>VYZX01033227.1:81437-160240 GCA_013401335.1 Brachypteracias leptosomus | reverse complement strand
TGTGAAAGCCCTTTACAGGAACTCTTGTTTTAGTGAAGACCAAATGGCCAAACCAATCAAGGCTTTTACAGCTGACTTTGTGAGACAGCTTTTAATTGGCCTTCCAAATCAAGCTTTGGGACTGACTTTGTGCAGTTTCATCAGCGCTTTGGGTGTTGATATCATTGCTCAGGTAGAGGCTAAAGACTTTGGAGCAGAAAGCAAAGTTTCTGTGGATGACCTGTGCAAGAAAGCTGTGGAGCACAATATCCAAGTTGGCAAGTTCTCCCAGTTGGTCATGAACAGGGCAACAGTATTAGCTAGTTCATATGATACGGCCTGGAAGAAGCACGACCTGGTGCGCAGACTCGAAACCAGCATTTCATCTTGCAAGACCAGTCTTCAGAGAGTACAGTTGCATATTGCCATGTTCCAGGTAAGACCACAACATGTTATTTCTTTCCAAATTGTGTCTGTGGAAAGAGCTTTAGTTATTGGGTCTGAGCACAACAAGCACTTTGTATTTTGTTGCATGAGCTTTAGAGTATTTTAAGGGACTTTATTTTTTTTAAGTCATTCTATAAATGTATAAGGCAAAAAGTGTTACAGGCTAGCTTCTTTTGAAGACTAGCTGCTTTGTAAGAGGCAAATGTGGCAACGTGTAAATTTTTTCAAGTTCATACATGTATTCTTTTTCCAATAACCATTAAATCATTTATTAGAAAATGTCATTCACTGGCTTTCTTACTAGCAGTTATCCCATTCTTCCCCTTTTTTTCAAACATGACTTTAAGAGAGGAGATTGCTTTAAACAGAGGGTAGGCATTGCTGAATGTCATCTTGTACCTTTCCTTCAAACTTTTAATGCATTAACTGTCTCTCCTCTCCACTGTTTGCCTCTTGAAAAAGTAAAAATAGCAGCAGTATCAATCCCGAAAATGTTCTTCTAGGGGTTTAGATAAATGCTGTTGTGTGTCTCAGACTGTGTGCTGGTATCCAGTTGTATTGTAGTATCATTGATCTTCATTTTGTAATGATTTGTTAAGGGAGTCTTTCTCCACGTCGGTTAATAAGCCATTTAAATAGACTGGTAAGCAAAACTGCCTTGGTTTTGTGAATTATTGCTGAATATTGATGGGTTTTCTTTTAGATCAAGGAAATGTGTCTAAATCACTTCTAGTAAGTTAATGACTAATTAATGGTATAAATATCCAAGCCAGCAAAAAAGTTTACAACTACTTATATAATTTAACACTCACTAATGATTTAGAACTTTTAAGCATGCTGGTATTGTGACAGCTGGCCCTTGTAAAGTGCCCTTACTTAGAAATTGTACCAGAATACTAGAATTGCTGTTTGTGAGGCAAAGTATTTTGTGCTGACAAATACCAGCAATCAAGTGTTCCCATCATTTTCTTAAAGTGGCAGCATGAAGATCTTCTCATCAGTCGCCCACAAGCTATTTCTGTTACTCCTCCACCTCGTTCTGCAATTTTAGCCAGCATGAAAAAGAAACTTCACACGCTTAGTCAGATTGAAGCTTCAATTGCAACAGTCCAGGTACTGCTATTTTTGGGAGGTTTGTTCAGCAGCGTATTGCAATGTGGCTCTAACACAAACGGCAAAACTATCTGCCACCTCCAGATTATGTTCTCTCTCTTACTATTGGAGCACAAATTTAGTGTTATCTTCATTGATCTCTTTCAGTCCATCTGATACATACTGTTGCATTGTTTGATTTTGATGCCTCGTACAAAATACTCTCTCTGGATATCAGTTAATCTGTTTGAGTGAAAATACTAATATGTGAAGGTATCTTTCCTTCTGAAGGCTCATCATGTGCCGAAGTTTATCTTAGATCATCCTTACTATCATTTTACTAGCTATGTGTCAGAAGCTTCCTTTGTAGATCTAGACAAATCAATTATACTACTTATCTTCTTGAATTTTAATTTCCTTTTTAGTTGTGAAGGTATTGTTTATAATAGTTTTTTGAAGTTTTGTAAAAATTCAAGATTTTATATAACTTTTTGTATATAAATGTGGTTACTTCTGATTTGCTTGTGTATGTCCTGGTTTTTATTTGGTGGGTTAAAATCTAGACAAGCGACCATTGCCATAACAAATCCAGCTGTTGTGTGCTGAATATAAAGCTGTAAACAGCATAAGCTAACATTTGTCAATTAGGAATACCACATTATTTAATATATATGGGTATAAGAATGTATCTGCACATGTTACATATGCATAATTTTAAGTAAAGCAGGTAGGCTTAAGATGATATACATCAGTATGAATGATCTATATTTGCCTTTTGCTGTTTTGTTTTGTTTTTCCCAATGCAGGAGAAACTAGCAGCGCTTGAAGCAAGCATTGAGCAGCGTTTAAAATGGGCAGGAGGTGCTAATCCTGCACTGGCACCAGTCTTGCAAGATTTTGATGCCACTATTGCTGAAAGAAGAAACCTCATCCTGAAAGAAAGTCAAAGAGCAAGTCAGGTACTATACTTAAGTACAGTACTATTGACTTGATAAGTGTGTTCTCTCTTATTTCCTACTTGAGATTTACATAGATGATATTTTTCGTGCTCAGCATCTGAAAAGCAAACACAGCTAACCAAATACTTCTGGGAATTGCACTTTAAAGCAGTACGAATAATCTTTGGGAGAATTGCTGCAGGGTTGGATGACTCTGAAATGATACTGCTACTGTGACAGAGCAGCTTCACTGATGTATTTCAGATTCTCACTTTTGAGGCCATTGAACAAATGCAGTTTGTATAATAGTTTAACTGGAGTAATTTTTCTTACTCTTGCTTTGATTTTTCAGGTTACTTTCCTCTGCAGTAATATCATTCATTTTGAAAGTTTACGTACTAGAACAGCAGAAGCCTTAAATCTTGATGCTGCATTATTTGAACTTCTCAAACGCTGTCAACAAATGTGCTCATTTGCGTCGCAGTTCAACAGTTCAGTCTCTGACCTGGAGCTTCGCCTCCTTCAGAGAGTGGTGAGTAAAGGTCAAAGCAAAATATGTAACATCACAGAATCGCTGTAAGCATGAGTTCTCAATTTTGTCTTTAATTTTAAATGTTATGAACACCTTCTAGTGGGTTGTGGATTATGGAGTTTATTCCATCAGCTGCTAAATATTTGGCAGTAGCATCTACAGAGTAATTGACTTTTATCTCTGGGTACAGATACAAAATGTTTCTGTTATTTTTAGGGCACTGGTCTTGAACATCCTATTGGCAGCTCTGAATGGCTTCACTCAGCTCACAAACAGTTGACCCAGGAAATATCTACACAGAGAACAGTACAAACAGAAAGAGAACAGCAAATAGAAACAGTTTGTGAAACAATTCAGAATCTGGTGGATAGTATTAAAACTGTGCTCACGGGTCATAACAGACAACTTGGAGATGTCAAACATCTACTGAAAGCTATGGCAAAGGTATGCCGAAAACTTCATTACATTAGTTCCTCAAACCCATGTTAGTAGAGTTTAAGAAAAAGACCTCTTGTCACTATGTGCTTTTTAAAGTATCCAGAAATGTGTTCATGCATATGGAGTTCAAGACATAAAAAATTCATTTAATCTCTAAGGATTCATAAAACTTTATTTCTAGAGTTAGGCTAATCGGGCATTGGCTGAATTAAACCTTTTCTCTCATTTGTCAGCTGAAATATTTTCTTTGTGTTTACAAATTCTCTTGATTTTTAATCAGTAAAACATTATCTTTTTCAGATTTACTTTCTTGAAATGTAACTGCTGAAAATTATGGTTATTTGTAGTCAGATGACAAACTGAGGGGCTGAAAAGACTAAGAAATGCTCAACTTCATTCTCTTAGCCAAAACACAGCAAATAATTAACCTTTTTGCATATCTTTGTTACAGGATGAAGAAGCAGCTTTGGCAGATGGTGAAGATGTTCCCTATGAGAATAGTGTTAGGCAGTTCTTGGGTGAATATAAATCATGGCAAGATAATATTCAGACAGTTTTGTTTACATTAGTTCAGGTTATGGGTCAAGTCCGCAGTCAGGAGCATGTTGAAATGCTGCAGGAAATAACTCCCACCTTGAAAGAACTAAAAACACAGAGCCAAAGGTAAGAAAGTCACCTTCTCTTAGGTGAAGGCGTTTTGCTTCTCTGCTTGTGTCTAACAGAGACCCAGCATGGGCTGCCTACTTGATTGTCCTAGAATACAGAAATCTTTTTGCTAAATTTTACTTTCTTTTTGAGTTTTCAGTGAGTCAAGTAGTTGTGTGAATGTTTATCAACTCCATTATGTTTCCTAGTGTCTACAATAATCTGGTGGGTTTTGCATCACCCTTAGTCACGGATACATCAAATGAATGCTCAAGCCCAACGTCAGCTGCTACATATCAGCCAACCTTTGCTGCAGGTACTACTTGAAAAAGTACAAACATTAAAACATGAAGAATTGATATTAGAAAAGCAATCATAACTTTTATTAGATTTTGAATCTCTAAAAGATTATAAAAGCCTATAAAATTCAAGTCATTCAGCATACAATACTGAATGACTGCTTGATGATAGCCTTTGAATAGCCTTTGAGATCTGGATTTGCTCGACAAAGCCCAAAATACATGGAATGCATTGTCACGTGTATCAACTGAACTGTAATTTTTATTGAAATTAGTATTATAATTTGTGGTGAGTTTGGAATTAATCCTGAAACCCTACGAACCCTACATTTTGCATTCAGATTTGCAACATTTTCATTACTTTATAGTTAAAAACATTAATAAAGTTTCTCATGAGCATGGATTTCTATTTAAAGGATTATTCTACTGTCAATATTTGGACTAAGTGCGGGTTCCTGATTTCTATCAAGAACAAAAATTGCATTTAACTGCCATTCAAAATGATAGAATTGGAGGTTGAGAGAGCCCATAAAATTTGCTTAATGTAAATATAAGTTTTGCAGTAGAACAAAACCTCTTATGAAGTGAAAGAAATCAGAAAAGGGAAAGACTGGAGAAAAACTGGTGTGGAGTTTAAAATGCCTTTGTACTGAAGTAGTGATATCAAAATGTGGCTATGTGTAATTGTTATTTTGAGTACTTTAAGCACTTTTAAACTTTCTTTACAGCTGTACGTAGCAATACAGGGCAGAAAACTCAGCCAGAGGTGATGTCGCAGAACGCAAGAAAGCTAATTCAGAAAAATCTTGCCACATCAGCAGATACTCCTCCAAGCACAGTCCCAGGAACTGGCAAAAGTGTTGCCTGTAGTCCCAAAAAGACAGCCAGGGACCCTAAAACAGGAAAAGGTAAATAGGGCTTAAAAAACCCCCACAAACAAAAAACCAACCCAAAACTCCACCACTGACAATAACAAAAAACCCCAAACACCTCAGTGGGTTTCTGTGCAGAAATGTAAAATTAAATTAATTTTATTTTGTACCTTAGCTGTGCAGGAAAGGAATTCATATGCAGTTAGCGTGTGGAAGCGGGTCAAAGCCAAGTTAGAGGGCCGAGATGTGGATCCCAACAGGAGAATGTCTGTTGCTGAACAGGTGAGTTGAGAAGAGTACAGTTCCAGCACTGGTCCTTGCTTGAAATACTTGGTAGTGTAAGTGTGTGTAAGTCTGCCTTTAAAGACTAAAATCCTATTGTGAATGGGGTGGTCCCTTTAGAGATGTGATTTATATTCCAGTGCAGATCGAGGTATACTGCTGCCTTGTATTACTGCATTCATTTTTTAATCAAATGCTTTTGTTTTCTATGTTGTAGACTTCTATAAATTCATGAACTGGATGAAATTGCCTTTGTGTATCAGTAAGCTGATACTTGTTACACAGCTCTTGATATCTGGGGAACACATGAGATGTGTACCACTGTCTAAAGGACAGAAGGTCTCTGTGTTTACTAGCAAAACACAACCACGGTCCTGTCTCTGGGAAACTGAGTCAGGGGACTCAGATATCCATGTAAATCTGAGAATGTTGTGACTATTTTTGAGGCAGGGGCTATGAATGAGATGATGCATGGCCTTTTTTGCCCCTGCAGGACAAATTCCTGTTTCTAACATGAACTACACAAAGTTATGTAAGATTAAGTTTTCTGTTACCATAGATTTTTTTAATTTTTTTTTTTTACTGAAATTTGTTACTTGCAGGTGACATTCAACAGTAAATTTCATGATCACTTAAACGCTTTTAAGAATCTAGCTTATTTTTAATTACTTGTTTGACCTTTTTAATAGGTTGACTTTGTGATTAAGGAAGCAACTAATCTAGATAACTTGGCTCAGCTGTATGAAGGTTGGACTGCCTGGGTATGAGTAGGGAGAACGCAGATCAGTCTGGTTCAGCGAGGTCAGACATCCACCAGAATCAACTCGGCCTCAGGCATCCATAGCCGCACCACAGTCGGTGGTGATGCATACTGGGGCTTAATCTGAGGAAACCTAGGAAATCTCGGTGCACTGGGAAGTGAATCCTGCAGGATAGCTGCACTCAGGGATACGCTAAACACAATGGTCTGCAACCCCCACAGTCAAGGGTGAAAGCTCACCGCTTGAGCAACACGGTTTGTCTTTCTGCCACGGAAGAACTGCAAACGTGTCTGGGGGTTCGCTGCAGAAAGAAATCGGGATGCTACAAACGCAGAGTGATTTGGAACTCAATTCCACCTGACCCTGTGAACAATTCAGGAAACACCGAACCCTGTTCAAAGGAAAACGGAAACAATGGGGCCATGAAGAAATCACAGCAAGGGAAGATTTGATGCATTCAGATTCTTGTTGCTATTGTTGTGTGGCAACAGTGCTGGTTGAGTTGACCAGTTAGTACGGAAAAAGGCTACAAAATGCAAACTTCAGAAATGGACTGAAAGCAAAGAGCTGTACACCAGATATACGCTGCATTGGAAGAACTTCTGAGATAGAAGAAGAAGCCTTTGTTCTCTTCTCCCTTTCCTCTTTCCTTTCTCTCCTCCCTCCCAGCCTCTCCTTGCATACACCCCTCTTGGCTTATTCTTGTAGGTTAGGTGTACTTCCAATATGCTTTTTATTTCAATCCTTCTACTTCACAGTTTAGTCAAACTAACAACTTAAATTTTGTTTGGTAAACAAATTTTCCAAAAGCACTGAAAATATAGAGCATCAATTATTACTTATGAGTTGGATGGTCAAATGCAAAATGTAATTTTGGTTCTTTTAAAGTCATTTCTGTGATTCTGTTATGTACAGTTTCTCAAAATTGTCACTGTGCATTTAAAAGTAATGAATCCTACAGGCATTTGATTTAATGTGCACTTCCCTCTGCTTGCAGTGTACACTTTTTTGTAATTCAAATTGTCCCTCCAATCTCATTCTACTGTGATTGCTGTAGTTTCTTTCGTACGACGTAGCTAATCCAATGTAATCTTTACCTTTTTAAAAACCAGGATAGAGTATCTAGTAGAGTTTTACATTGTTGATGACAGATAAACAATAAAGTGATGTTCTGGTGGAGGTAGAGTGATATGCTTTTTACTTCACTTTCCTAATACTTTTAGTTTACACTTGTAAATCATAGTGCTTCAGTTCACAGGGGTATACATATAATACAAGAAATGAAGGACTCTCCAATTTTTGTTCAACTAGATCTGTATAAAGATTTCTGCAAAGTAATTTTCCTTTGCCATATTACTTCTATAGATGGTTGTTCAATTTTCCACCAAGGTTTATGTTAATTCTGCACTCGAAGTGTGATTATGGTCAGAAAAGTCTCTCTAAAAATGGCATCTTCTTACTTAGATCGATGTCCTGCTTGTCTGCCATTTGTCTAACAGACTTCCCGCTTCCTGTCTGCAGTGGGACACCTTTAGGAAAAGGCAACTCCTTTTCTTAGAGCAAATAAACCAAACACAATTCAGTTACAACTACAGAATCCTAGAGGTGCTGATAGCTAAAGGAGAAATGTGACTGGGTTCTCAATCCAGATAAATTTGCATAGAGATGTATAAAAAGTTTCTCTTTTCTAAACTTGATGAATTCATTAGGCACAGCTGCTGGAAAGTGACAGTTGTGGGAACATCCTTTATGCCATTTTAGTCACTTTACAGAGTAAAAACACACTTTTAAATACAGCATTTTTTTTCAATCAAAATCTAAGTATTCAAGGATTTGAACCAAGCCCACTGCTGGCATAAAATTAATTTCATTGAATGGATTTGCAGCAGTTCATCTGAGTAAAAGGCCTGGCTAGTAATTTTCAGACAACATAAGTTAACACCAGGCATGAGTAAATGGACAAATTTGTGTTATGTTCAATATTTGCACTATGCTAACTGCTCTGCCTCCTCAGTAGGTCTTAGAATTCACTTTCTCCTCTGTTGCCAATTTCTCATGGACTTGCACTTTGAAGTGGAAGAACTTTCAACAGCCACACGGCCTTTTTTTTTGCATTCTGATTGCCTGATTAACTCTAGGGAAATCACAGGCTTTATCTAACGATTCCTGTGCAAATGCATTCCACTGCCATTGCTTCCTGAACCCTCTGCCAGCTGCATTGCAAGGAGGAAGGTGTTTGAATGTTGCAGTGAAGAACGTTCATATGCAGAAAAAGACACTTGATGCTGCTGATCCTTTTTGTTTTTCTCCAGATAAAAATAACCTTACGAACAATCTGCTTGGAGCACCATAGTAACAGGAGTGTATTATACAGGCTGGTTTATTTCTCAGAAGATGGGGAAAGGGAGGGGTAATGCACTCACCTGTGGCTCATGTATTATACCTCTACTATCCAGAAATGAAACACTTGTGTGGAGATGGGTTCTTACTGCATAATTTAATAAAGTTTTAAAAAAATAAAACGTATTCATAATTTCCTTGTATGCAAAGCTACTTGTCATGAAAATTACAGGGGAGAATGAAGTGCCCAAGACAGACAAATGCAAACCAAATCCCTAATTAGAGCAGGATTCTATGTAGACTTAGATGTGTATAGCTAATGTTGGGGAGACAGCTAGTGTGCTCAGGAGTTAGTGAGACTGTCAGCTTTTGTGTGCTGACATGGTTTTGTTGGTAAATGTTGACAATATCAAATTGCTACAGTCTCAGTTAACACCCAAAAGCAGGTTCTCTGCATGCATTTTGCATGTTAAATAAGACTGCATTACTTACATTATCTTCTAAAAGATAATGTGTTTCTTAAAAAGACAAAGTTACTTCATTATTTTTTCAGTAGAACTGATTTGCTTTTTTTCTTGCAGTAAGACAGACCTGGAATAATGCAAATCTAGACTCAGATCTTTGTAAATATATACAAAGCATCTGAAGATGCAGAAGTCAGACCTTTCAGCTGATGGCAATTTTGGCATGGTGCTCACCTGCAATAAATGCTGACCAAAGGATCGTGCTATAAACTAATTCCTTAAAGTCAAGCTCAAAGTATGCTCATCACTTTTGTTACTCCTTCCCAATTATATAGGCTAGTGGGGGAGATGCTCTTAATCCAGTCACTAGTTTGCCTCTCTTCCTGCTGCCCTTCTGTAAAGGCTCTGCAAAGCTGGGAAGTGAGCGCTGCTCTGCCGAATGGGTTACTGGGATATGTTAAACAAACTGGAGTCCATTAGTGGTGTCTTAGATTATTTTTGTGGAATAGTGTCAAGTTAATGTAACTGAAACTGAAATTGTAACATGTGTACACTTAAATTATTTTGGTACTTTGCAGGGACTTCATGGTCTGTTTTTCCTTTGCAGGAATTAGTTTTGCCTTCAGTGATTAGTCTTGTAATATATTTTGTCGAATTTTTCAAATATCTATGAAAGACTCAAATGTCCCATATAAATCAGAGGGAAGTTTTCCAAGGAAAAATAAATGAGGTCTATAAAACCACTGGCAACACTTAAAGCTAATGCAAGTTTACGTTGTAGGGGAAGGGCACAAGCTCTGTTGTGAGGGGCTTTGCAGCACCATGAGCCCTGACCCTGGGACACCTCATAGTGCTGCCCAGCCTCTGATAAACTGATCAAGTAATGTGTATCCTGGTAACTGCTTTGTGATATCAGAATGAAAAGCACCGTATAAAAATATTCCTTCAGAAATGCTGGAGGGGAATGGTTAAAGCATTTTTTCTAAATGCTGTAGTCCTTGAGGTTAATTTGCTTCAATTATTCATCGGTGTGTTCTATGCTTAGTACATTTGGCCATTCTGTTTTAGGACACTCAAGGACTTCAAAGGTTTCTTTCTTTGTCATTCTCCCCTCACCCCCCTGTATTTTTCTGGAGGCTTTTCCTAAAATTGGCAGACGTGACCCTTTATGCATTAAAGATTTGGACTAGGAAAAAAATTCAAGATGACACCTGCCATTCATCTTTTGTGTTCTTAACACAGTAGCACATTATCAGATGCATATATTTTTTTTTTCATTAGTGGAAAATAGTTATTCATGAGTATGCTAATGTTTTAGTTAAAGAATTTCATTGAAAATACAATATTGCATAAAACTACTGTTGTATGTACTTAAATTAGAACAATTTTGCCATCCATCAGACTAATTTTTTATTAAGAACATAAATGCATCTGCAACTTTTTTCTTACTATATTGGGTATGATGAATGGGTGGAAGCTTAACATGTAAAGTTTGTGTCTAAGTGCCCAGAGCAATTAAACTGCTCATTTTAAAGGTGCTTTGAAGTTAGCTTGGGCATTTAATTTTCTGTGCTGCTTCTACAAGAGAATCTCAGCGTAGGAAGAATGTGTCACGTTGCAGCATGATCTGTGTCATACGTTGAAGCACACAGAGAACTGGCTTTCCATGGCTTAGGTAGTGTATCTGGGATGATGAAAATGTTTTCTACACTGGGATACTGCTATTACCATTCTCTGCCTTTGACATTAGGACTCTGGTTTTAACAACCAAATTTATAAACATATACATCTACATGTGCAGAGCCTTTTTTCATTTTATATTGTGCTTCAGAAGGCCTGGCTGGTGAGCAAGGAAGATGTGGAGTAGCACGTCAGGGCCCTGTGCTGTCTTGGTCTCTGCAATGCAATGGTGTTTCTGGGTGGTGTGGGCATCCTGCAAGGTTTCCCTCTGAGCTATGGAGAAATGCCTCACAGGAGGGAACTGCCCCTCTGTGGGTCCTCTGGGATGGGAGAAAAGCTGTAACAGCTGACTGGCATGAGAGCTGGCATTTGAAAGGTTGGCTGGAAGGTGATGAATCTGATCATGGTTGAAGATGATGGAAGTACCTGCTTTTTCCACTGGTAAGTGCTTATGTTTTTGTGGAGAGGATCATACAAATGGATGAAATCAGGAGCTGGCTGATCATATGGAATAGCCAGAGAGGTGGCTTCTGCAACTACTCCTAGGAATAGCAGCACATCATGCTTCTATGTGTTACTGTACTTCCTCAAAAGACTAATAAGAATTATTGCTGGCATCACCGATACTGTAAAATATGGTTGTAAAATAGACCCTCTAAGACTTGGTTTGAAGTTTTAGGAGGCAGGCATTCTCTATTGCAGTGCTGGGTGCATGGGGGATCTCTCCTCCTAACATGCACATTCTCATCCTGTATCACCAGTTATTTATACACAAAGTTCTTAATTATTCTACCTTCTAATATCTATGCACTGTTATTCACCTATATGATTGGTTAAAATATCCTTGCTTGTGATGTAAATTACTCTGCATGTTCTGTCCCTTGTTCTTTTGAGGCAGTGGTGCAATCCGGGTAGGTGGTCTGGGAGTCGGTCACGATTTCTCCCTGCTGCCTTTACCTTCCCCCAGTTCCTGCAGATTTTCAGTGACTTTATGCTGCTTCTGGCAACTCCCTAGCTCTCAGTGCCTATTAGGGAGGATCATTCCTTTTTATCAGTCTTCTCGAGCCATTTCTCAAGGGCCTGGTTGTTCAGTTTTCACAGTGCATTGATACAAGCAGCTACTCTGCTATCTCTTAGCTCCTTCTCACCACCAGATGTTTCACAAGGCCAGGGTAACTCTTCATCTTATTGTTCTGCTAATCGGAAAAATTCATTGTCTGCTGTGTGTCATCACTGATCAAATTAGCTTGACTCCTGGCATTTTTAAGTGCAAAATGGTACACAAATACTCCTAGTTTTTATTAACATGTAACTGAATTTGAAAGTTGTTCAGTTAAGTATCTATTATTTACATACAAACTTTAATGAGTGTAAAAAGACTCTGTAAAACACCAAAGAATTCAGTACAGACATGTTTTTGCTTGTACAGTATTATCCTTAGTCCTTCTCTTTTTCCTCTCTATCAAGCTGGTGAGATGGGCTGGAAAAGTATTGCACTTTTGGTGCCAGAAATGATAAGATGTTCTCTTTGCCCTCATTTTGGAATTGTATTCCATCCTAGGGACTGTGATTAAGCTCATAAACATGTGTGACTGAGTCAGAAAAAGTATTTATATCCTAGTGCCTTTCTCCTGTGTCTATTCTCATGCTGCTCGAGCTTCTGAAAGAAATAAAGCAAGTTGTTGGACAGCTGGTAATTGGTAGGCCAGGCTGTGGTGGTGCTCAGGGCTGGAGAACCTTCTTGTGAAATCATTCCCTGGGTGCTAATCCCGAAATCTTGTACCTGTGGGTTCTGGTGCCTACAGCTGACACTGGCGGCTCACGTCAAGCACGTGCAATAAATAAATACCTGTGCTGGAAAACCAGCTAAAACTAAGTCAAAGAGTTTGGTGGCGAGTGCCTCTGGTGTTATTTCAGCAATAATGTCTGTTTATTAGCATTGAAACCTTCTCCATCAGAAGGTTCTGTCTGGCTGGTAGGACAGGTACAGGTATGATGTATGTCAAGAAAAGGTAACACGGTTTCGGACTGCGCATAATCTGTTGTCTCCTAATCACATGTTCAGCTCTAGCCGTCAGCCTTTTTCAAATAAAAGCGTTATCCCGACAGCCCAGCCGGGCGGGGCGACTCCCGCCGCTCCCGGGGGACGCCGAGGCCTGGTCCGGACCCTCCCCCGGCCCCGTGACAGCCGCACCCCGCTCCGGCCTCAGTCGCATTGCGACGGGGAGAGGGGGAGGAGTCGCGCAGGCTCCACGCTGATTGGGCGGCCGTTGCTACTCGAATCTCACCAGCCAACCGGCTGTCGATGCGACGCGACAGGAGCCTCGGGATTGGCCCGCCTGAGTTTCGAGAAGGCCAATCAGAGTGCGGAGAAGGGCGCGGAGGCTATAAAAGCCGGCGTCGCGGCGCGGGAGGGGGTGGTGGTGTGAGGGCAGCGCAAGATGGCGGAAGGGGACAATAACAGCGTCTACCAGCTGGTGAGAAAGGGCGGCGCCGGGGCGAACTGCCCCCGCTGAGGCTGGCGGCGGGAGCGGCCTCTGCTTCCCGGTGTCTGGGGAAGGGCTGGTGGCCGCCAGGCCCTGCCGGCGCTGGGGGAGGAGGGCGAGACGGGCCGATCCGCGGCGGTGGCTGGCGAGGGCCGCCTGGGCCCCCGAGCTTGGGAGGTGCCGGGAACCCCCTCCCTGCTCTCGCCCGTGCTTCCGAAGGGTTCCCGGGCGGGGCTGGGCTGGGCTCATACCGCAGGGGCTGGGGTTGAGGAGGCTGCTCTGTGAGTGCCGTCCCTGGCAGCGAGCGCGGCTGTTGTTGTGCTGCTGGCGGGCAAGAGGCGGCAGTGACAGCTGGCCGTACCTGATGTGCAGGGCGTGCGTTTCATATTCATGTGTTTGTGTTTCAACGTCCCGTGGCTGTGTTGTTGAATGCTTCAGTGCTGCGGGAGAGGGGCAGGAACCGGCTGATTAGCCTTAACTTAAATACGTCAAGGATGGGGTTAGATACTTAAAAACTTAAATAAATATAAGGATATTTATCTCCATCGTGGTGTAAGTGGCTGCCGTAGGAAATGGGAGAATCACTGTAAAAGCAGGTGAGGGGGTGAGGAAGGGAAGCTCTGGAGCTTTGTTGCTCGTTGCCCTCTCGCAGCACGAAGCTGCGCAGCCCGGGGGACACCGAGAGCGACTGTCGGTAGCGCAGGAGGGAGGTTTGAATTTCTCCGGAAAAAGTGCACAGGACTTTATTGCCAAAAATGCCTGCAGTGTAAGGGAAGGATGCCCTTTTTGGAGCAGAAGTTCATATTTTTGGAAACCTTGATTAATGAAAATGCTCTTTTGATGGATGGCTTTGGAATGGAGATGATGTTGACAAAAGCAGAGTTTTCTCTGCCTGGCCCAGCGGGGAAACAACTTAGAGCAGATGTCTTCTAGGCTGATAGAGGCAGGCTGCTATTAATAACACTGTTGTGCCCTAGTCTCATTTCTCTTGGTTGTGATGATAAATGCAGACAGCCAGAGGTAATAAAGCAAAACAGTTTGTCTTCTGGAGAAATATGCCTGTTTGATTTTTGGTTTTCCTCCTTCCCCCCGCCCCCCATGTGACAGTCTGTGTTTATAGCATGAGTGAAATAAATAAAGTAACTGGAAGGTGTTCAGCAGCATGTCAGATAATTTTCAACTTTTTTTTTTTTCATTCTGAGCTCTACTTTTCTAATGGTATCACATAAGAAAACTATCCTTTACAGTGATAGCTGTGCCCAGGTGTCTTTGTTATTCTAATGGTGTCAGGCTTCTCATTTGAGTTCCATGTAGCACACAGCGGAGAATGAAACTTGCTGCACTCTGTGCCCAGCAAGTGTGCAGATCTTGAAGACTTTTCACCTCCTAGTCCTTGGGCAGTGATCAGTTCTGCTCATGGTTACCTGAGTTTTGTAATCTCTGAAATGCCTTGTCCCACTGAGAGGAAACTATTAAGTTGTGCTAAATGTGGAACACCTCAGGTGAACTGCTTAGCAAGCTGATGCCATCCTCCATAGGGCCTCCTTGCAGAAGATGTGTAGGGAGGAATGTAGGAATAGTACAGAAAGAAAAGTTTAAAGGCTGCCTGATCACTGTGTTGGGCAACCTATGGAAAAACTTTATTTTCAGACCAAATGTGATCAGTTGGGTAACTTTTCTCCACTGTGGATTCTGGGTTTTATCCATCTTCCACATAATAAAAAGTAGGTGCTGGACAGCAACTAGAAAGCTTCGGTTTCATGTGGTAGAGTTCTCTTTGAAAATACATAGATTTTAAATAGTTCTCATGTTGCAGTTTTCCCATTGTTGACACCGTAAACTTAAAAGGTTTTAGCTAGGCTTTAAAACTTGACTTTCTACTAATCTGGAAGAAGGGAACACCGTAAATGGGAGATTGGGGGAAAACACCTTGACAAAATCTGGGAGGGGGTATCATTTGGTCTAACAGCTTGTGCTGCTACTTTATTAGGATCTTGACTATTTTAAAGTATCACTGCTATGATGTCATACTCAGTACAAAACTTAAAATTTATTAGTAATTGCTCAGATTTGTGGCTGGGGTCTCTAATTATGACACTTTTTTTTTTTAACTACTTGAAGTTAATTTGATACTCTGGCTAGTAATAAAAAAATCTTATTCTCTTTCCATATAGGCTGCAGAAACTGCAAGCTTGGAAGAGCAGTTGCAAGGATGGGGAGAAGTGATTTTGTTGACTGATAAAGTTCTTCGCTGGGAGAGAGCCTGGTTTCCTCTGGCACTGATGAGTGTTGTTTCCTTTTCTTTCCTGTAAGTAGCTTGTGGAGGGAGCCTAGAACACCATTGCACTTCATGGCTCATAGCAAACCTGTTAAGTAAATTAGTGAGACATCTTTAAAAATCTGATAGGATGGCTCTTACTCTAGGTTCTTTTCAAAAAGGTTCCCACGCATTCAGAAAGAGAGAACTCTAAAGTATTGAGACCAGGAAGTAGCAGGAGTCACATGCGGCTCAGAGGGGGAAGGCTGTGCTTTCTGCAACAGCTGTTTGCCAGCAATGGCTGCTCTAGGTTTTTACCATACTCAGCTGTATGTTCATCATTGGTGTGTTCATACTCTACCCTCATCCTTTGTATCTTGCTTTTTAGCCAAACCTGGTTATCTCCTTTGGCTTTTCTCCCCAAACCAACGGCAAGAAGATTATGGAAAACTTATTTTTGTAGGGCAAACTTTCCTATTCTGCATCTTTGGTGTGGTGTTTAGGACGAATTCAGTCCAGTTCTTTGAGAAAGGATGAAAAGGAAAGACTGCAGGTAACTTCCAGTCAGCAGGATGGGAGGGTGTTGCTCGTTTCTGGATTGGAGATACAGAATGGGCTGCTGGAGAGACTTGTACATGCTTTTATGTAACTTGGTAATAGTCAAGATGATCTCTTGATCTGACCTCTTGAGATCAAGGTCTGCCTAAGTGTCCACGCCAGCTGTGGAGTTTGCCAGTTATGTGTGCTTTTGGAGGAAAGAGAAAACAGGAGTTACAGAAATATATGTTGAACCAGGTGAGGTAGGGATAATCAGTCTTCTGGCTAATAAAAATTTTATGGCCTTCAAGGGAGGTGAGGAGGATGGAAAGCAAATGAAAGGGAGAAGTAACATTTAAAAGAAGAAATTGCATGAACTCAGAGTATTCTGTTACAGGTGCTGTGATTATAGCAGGACAGATCTGGTGTTGAAGAGTACTTTAGGGAAACAGAACTACTTTGGATTCTGAATTAATCAAAAATGAACTTGAACGTTCAGCACAGCAGCACTATGCTAGATGTATAGAAAGACTGGCCCTGCATAGACTGGGTCATTTCACTTCAGTGTTCAGGAAGTTCTGTTAAGTGCAAGTAAGTAGCAGGAGGCACAGCTGGGCGTTAGCAGGCACGCAGGGATTGAGCTCGCTCCTGTGCAGGAGCCACGCTGCTGTACTTGGGTGATTGCACACTTAGTATGTAACAGCACAACGCTGTCCTAACTGGAGACTATGGCTCTTTGTCCAGAACAGCACTGGTTAGCTTTCACAGGTGAGACAGCAGATGACAACCCATAGTGGAGTTGGCTTCTCTGACTGACCTACAAAACCACAAGATCAGAGCTTTTACTCTACCTGGTTATTTCATGTTTACTTACTCATCCTCATCCCCTGGTCAGTGTTAAGTTAATTTGATGTTAACTGAGAGGACAATAATGATGAAGCTTTACTTCTACTGAACTTCATTCTATTCTTGCTGCATTGTAGCATTTTCTTATCTAGTACATTAACAAAATTGTATTTTTTATCTGTATTTCTTTTTAATAGTGTTGAAGTACTTAAACCTCTTTTAATTAGTAATAAGAAAAAATATGAAGGTTTTTTTGATGGTTGGACAAGAGGGTAAGTCTACTGCTTGAAGTTCTGAGCCAGGCTGAAAAAGTAACTAAATATGTGTAGTATTTAGCTCTCTGAGTACCCAGAAATAATTTCTGTTATCTTTTTTCTGCAGGATGATCTTCTACTTGGACCCATCAGTTCTTTCAGGTGTCTCCTGTTTTGTTATGTTCCTCTGCTTGGCTGATTATCTCGTTCCTGCTCTTGCACCAAGAATCTTTGGCTCTAATAAATGGTGAGGAAAGTTTGAATTAAAACAGTTTCTTGAGTGTAAATAAATGATGGACTTTATAAAAATGGCTGACTTGTAAATATCAAATAATTACATTATAGAGTCATTGGAGTAAGAAATCAGGAAGCTCTATAATATATAAAGTGAGGGCACTGGTAAGGTGTCCTTCATTCTTCTTTTCCTGAAAGATAACTACTACAACCTATCTTTGTTATTCCTGCTCTTCTAGAAAAATAAGATCTTTTCAAAGGAGTTGGAACATTCTTTGCTCTTCATTAAGGATACTAGCTAGTTCTGCTAAACTAGTTTTCAGTCATAAATGGATAATAGATACCAAGAGCTAAAATTATGAAGAAGGGTATTAGATTTTATGTTTGGAAGGAGTTGCAGTAGTAAATGCAGTGGAGGAAAGAGTATTGCAGAGAGAGTGGTGTGATTGTGAGTGAAACAGATTTGAAAAAGGGCGTGGCTTATATAAGAGGAATCTCACCTAAATTTAGAGTTAAAAGTAAATTTTGGTGTATCTGCTTTTGGGTGACTAGAGAATAAATGTTCTTGTCTGATAATGAACCAACAAAACAGCTGAAGTAACATACTGGTATCGGGTGTGTATTACTTGTGTGTGTCACACTGGTCTCAGGTCACAAACAATGCTCTTCTGGTTTGAATGTGGCTCCTCTTTGGGAGTCAGTTCAAGAGAATGAGTGTATAGAAGAATTCCATGGGCAGTTGCATTGCCATGCTCAGTAAAGATACAGAATAACACAAAATGAATGCCAGGCTAAGTACTGGAAGATTTTACTGCTGGGAAAAGATGATGGGAGATTTCTTAAATTTCAGACAAAATCTTTAATTCTTATTTGTGGCTTTTTTCTTTAATAAAAGGACTACGGAACAGCAGCAAAGATTCCATGAGATTTGCAGCAATTTGGTAAAATCTCGTCGCCGAATTGTTGGCTGGTGGAAACGTCTCTTTACACTGAAGGAGGAGAAGCCTAAAATGGTAATGAGTTCTGGGAGTTCATCTCTGTTGTCTTAAGATTCTGTTTTGTCTTAAGTATTTTAGCAAGGCACATGTCTGAATAAACTGGTATTTTGAACCAGAACCAGCAGTTCTGGCTGTGACTTGATGCCACTCACACCTTACACAAACCCAGAGTGGCAAGATCCATAACTTTGCAGTTAGGAGCATCCTGGTGATGTTAAGATAAAGCTAAACTGTATTTCTTTGGATAGGTCAATTTTTGGAAAAACGTCTTGTTTCAAGTGTACATGAACTGTCTAAAAAAACTAGGTCTCAGTGATGTGTCATCTTGGGTACATGAACTACTGAGTTTACTGTCCTGAAATCAGCTTCAGGCACCGCGTGAGGCAGAGGCTGTGTCAGTGGGGATGGGGCAGTGTGATTAGAAGGGATATCTGGACAGAAGAGAACTGACATCCTGTGAAGCCAATGGGCTGAAAATAAATGAGAACACACAATCATAGTTTCCATAATTTCCATTTTAATAAGCCTCTGCTTAGCTATTGCATATGGAAGAGTCAGCAAGCTTCAAGTTAGTTCTAAATGTTGAAGTGTTGACAGATACTGAGTGTTAGAATTCCCAACAGATCTGTAATAACTGTTCCTTTTTCATTTTTAGTACTTCATGACCATGATTTTTTCTCTTGCTGTGGTTGCCTGGATTGGACAGCAGGTTCACAATCTATTTCTGACCTATCTTATTGGTAAGTGCGCAGCATGCAAAACAGAAAAAACTTTTTTGTTAGATGCCTGAAATGGTATGAGGCTGGTAGAAGTAATTTTTGACTATATGAGTGTGGCGATTGATTGATGGGTTTTTGTGGGGGTTTTTTGTTTGTTGTTGTGGGGTTATCTTTTTATGTTTTCAAGCACTTACTGGGGTTTAAGAGAAGCAAGGAATTGCAAGGTGACAGAAGCTTGTTAAAGGGCTATTAAGTAATTCCTTTTGTATTTCCTTTCTCTCTAGTAAGTTTCTTGTTGCTGTTCCCTGGACTAAACCAGCGCGGGATCATTACAAAGTATATTGGAATGGCCAAAAGGGAGATAAACAAACTTCTCAAGCACAAGGAAAAGAAAAATGAATGAAGACTTAACTGCTGTTCACTCCTGTAAAGGTTTCCTTGGGAACAGTTGTGAGAATTAACATATAATTAAGACAATAGTATTGCTCACTGGCTTTTTTTTTTAATTGGCAATCTGATGAAGTGAAAATGTCACTCTAGCAACTGCTGTGGGTTTGTGTCTCTTGCTGTGCTGACTAAGGTTCTGCAGCCTGCAGCTGATCTTAGGTGGAAGATCCTGTCCTTTGGTGTACGGAGCTTATTAAGTGTCTTCACCAAGCTAAGAGGCACCGTGAATAAATGCCCCAACTCAAGAATCAGCAGAACTGTAACTTGGTGTCTGTAACTGTGTTAGATTCGCTGATCATTACTTTGTGGCTGCAGTGAGTATGAAAGGCAGTTCTGAAAGCTTAAGCTCTTGGAGGCTTATTCCTACTGATCCTTTGGAGGGAGGATGATTGGCTGAGTAGGAATGATCCTAGCTGAGGGTGCACACCCAAAATTGGGGCAGAAGATCATGATCCTGTTGTCTCACTGAATCCATTTGCTTATTTTGGCTGCATATACCAGATTATCTACTGAATAGGGGTCTGGAGTATTTAAATCTGTAGTTAGTTATTTAGCTGTAGTGTAAATCTCGACTCATTGCACTGAGACTGTAGAAAATGAGTTAAGGTGTGTTAACTGAAGAGCTGATTGTTCTGAAAACTGCTGTTGTCATGGAGCCATGTAGCGTTTGGTTTTATGAATGTTGTGTCTGTATCTTGCACACGCTGGGTTTGTCTCTGTACATAAGCCTGTTTGAACTGTTTGTGCTTTTCTATGACCTCTCCCTCCTTTTTTTAAAACTGAACTTTTTTCTTTAAAAAGCTAAAACCTGTGTTAATGCATTTTAAAAGTTTACTGTTTTGAAACAAAGTCTTTTTGGTGTCTATTGTAACTGTTGAATAGGTAAATACAGACTAAAGAGAAACTTCTCTAAGACTTCTCTTCGTGAATGTACAGAAAACTATGTAAATGCATCTTTCCATCAAGAACGGGAGCTAGGAAGAGCGTTTCAGTGCCACGTGGTAGTTGGGGCAGAAAATAGCTCACTGTGAATTGTAGAACTTCTGCCAGCCGCGACAGTACCCTGGCAGCTCCTGCTGCGCAGGGGATCGCTCTGACCTCACCTTAGTTAACACTGGTGACAATGGCTGGTTGTGGACAAATTGGACCCCACCAGTAAAAATTGTGGTAGACCCGAACTGGGGGGAGATGCTACAGCCTGATCTTGGAGCTGTGACTTGTCAGCACTCTGCTGAACTGGTGCTGGAGGAGACGCTGGGTACTGGGAGGGCAGCGATGGTGGCGGTGTCGGGGTCATGGGGTGGTGTGCGGGACAGCTGCTGGCAGCCTCTCTGCCCCCACATCCACACCAGCTCTGGGTGCTTTCAGTAGAAACACGACCTGTTTGCTTGGTGCCCTCAGCTCCCGGTGGCACCATTCAAACTTCAGAGGGAATTCACTGTCAGGAATTTCTTTATTCTGTCTTGGGAAAAAAAATAATTAAAAAGTGGAGGGAAAAACCAACCCCACCGCACTGCCGACCTGCAGTAATGGTGCCCTGGACGGCGGTTTTTCTGTTGTCGGTTTGGGCTGGGTGGTTTCTCCCCTCCCGGAATTCCGGTGCCTGACGACGCTCTCTCGGGGTGTGACGTGCGGAAGGCCGCGCAGCCGCCGCGCCTCACGCTTTTTGGCCCCCCGGCCCAGCCGTACTCCCGCCTTCTGCGAAGCGTTCTGGTTGCTATAGGAACCGGCGCAGAAGCGTCGCTCCGGAAGTGGGATACGCGAGTCTCGGCCAATGGGCATGATCACGCCTGGCGCGCGGTGCCTCCAGACTGGGACGCCAAGTCTCGCGAGATCTCGAGGGCCGCCGCGCGCCACACCGCGCCCATGGCCCTCCCATAATCCCGCGCGGACGCCCGGCCTCTTCCTTTTCCGCCATCTTGCTGCTCCGGTGAGTGGGGGGAGTTGCTGGGTCCCGGCCCCCATCCGCCGCCTCCCGGCCCCATCCGGGCCCCGCCGCCGCTCCTGCCCGCCTCGCCGGGGACATGAGGCTGTGCCCGACCGGCCTGGCCCGTTTTGGGCCACCGGAGTCTTCTCTGCCCCTCTCTGGAGCCTCCGGAGTGGAGGGTGGGGGGAAGCGCCCTCCTGCCTGTGGCTCCGCTCTCTGCAGAGACGCGGGGAGGGAGCGAAGGGCGGGGGCTGGCGCGGCAGCCAGGCACGGGCCGGGACTGTGGGAGGCTGGGCTGGGCAGGGCTCGGAGGAGCCGAGCCGCGGAGTCTGTCGACTTCAGGGAGAGAGGATCGTGCCGCGAGGCCTGGGAGGAGGTAGCGAAGGGCCTGGGGAGCGGGCGGTGGGCTGGGCGCTGGGAGAGGGGGCGGCCGTCGGCATGGGGTGTCTGGCAGCACTCGCTGTCTGGGCAGGATTTGGCCAGGCCTGCTCGTCTGGGGGTCCTTGGTTGAGTGGTCAGAGCTCTCATGTGCCCCGGGACCTGACCACCTCGGGAATGGCCTTGTGGCCCGGGGCAGAAGCACCTTCCTGGCTGGTGCTGGCAGTGCACTGGCTCTGCTAGTTGGTGGGGCGACAGTACCGAGTCGTGTCATGCCTTGTGTTTGTCTGGGTGCTCTTGTCTTTATCATGGGAATGCAAGAGTGGATGCCCAGTTCCCTTTCCAGAGTGCTGTGTTGTGCTTGCATCCTGCTGTTGTTTTTTTGCAAGCTGAGCAGTGCCTGTTATATTTAATGCTATGTGTGATTTGCTTTAGAATAGGACTAATACCGCATAATTGGGTTTTAAAGTCCAAAATTATTCACCTGGGAAAGCTGTCATATTGATAAAATGCTGTCTAGGTGGTGGTTTTTAATTCTTCGTGTATGCATGTTGATAAAGCCAAGTTTAAATAAGCGTGTCAGGTTTCCTAACTTGCTATGGGAGTTATGAATACTCTTGAACATACCCGAGTATGTGATTTGATCTGCCTTTTAGCTTAAGAACACTTGTTAAGGTTTAATGCTACCTTTTGTCAGTTTGGGGTCTTTTAGGTTTAAAATTATCATTAAAAAGAAGTGTTCTGGTCGGTACTTCTGTGACGAAAAGGTGGTGTACATAAGTGCCTCTCCCTGCAGGCACCATGGTGCGCATGAACGTTCTGGCTGATGCTCTCAAGAGCATCAACAACGCCGAGAAACGAGGGAAGCGGCAGGTGCTGATCCGGCCGTGCTCCAAGGTCATTGTCCGCTTCTTAACCGTCATGATGAAGCACGGTAAGTGTGGAGTGCTCAGCACTGACTCCCTTCTCCTGCCTGGCTCCTGCCAATGCTGTTGTCTTTAGATGCTTTTGAAGAAAAGTAGGTCAAGATGCTTGAGCTACTTCTGTGCAACAGAATTAATTGAGTTGTATTGGCGTAGCTGAGTGTTGTGTATTTGATTTGTCTGTTTGCTACTCTTTTGTAGGTTACATCGGTGAATTTGAGATAATTGATGACCACAGAGCTGGGAAGATTGTTGTCAATCTCACAGGCAGACTCAACAAGGTAGGATTTGTCTTCCTGAACTCAATTCCCTAGGAAGGTGTTTAAATTTGGGGGTTTGTGTTTCTTCTGGACATGATCCTGTGCAGCCTGCTCTGGGTGACCCTGCTTTAGCAGGGGGGTTGGACAAGGTATCTCCAGAGGCCCCTTCTAGCCCCTGCCATTCTGTGATTCTGTTTGTCTTCTCCAGTTCTCAAACTTGTAAAGAAGGTGGTAGTTCTGAATCCATGTAAAGGAAAGTAATATGGGTATTATCAGTGGTTATCAGATGCTTATGAATTTTTCTAGATTCATAATGGTATGGCTGAGTTAATTAAATTTCTTTTAAACTCTGAATATGTAAGATGCACTTTTCAGGGAAATCTGCTTGCAAGTGCTCTGTGTTGCTCTCTTTAAAGGCTTTCTGGCCACCTATTGATTTCTCAGATGCTTTGATTTAAGCTATCTAGAAGACTTGCCTTAAGAGATAGAACTGAGTTGCTTTGCAGTTGATATTTAATACCTGTACACATGGACAATGACAAAAAACCTTTCCGCTGCCTTTGCTTACAGTCGAGGGAAAGTTGAATTTTATGTTAATCGATGCTTTTTAAGTTCTTGGGGCATATGAAGTATTTGTATGTGTTTTGGAAATTTTTGAATTGCATTTCTCTCAACATTGAGCTGTCTAGTTCTGTGATGCCTTGCTGTGCATCTTCGTTTTGAATTAAGCTGTTTAATTAGGTTTTTCTACTAAAGAAGTAAAAAAATTACTTGGTCAAAATATGTTGGGGGCTGTCTGCACGATGAACTGCAACTGGAAATTGAGCAGAGTAGGTAGAGAATTCTGACACCACCCAAATTACTAGTGATAGGTGTCTGTGATAATGTGTGTTAGATTTGAATGTAGTCTTCATTGAACTCTTCCAGGATTATTGTGTGACAGTGCAACAGGGCACAGTGTTTCCAGCGCGGCAGGATACAGTGTTTCTCTCTTTAGTTGCAATAAAGGAACAAGTTTTTTGGTTAGGAAAAATGTCTTGTCAGTGCAGGAAGGTGTGCTTTTGTTTTGCGTATTTGTGAAGATAACTGGAGCCAGTGAGGTAGCTGGAGGTGGTAGTCATGGTCAGTAAGTAGTAAGCTTAACTTGAAAACTTCAGTAACTTTTATGCATGTTATTTTCTCCCTGTTTAAAATCTACAGGTGTTTTTTGTGAAGTATGTATGATGATTAGAAGTAGAATATCCCAGAGTAATTACAAGAGTTTTGAGGCTATAGGACGCTTAGCAATCTTTGGTGGTTATAGTATGCTTTCGTGCCCTCCCAGGTCTAGCCATTGGTTTGTCAGTTTAGTTTCAGCAGCAGTGTGAGTCCCTCTAAGCAAGGAGGAGGCGGTGTCAGGGCTAATGAAATAAGAGCTGGGTAGGTGTGTGTCTCCCCATAGCTGAGCAGAGGTGCCGCTTCACACTGCGGGTGGTGGAGTGTGCTGCTGGTGCCTGATCTGCTGCTGCCAAAAGTATTTTATTTGCAGTTGTTAAATTCCTTCAGCCAGTGAATTGGACAGTGACAAATGTACAAATCTAGTTTATGAAGTTCCTCAGTTTGTAATGGAATTCTGTTTTGTAGTGTGGTGTAATCAGTCCCAGATTTGATGTTCAGCTGAAGGATTTGGAAAAGTGGCAAAACAACCTACTGCCTTCACGTCAGTTTGGGTAAGTATGGAGAATAGTTAAATCTGTGTCATGTGTAAATGTGTGGGGTTTTTTAATATGCTTTCAATATCTTAAGGTAGCCTCACCAGACACCTTTCCTCTCTCATCTGTCTGGAGTAATATCAGTCTATAAATATATCTTCCATATCAATGCTCTTCTTAATCAGTTTTAAAGGGGCACTGCTAAGCAAGGACCTATTTTTGCTTGGCTTTGGTAAAACGTAATTCCACTTTCTCTGCAGTTTACTAGGAAAATAGCACTTTTCTCTTACTCATTTTAGTTTTATTTATGGCCATTTATAGATGGGGGAACAATCATGTAAGTTACCAGGTCAGTAGAAGTAGGTCATACTACTTTAATTTAAACTTCCTGATTGTGTATAAATTGATTAAATTTTAAGTGATGAGTGACTTGGAACCCCTGTTAAACAAGCCTTCACAACATAGAAAATCTTAGCTATTATGCAATATATTTTTGCTTCTCAAAAATGTCTGAGTCAAGAGTAATAAATCTTGGTGCACCAGGATGACAGGGCAGAAGAGTCTCTAAGGGCTCAGCCAGCCTGTCCCGTCAAAGGCAGGATTAGCAGCTCCTTGTCACTTCTCCTTGTAAAGCTCCAGTGATAAGCTGCTTGCTTTTTCTGTACTTGTATAGCTTACTAGTGTGTGTTGTCATATTTTTAAGAGTATTTATAGAGTGGTGGGACAGGAGGTTTTCAGACATGAAGCTGTGTGGATGAAGTATGCTGATAATCCAAATGTTGGCAGTAGCAATGACTAAGGCTGCTTCAGTTGTCAGTCCCGATCCAGATACTCATCTGCATCAGTGCACGGTGCTCAAAACACGGAGAGAGAAAGCACTGGCAGCTGAGGAGCTGTCTGGCACCATGGCAACTCTACCTGCTCTGAAGTAAAATGCCTGCTTAAAATAGAAGCAGACTTTGTCTAGAAACTACAGAGCTGCTACTGCTGCAGCAGCAGAACTGGCTTCACAGTGGGAATGTGCAAGGAAACTTCTTGCTGAGACTCACACAAATATTGGAGAACAGAAGCCTGTAAACATCCTTTGTGTGCTGCACGGTTGTACTTGTGAGAGGAGTTTCTTTTCCATTGTCCAATGATCTTACTTCTGTCAGGCCCATTCTTGCAGAAACAGACCTTGCTGTTGTAGTACAGGAATGAAGTTGGTGCTGACAACTCTGCACAAGGGTAGAACAAAACAATAAACTGAACGTTTATTTGTTCTTTCTTGGCAGGTACATTGTACTGACAACCTCAGCTGGCATCATGGACCACGAGGAGGCTAGGCGAAAACACACAGGAGGCAAAATCCTGGGATTCTTTTTCTAAAACTTGTAAAAAAAGAGGATACTAATAAATTGTTCAAATGGACTCTGCTGTTTACAGTCAGTATTTTAATGACTTCGAACACCACCTGTGATAGTGCTTGTAACAGACAGCTCTTCTGTAGTGCTTCACTTCAAATAGTGCTCGGGTTCTGCACCATCCCTGGTCACAGGTTTTATTTCTCTTAATGATATAACATACTTTTAATAGTTACCCCTTGACTGGCAGGTACAGGTCGCTGTACAGAGCAGCTTCAGCAGGGGAGCTGGGATGTGTAGCTGCATACTCGGGGATCGTGCAGTGGGATTGCCTCTGGCTGTGACATACCAGGGTCTCCAGAGTTCCATATACGGGACTCTAAATCGTTGAAGGTGCCTTGCCAGCAGGGGTTTCCTGTTCATGCTTTAAAAAGTTATGACAATGTGGGATTGTGCAATAATTAAGATGATTGAAGTTTCTGATTTCAGATCACAGACTTCCACATCTTAGAGTGTAATGAGTAACTGAGAGGTGAATATTTTTATTTTTTTTCCTTCAAATTTCTACTTTGAAAGTCCTTTGAAAGATGGGAGTTTTGAGGAGGGTACTTGCTGTGCAGCTGCTTTGCGTGTTGCCATGAAGACATAACCATTTGGGATTTCTTTTAAGGTTTTGGAGTGAGGAAATAAGGATATCTGAACTTAACAGGTAGTGGCTCTTTAGTATTGGATGAGTTGTTGGTCTTTTTTTCAGGCATCTGATGCATGACAGCATAATGTACTCGACACAGAAAATCAACTAATTTATTTCAAGGCAGTGCACAGCAGGTGACAGCAGCTGAAGAGCTACTTGCAGGTGATAGAGATGGGAAGCACGCTCCTGGGCTGATGGCATTGTCCCTTAACAGTGGTTGGAAATCCCTTGCCTTGTGTCTCTTTCTTTGGAGTCTACTAGATAGGAGCCTGTTGAAATGTAGCAAGCCTGTTTCAACACATTTTAAAACAGCTGTTGAATTTGTGGTTCTGATATAAGCAGTTGGAGACATTATCCTTGGTGATTATGTCCTGATGCTCGATACATACAGTCGCTCAAGTTACAAGTATTGTGCCTTGAAGGTGATACTTCATCACAAAGTTTTTCAGAGAGCCTTGGCATGGAAGTGCCTGTTTGCAAGCGCAAAGTCTTTAGCTATGTAACCTGTTCCAGGGCAGTCTGTTACTTTTCATGGAGAAAAGGAGGTGGTGATACCTAATGCTGAGCAAATGGGTCTTAGCTCCTTGCAGACAGGCAGTGTGGTCTTGCTCAATGTGGTGGCTGTTCTCTGCAGAACAAGCAGCCAGCCACAGAGCCCTGACAGAGCTTGCACTACGTGTCTGGTGGTGTGCACTGGTGCCCTGTAACAGACCTGCAGCTTGACAGAGAAGAGCAGGGGAATAATAAAAAAGGCTGGTTTACCTCTTCTGTCTCGGTCACATGGTGGTTTAGGTCACAAAGCCTGGGTTGCAGAGGGTGTCAAAACATTCATGTGTGATCAGTGTGGCTCTCACTTTGATGTTAAACCTGCTTAGCAGAAGATAAAGATCTGTACACTGAATTACAAAGAGTAGTTACGAAGCCAGAAAAGTCTATCCTGACCCCTTTTTTTACTGTCAAATGAAGCTATTTTTGTTACAGGGTGGTTGCTTTTTTTTTTTTCTCTCTAATGGAGATAATTCTGCAGTACTCAGCACTGGTACACATGAGCTTTCGTACTTCTTGCTCAGAGTCACCCTGAAGATCATATCAAGAATCCACTGTTCCTTTTTTTAAAATCTTGATTTTTTTATCAGTCCAGAACAGAACACGCATTTCCGATACCTGATGGAAGAAGGTCAGTGACACTTGAATGCTTCCTTTAGATGAATTTACTGGAGCTTTAAGTTCCCTGCTCTTTTAATGTTCATGTTTTAAACCAATGATAGAGGGCACACATCAGTTTTTCTGAACTGATTTACCCATGTGTGTCCTTATCTACCCCAGAGACTTCTGAAGTAAGAGAATTTCTAATATTCTCACTTGATGGACCAGTTAGGAATGAACTGTGTTAATTTATTTCAGAAGCCAGCCCAGGGATTTTGGTAGAATTACTAAATGGAAATTAGAGCTCCAATGTAAAAAGAGTAACTTGGGGGAAGCACATGGCAGCAGATGCACCTTTTCCACAGCATAGCTAACAAATGTAACTACACACCCGCTGACCACACGTGGAAGCTGATGTGGATGACCTGAGCTCCTAAGATGATCTCTGAGCTTGCACCTCACTGATGAGAGCTTTACTGCTGGGCAATTGCTGCTGGCCAAGATCCAAAGAATTTCTGAAGCAGGACTCAGGAGTTGACGTGCAGGTTTATGACATGCACTGCCATGTAACTGCTTTAAATGGGTTTGCAGAAATTCTTAGGTGTGTTTAGAATCTGAAAGTGGTATCTTTTTAAGCCTCAGTAATGTGAGCTGAAGGCATATGCCTTGGGAAAGCAGTTTGTAGGTAACAGCTAACTCATTTTGGGTAATAAAAGGATTGATAGGGTGAGGTGAGAGGAAAAATGGCACAGAGATGAAAGTGTGCTATGAGTTGCAACTGCCAGTCAAAGCAAAGTGTTAGTTTAGAGAAGGTATTTGGTACCTGTGGAGCAGAGGGGAACATTAGTGATGGAGGACTCCCCTATGGGACAGAGGCAGTTGACCTTCATGTGAGGAAAACTGGGAGGGTGGGTGACATCCAGGGAAAAGCATCTGCTGCAAACCTCTTGATTAACCAAGCTTTACCTCTGGTGCTGTACTGGATACCCTGCAGTCTTAACACTGAATGAGTCTGGAAGTGGTTGTGTCACCTCCAGGCCCTTCTGGATGTAGAGAGATGTCTTGGCCTTTTGGCTGGAGGTCTATTTCTACCTGCTATGCTGAATCTGAACAGCTAAGCCTGTATAAGGGCAGCTGCTTGCCTGGCTTTTGTGCCGTGGAGTGACTAGGTGTGTTTTGGTATGGATAGCTGTCGAGGATTAGGGCTGGGCTGGCCACTAGGTGGATGATACACTCTCTCTATTAAACCCTCTCCCTTCCCAAAGGGGAAGAGAAAGGGAATAAGAGAGATTTATGGATTGGAAAACTGAAACAGCTTTAACGAAAGTAACAATAAAATGAAATACATACAAAATCAATATTGAACTTCATCCTCCTGATGGCAATTACATCACTGTTACCACTGATGCTGTGGAGCAGGATCTGGGGAAGTCCCAGGTGGGACTCAGTGGCAGATGGGAACTGGATTCAGGAATATGTGGATTGGGATTGAAGGTAAAATGGACAGAGCGCTTCTTGGACACTGGACATTGAAAAAGAGGCTTGACCCTCGTGATCCCTCAGCTTTATGCTGAATATGACATATATGGGATAGAATCCCATGTTGGTCAGTTTAGGGTTCACTGTCCCGGCTGCTCCTCCCTGCAGGTGTGGCCTTTTACTTTCTGCACCCCAGTGAGGTGCACAAGATTTAGCAATGACCTTAGTCTGCACAGGAGCAAGTGTAAGCAAGAGCTCTTCTGCACACCCCAGTCCTTGGCAGTAACTCTAAACAGTGAGTGTTATCACTGCTGGAAGCAGAGACTGTCTGTGAAAATCTGCCGTTAACTTCAGAAAGTGCAGTTAGAAGAGACTGAGCTGAAAAGTAAAATCACTGAGCAGAATTAGTTCTGTTCTAGCTCAGACCGGAGCAATACTGTCTGGTGGTGCTACATTGCCTATAGTCCCTCTGTCAGCAGGTGAGCATCAGCAGTCCTAGTCTCAGGTGATAAAACAGGGTCGGTTGTGGAAATCACGGATTAGGTTGAAAGGAGCTGGGAGAGGGCTGGTGACCCCTCTGCGGGTGCAGCCTGGCTCAGTTCTGCTGAACACACAGTGTTTCTGGATGCCGATTGCCGTTGCTCCACATGCCATTGCTAAACAGGATAAGATGTGTTCAACTGCCTGACGCATGTTGAGAGAAACAAGTATTTGTTGCTGCAGGGAGAAGCTGTCAACAGATGGCAGCATCCCCCCACCTTGAATCGCTGGAGACCGAGGGCAAGCCTGTGAGAGGAGCCCCAGGAGGGCTTTGGTGTTGCTGCTCGTCTCCCTGCTCCTTCTGCGGAGCTAAATACCCTGACTTCTCCTGTACTCTGGTCCACAAAGATAATTTTTTCTCTCTTAGATGCCATGGAGCCTGGTTTGAGATAATATGGGAGCTGAGAATAAGTATGGGTCTTCAAAATATGGCAACATATGGCCTGGTGCACGACAGTGGCTTCACTGGAAATGTGTTTTCTCCTCGTCATCCTTTCGTGTGTTTTCTGCCACAGGTAATTCAGTCAGCTCGGTTCCCCTCAACGGAGCGTGTGTTTTGTTTGTCAAACTCATGTGCCAATTACTTGCACTAGAAATGCAAACAGTGATTAAACCTTGATCTCCAATGGCTGAACAGTTCTCTTGGTGACTCTTTCATGCCTGCTGGAGTCTAGATGAAAGCCAGCACAGCAGACAAGGATGTATGTGGCGGTGCAGCTGAAACAGGAACAGTAAATGGGTTGAGTGGTGAGCGGGGCTTTGGAAGCTGCCCCAGTGGAGTTGGCACCGAGCGGCTGTTTCACAGCAGCAAGAGGATGAGGAGTCGCTCATGGGGGCCTGACTCAGGGTGCAGGAGGGGGGAGCACAGTGACCTGTCAAGATGTGCAGATGGGGCTGATGGTACAGGACAGGAGGCATCAATTATTTTTAAAGGATCTGGGACTACCAAAGCTATTATTTTACAATTTTAATTAAAATTACATGCCTTCAAATGACAAAATTTTTTGGTTTTGTCTAATGCTATTTATCTAATTTGGATTTAAGACAAGACTATCCTTCAGTGTCTTACTGCCAATTAATGCAAATATCAGGCTTTCAGGAAATATCTGGATTAATTTAGCCACAGTTTAGTCCAGGGGGCCATTCTAGTAGAGCCAAGGTGTTTCAGAAGCTGGTGGCCTCTATCCTTACTCATGCCTCTGATGCTTTCTCTGCTCAAGTGCTGCCATTTTACTCATGCATTTCTATTTCAAAAGAGAATTATCTATTTTGATTTTAATTCTCCACCTGTTCACCATCACCTTGCTCTGATATATTGTATTCTGACTACCAGCTCATGACTTGGATTAATTTGGTTTTGTTTACAAATATTTTTACCACGAAAGAAGTGCTGACAGCAAGTAACAAGAATAACAGGGTAAACTTTAGTGCTTGATACACAAAGGAGCATCTTCAGCTGAGGAAAAAACCCTAAATTCCTTGACCTTCTGCTCTTCTCAAAGTGAATGAGGTTGTCTGAAGGCATAAATTTTCCACTTAATTTTAAGTTGATCCAGTCTGGTTTATTGTATTATACTTATTCTTAAAACACAAATCTGTGGCATGCCTTCTTCATATGCCAGTTGTGACACTCAGCTATTCAAGCAAAACCTCTGGGGATGTGTGTTCTGTTCTTGTGTTGGCATCAGGGCAATAGTCATCGTGCAGTTGTAGTTGATCAGATTTAATGTCATGCAGCAGCATAATGCAGCAGGACGCTTGCTTGAGGTCAGCCAGCTGAAAACACCCAGCAGCCACTATTTACACTTTTTATAGTGACATAAAACACTTGTTAAAGTGGATGCCAAATGGTCTATGAAAGCTAATGGGTCAGGTGCATATTTTAATGAAAGGAGTAGCTTGTGCTCTCAGATCTGGGCTGTAATTCTGATCCTCACAGGACACCCCACCTCATCAGTCTGGTGACTGAGTTGAGAATAGTGATGCTGTTGGTGCCGTTGTGCTGGTGGGATGGATGTCTGCCTTTGCTTGGGAATGAAAGGGCAGGATTCAAGTTCCAAGTCTAGTTTAGTTATGTTTTATTGAGGGCTTTATCTGCTAGTGCTGCACTTAATCATTGAGTAAGCATTCCTGGAGCATTGTCTGCTTTTGGACAGGGTGCCGTGTGACCCACCCCAAACTTTCTGCCTACCAAGGAGGTGCTTTTCTTCACAGTTCAGGAGCAGTGCTGTGTGAGGGCAGGCCATGGAAATGGAGAGTGTTCCTGCTGCTCTATCATCCATTGCTATTTCCTCTTGGGTCCTCATCATTTATAATCATGAGTTGATTTGTTTCATCTTTCATTCATTTTATTTGTTGCTCCCTCTCTGTAAACACATCATGCTACCCACTCTACAGAAAACTTTTTTTCCAGAAGCTTGCAATCCCCTGCCTGTGATCTCTAGATGTCTCTCTTGCCCTAATAAGAAAATGTAAAAAAGGCAGGAATAGCAGAACACTTGGTATGTGATCTTGGGTAGAAACGTGTATGAGCAACACCCCTCTGTCTTCACATCCCCAGCTAGATTAGAGTGGGATTTGCCCCTTCTATTGTGGGGAAGAAATGTGGCATAACCATTCTTGTTGTATTCCACTGATGCAAGTAAATTGTGCATTCAGCAGGACAGGGCTGTCACCAGGAAGGACCAAGGATTATATCTGGGAGCAGGAGGAGAAAAGCAGGTGACGAATGAGATTAAAAGAAAAGCTGCTGCTGCAGCCCACCTCTGGGGTACTTTCTGAGTTTCATTAGTTCTATGGATGGAGCCTAGTTGGTGTTTGGTCCGTTGTTTTGTGCAGTATAAGTTTGTTTTAAAAACCAAAGTCCAGGAGCTTCAATGAGAACTTTAGATTTTTAATATCTTTATAAATCAGGCCTTTAACCATAAGAATGAAAAAAGTTGTGAGGAAAATGAAAGGATTTTTTTTTTTCCTTTTCTCCCTACACCTCTGCAATTCATATGGATGGTTGTCTTCTCGCTTGCAGTGACATGCCCAGCTGTGTTCTTGCATAACAGGATCCTCAGTGTGTAATCCACAAGTCTGTGTGGGCTGGTAATTAGCGCTGGCCCTTGTTCAGACCTTGGGATTCATTCCTTGGGGCAGCAACATCAGCCCCTCAGTTAAGCATCTGTGCTCCTCAGATTTGAACCATTTTTTCCTCACTTGTGCGGGCTGTGGGTTCCAGAGCCGACTGCAGCCACTGCTTGTGCTTGCTCTGCTGTGGATGGGCAGGTGGATCTGTCCCTCTTGGGCAGGAGTCAGAGCCTTGTGTGTTTTCTATGACTGGTGGAGGATTTCTGGCTTGGTTCTGTTTTCTGTTTAATGGGAAAAATGATTATAGTTCAGTCCAGGTAGCGGGAGTTTCTAGTTTGGTGTGATGCCTTGCTTACTGTTTATGAAGCATCATCAAGTGAAAGATGAGATGTGTGTGGTAGGACCACTAAATTAATCTGCTCCCTGCCAGGCAGACATTTGCTCTGGGAAGGAAGCAAAAATTGGGAGAATATTCTTAGCTCTGAAATACTTTTCTTGAATGACATTCAGTCCTCGCCAGCCTTTGATGAGCAGAAGAATCATCCCCCAAGAGAACAAACAAATGTGCCTAGATCTGTGCTCAGCTCCTGGCAGTTCCCAGGGTGGCTGTGGGAGCACTGGGGCAGCTCTGGGAGCAGCAGGCATCATCTGACAGCAGGCAGCGGGCACGAGTGAAACGCACGTGGGGTGGCAGGGAGCTGGAGTCAGTGGTACAGGAAAGTATCAGAGCTCTGGTGAAATGACTCTGAGCCCATTTTCCTGATAGAAGCCCAGTCCTATGGTGCAGGGCATGGGGCTGAGAACCACAAGCCCATTACACCTCAGCCCTGTTCCCATACCCTGGGGGAGAACTCATCTTGCAAATCAGCAAAATATGAACCCAGTGCTGGTAGGTGGCTGCTCCAGAAATAGAAAGATACAGTGATAGCAGGTAATACTCCCTGATAGCTGAAATAAAAAGAATTAAACTGTACAAAAGTGTGCTTTAATTGCTAACAGTCTCCTGTCTGCTTAAATCACTAGAAATAAAGGTCTCCTCTTTAGTGATGAGCAATTCCAGGCAGAGCAGACGTGATGGGGGAAACATGTTTGGAATAAATACTGATGTGAATGACACTTATTAGCTACAGTGTGGCATATTTATTTCTCTGTAGTTAGCATAATAGCACAGCTTGATATCAGAAGGGTTCTTTACTTGTGTCTGTGTGCGCATAAAAGTAACAATGGATTGTTATGGGCAGAATGCAGCTGATTTTTCCGTCTCTGCAATTAGCACTGATGTTTGGGTGCCATCATTTGTTGTGGGAGATGAGTGAGTGGCCTGAGCATGGCTGTGCTTTGAGAAAACCTTCCCTTCCTTGTGCCAAACAGGAGACAAGTGACACAGCAGCACAAGAGGCTGGCTCTTCTCCCTACACCTCCATGCCCAACAGTTGCCTGCCCATGGTGGCTCTGCTCTGCTTTTGGGTGCTGCAGAGCTCCTACAAAGGTGAGATCCCCCCCTTGCCAGCCCCTCTGGGACTCCTGGCAGCCTGGCCGTGGCCAACAGCCTTAACTTGAGCTGTGGGTGGAGTGGGAGTGGAAACATTCCAATTATCTCACAGGAATTTAATAGCAGATGCGTGGGTGGCCAGGTGAAAGCTTTATTGTCTTCTGAGGAGCTGGGTGCTCCAAGTGGGGATTGGTGATGGAGATAACCTTGGTTGCTTGAATGTGCAGGTTACCTGCCCTTCTGTTGATGGAAACCTGCTCATCTTCCTCTTGTCTTGCTTTTCTATGCTTGTGAGCCAGATGTTTTCAGGTGCCACCATACCTGGTGCTCTTAGCTGGAGTGGTGTTGGAGGCTCTGCAAGGAGGAGCTTGTTGCTCACTTGTCCAGAGCCTGCTTGATCATCCTGGCTGTGTCAGGGTCTGGCAGCCCCACCTCTGCCCTGCCCTTTCTCATTTCATGGAGCTTGGGGTTTCTTGCCATTAGAGATCAAGAGCCTGCGGTAATTTTTGAAACAATGTCCAGTTCAATGAGGGTTTCCCACTATGGTTGCCATTTCTTCCCCAAGTTTCTGGAGCGAGGGAGGGAGGCAAAGCTTTGCTGAGGATCCATGTGTTGGGCAGCCACTGGCTGTCAGCCAGCACTGGGCAAAGGGTCCCCTTGCAACAGCTTCTGGACAAATCTTTTGGCACTTGGGTGGTTCAGTGGGCATCATCCTTGAGTTGCTGCTTTGCAACAGCAGTTAAGATTTCTCGTCTTCTCTGCTTACATATTAATAATGTAAGAACATGTGGAAACGGGCAATCTTGGGCCTTTACTGTTCTGTTTAAACTTTGAGTGAAACTCACTGGTGGATTGCAGAGCTGCTTGGGAAAGGGAAGACAACGGTGTGGACAGACAAAGGGACTGTGAGCTGTTCCCTGAAGAAAAATCATGAGTCTTTTCAAATGAGGAGCCAAGAGCTTCTCAGGCTGGCTGTGAATGCTGAGGACTGTCTCAGGAGCCGTCTTGGAAGCCTGTTTGTGGAGGGGAATAATTATACTGTGGCAAAAGTATTTACTTGCCAGATATTTGCCTGCCTTGTTTGTACTGTATTCTTCCATTGCTGGAATAGAAGATGAAAAACCTTAAGACATATGCCTGGGAGTAACAAACTTTCCATTCTTTCTAAGTTCACTTGATTCAGTGCTTGGTTTAGAAACACCATAAAAGTGCCAGGCCATAGCTTGAAATATCTCATTACCAGGTGTCAGGCTTCTTATAACTTTCACTCGGGGACTGTTGAGGTTTTTTTTTCCTGTTGGTCTTCTAATGAAAATGCCAGAGGGGGAAAAACTATTACAAAAAATAAAAAATGCTGCCTTGATTGAAAATAAAAATGCTGAGGCAGCAGTGCTTGCTTTGTTGTATTGCCCTGACTATATAATATTTCACAAGCCTGTGGGAATTCTCTGGTGCAAGGGTCTTGTATGGACACAGACCTGCTGTTTTTCAGCGTGCTGGGCGGTATCACAGAGCTGAGAGATGAGCAGGTGTTTTATATCAATGGAGGGACCTGACAAGTAGGCAGGGAGGAAAAACCTCAGATGCTGAGGTTACAGCACTGACTTGGCTGAAGTCAGACAAGTGTTCCCTGTAGGGCAGGGACAGCATGGCCAGCTTAGGGGACAGGGACCTTTTTCGACATTTTGTGGCTGCCTGTGGCCTGTGACAATGAGGGGACACAGTTTTAATGTTCTTGTCTTCTCTTACAGCGTTGTCTGCTCCTCTAGCCTCGGGTGGTAGCACAATAAGTGATATGAGAGAGCTTATGGCATTGCCAGGCCTTGCATGATATGTGCACGGGACCAGCGAGGCCTCTGTGGGCCTGTGAAAGGTGGCTGAAGAAGCAGCTGAGAGCTGGTGGTTCAAAGCATGAGCAGGAAGAAATGGTGCTGAGAAGGAAATGTGAGGAAGGCTAATGCAGAACGCTGGTGGAAAGGCTGGGAAGGGCATCTCTTCTCTGCCTGAAAGGAGGAGGAGGGTGCTTCTCTGCAGACCTTAGTCATGGTTGGACATTCATGTGGCATCTTCAGAAGCCTTCTGTCATGGAGAAGATGATGCTCTAGAAGGATAGTCTTGGCCAAGTCTAGCTCCTACTGACTTTGGATGGCATCAAGATCTGTCTTTAGCACTGGACTTCAGCAGTGCTCCCCTGCTGCCTGGGCAGCTGCACTTCTGCTTCCCAGTGCCAGCAACAGAAGTGATGGTTTGAGGATCTCCATGTTGTGCTGGAGAATGTGCTGTCAAGGATGGAGGCATCACAGCTTGTGCACCAGCACCCAAATGTACTGGTTGCTGAGAAGACTGTGATCCCATTGCTGTCTCTTGGTGAGCCGTGTGCTGGCACAGGAAGGTCCCAGTGCCTGGGGCGTGCAGACGCTGCAGACACTGCGGTACCACTGGGGGAGGTCACGGTGCCCCAGAGCAGCCTGTATTTGTGGGAAGTTTCTGTGGTCCTCTCAAAGGTTTGACAGATTACCTCTTCAGGCTTGCCAGAGGATGCACCCCCTCCTTACAGCAGCGCTGCCACTTTCCACAACAGGGAAAGAGACACTTGGAGATGTGGCAACCAATTTGCAAATAATAAAACACTTAAAAGCTATACGAAAAGCATCTTGCATGGAAAATCAGACAGGGCAGGCAAAACAGCACTTACCATCAACATAATGCAGCTGAAATCTCTTTTCTTAGAGATAATCATCTCTGACTCCAGCAGTAAAAATAAAGGACAAAAGCTGGAAGAAGCCAGAAAGCACAGTCGTGGGAGTGAATCTTGGTGAAATGAAAATTAAAAACACAATGAAAGGCATAGAATTGCCTTAAGTAAAAACAGAGCTGTCTGCCTAGAAAAACAACTGAAATTATCTGGGAAGCACAGGGGGGTGTGGGGAGCTGGGCTGAGTGTGGGGCTGCAGCAGGGCTGGTGCTGTGCCTGTGCTCAGCCATGAGGGATGTGGGGGGAAGAGCCCCCACCTAGGCTTGAGAAAGATCCAGACTTCAGGTGTCCCTCTCAGCCTAGGAGTCATTCAGGTCCTTGCTTTTAGCACCCAAGCTGAAGGATAAAGTAATTTATGGTCTGACTGAAGGATAATGGCTGATCCTGGCCAGTGCCTGCTCCTGCCTTGTGAAGCTCATCCCTGAACTGCTGACCTTCAATGGACACTATGTGCCGAGCTGGCCTTCCTCAGCAAATCTTGCTGAAGCTCACATTTAAGGGTCTGTGCAAGTCACTCCTCATCCAAAGCTCAAACAATTGAAGGGAAGATTTCCACTGGCACAGATCCAAACCCCACCAGGCTGTGAGGGCTCAGAGGCAGCGCTGCCAGCTGCAATGAGTTGGGAGCAGCCCCTGGAGCTCGTTATTGTCCCTGCTGCGTGGGAGCACGGTCTCATGCAAATCAGAGCCACAAAACTGGGCTCTAAATGTTGTTTCCCACTTCAGGTTTTAAACTGTCATTTGGAGACCTTCATTTAAAATTAGGTATCACTTTTTAAGCACTACAGGAGATGCACAGCCTTCTATCAAAGATGCTGATGTATGGTGTGAATACCAGTCTTGTGACTATTTCAGGCTGACCTTGATGGGTTTGTTACACTGTCATAAAAATCAAAACTGCTCTATAATCTATCTGCTATTTCCCACAACACCAAGAAGCACCTGGGGCCCTTTCACTCCTCAGACAATGGCACACCCAGGCTCATGCAACTCTCCTGCTCTGCTGGTGGCCGCTCTCTTCCTGAGCTGGCGTGGTATTTTTAGATGCAAGGGAGAAGTGTCTCCTAACTATATGCTAATCACATTTTCAAAGCTTCAGCTGATACTAAAATGATTCAATGGTGGCCTGAATTCACATACTTTTGTTTTTTTGCCTTTTGTATGCTTTGTGTAGCTTTTCATGTGACTGTGCCTGTTTTCTACCAAAATCATGGTTTGTGAGCTGCTGTGTAACAAAGGATGTTTTTATCCTTTTTGAATATCTTTTGAGTTATGCCTGGCCCAAGCTATCTGAAATACAGACTCATGCACATATATTCTCTCTGCAGGCAAAGAACAGAGGCAAGAATAGACTTTACAGCTACGGTTCTCAAATTTTATTAGTCAAAGGGCTGCCTGACCTTCAGGGGAAAAAAAGATAAAAATCTGGGAACCATCATATCTGGTGCTGCCACCCTGGTGTTCATTTATGGCCAAATAACTTCTTTATAGGGCTTTTTTTTTTTTAGTTTTGCTGTCCTTTTGTTTACTTGCTTGCCTGGATGGGAATGTGCTCAGTAAACATCTTTGTCTTCATGTCTAGTGTCTCACAGAGCACCCTTGGGCCTATGCTGAATGCAGATCTGCAGCCCTCTTGGCCTCTGCCCCGACGGTCTTATGTGGTGTCTGCTGAGCTGAGGAGAACAGTCAGTTTTCTGCAGATCGTGTGGTGAGATTAGTCCTTTTCTCAGTAAAAAGATGCCTCATACTCAGCCCAGACCATTGTCTGATACTGAAGAAGTGTTCTCAAATCCAGTCCACCACAGAATAAACTCACCACGTATGTATATGAACAAGGAACAAAACAAGCAATGGCCATAGCTTTACCTGGGTTAGCAGGAGCTGGTGAGGACCCCAGCTCAGAGCAGAGTCCTTGCTGGTGGGGTTCATTGGGAATGAAGGGGAGGAGATGGGAAGACCCAGCTGGGCTTCATTGGTGTTCCTAGACCCAAGGTGCTGCTTTTGCAGCTGATGAGGGCTGTCAGCTGAGGTCCTCTCTCTACAGAGGTAGGTGGGGTTTTGGGAAGCCACTTGGAGCTTTCAAAGCCGAGCCTTTTGGTGGCAAAGCAATGCCTGGGTTTGCTGTTCCTGAAGGCATCTCGGCCTGGTGCAGGTTTGGCCCAGCCCCTCTAGGGAGAGCTGATATGGAGGGTGGCTGCTGGGGTTTTCGGCTGCCCCCAGCTCCTGCTGCTTTGCAGGCATGGAGTCTTCTCTTGCTTTTCAGCTGCCCTCTCCAGACCAGTGGACTCTCTGGTGTGTCTCTTCTGCCCAGCCATGAGGGCTGGTCCAGCCCAAAACTTTGGCCCCTGAGTGGGAGCAGCAAGGCTAGTGTTGGTGATCAGCTGGGCTGAGCTCTGCAAGGTCCCCGTGTCGAGGTAAGGTACGGATGAAATTTTGGAAGAAACTAGTCTCATGCGATTCAAGCACCAGAGGGAGTGACTTGTGCTGGTGGAGGGTTTGTTCTGTGCTCCCTCTCTTCCCTGTGCTGCTTTTCTTCCTCTCCTCCTTCTCTTTAATCCCCATCTTTTTTGGATTCAACTTTTTATCCTGATCTTCAAGGACCAATGCAAAATGCTTCCACAGCTCCAGAAGCTGCTCAGATTAGCATTTAACATGTTTAAATATTTAACATATTTAGGGCTCAATTAAAGCAAAGGCAGACAAAATTGGGAACAGACGGAAGAATAAGTGTGTGCGTGTACAGAGGAATAAAGGCAGTGCTTGCAGATATACAGGGAAAATAAGACATGGGAAAGAAGACAGAGAGAGCCCGATCTCTTTTTGTTGTCGTATCAAGCACACTGTGACTAATGGCAATATTTTTTTTCCTCCCATCACTACCATAATACAAGAATAAAACTAATTGTCATCTGCCACCCACTGTTTGTAAAGCAGCTTCTCTTAAATAGTTCTTGTGTATTGAGTTCAGCTGTCAAAAAGAGATGCTTTTTTCATGGTCTGCAAAATGCATTTCTGTATGAACGCAGCTCGATGCAAAGGTCACCCCATCAAAAATATTTTCCCTCAGTAGTGAATATAATGGCAAAAAAAAAGGCATTTTGTAGTCTGTTCTCACCATTTTACTTGATATTTCTTAAATGGTAGACAGCTGGAGATTAAATTGCTTTTGATGGGCAGAATTTGAGGGAGAATGTTTTGTAGTATGGTTTGGGTTTCCCCCTCCTCTCTTCCATGCTGCAGGATGGGCTCTTTAATAGCTACTTATGACAGGTAGTATGAGCCATAAAAAGAGCGAGAGATGGAAGAAAATTATCTCTTGTTTTTCAAATTGTCTACTGTTCCTTAGGATATTAGAATGGGTTCCTGAGTGTGCTAGTATTTTTAATGGTAGTTTTGTCCCTGGGTGCTTAAATTACTCTCCCTGTCAGTGTTTTCATTTACTTGACACATTCTAAATATGAAAATACTTTGGGAGCCAGCCTGCAGAGCGAGGGACACCACAAGAACTCAACATATCACTCCAGATAATAGGCAGAGGTCATGCAGCAGCGAGAGGGACAGTCCTTGCTGACGCTTCCACAGGAGAGGTGATTTGAAGTTATCATTCCAGGGGCACTCATGCAGGGGTGCCTGCTCTCTGTGTTTGCTGCCAGACCTGCTTGTACCATAAGATCATGGGGAGTGTGGAAAAAAGGCCTGACTGTCCTATGCCAGACAACTGAAAGAGTGTTACGTGTTTAGGGGTATCATGGGCATGTTTTACCCACATTTTTACAAGTTTGCTGTGTTTTGGAGTTGCAGAGAGTAAGTTTAGAGAAGGATTTACTTGCTCCAAAAGGAAATGGTTCAGCTGTTGTGCTGCCAGAATTAACCTGGGGCAACTCCTGCCCAGAGAGGACTATGAAAAAGGAGGCTCTGCAGCAGCTCCTACCAACTCTTACATGCCAAGTCATCTTCCAGCAATGGCCAAGAAAAGCTCAGGATGGTTGAGAATGTAATCCCACCTGTTCTTCTCTCTCTCCTGGGAGGAAGAACCTGTCTTTCAAAGAGACGTTTCTTATAATTTCTTCTGTGGTTTGATTGTGTGTGTTGATTTAGACTTCACTCTGATTATGTGCAGAGATCTTAAAAAAGGCAAGCACAAATGATTTTAAACCTTATGATTTAAGACCTGCTATTAAAGGAGTCCTCAAGAGAAGTTCATATTGTAACTTGGTTACAATACCAAATTATTGGTTGGTGATCAAGTGGCCCTTGAAGATGGTGGTGTGTCACCCTCAGCAGACAAGAAGTTGTACTGCCTTGAGGATAGGTGAATGGTGTCTGTCTGCAGGGAGAACCAGGGCTTGCCTCAGTGAAGTAATGCAGCGTCATAGCAGTGTCCTTGCATGGTGGCATGGGCAGACTCTGTCCTTGAGTTTGTGTGAAAAGAGTCAGGGCATTACCAACAGTTTGGAGATCTTAAGCATCAGCCTTCAGCTGCGACCCTACATGCAGATAGGACCTGGAGTGTCTGAACCACTAAGCCTGGGCTGTTACTGTTTGATCTGTTAGTGAGTAGCAGTAAAGGATAGAAAAGTCTGTTGGACCAGCTTCTGAGACAGCAAGGGGTGGCTGGGATAATGTAGACCACACCTTACTTGCAGGCAGGTACTATCCGGTAAGCCCCGAACAACTACTCTTGTTGTAGGAGTGTTGCTTTTTCCCAGCCACTCATCAGAACAGAAAACTTAAAAGTCTCTCCACGTCTTATTCTTCTCTTAAATGTTAGATTTCCATTTTTTAAAGGGCAACTCTACCACATGTTAAAGATTTAAACAAGTGTGCTCTGAACGCAGCAGAACCTGCTTTGTTCTGTGGTGCCAGCAAAAACGTGTTGACGGGAACGGGCGTCAAAGCCCCAGGCTGAATTAACTGGCCTGGAATTAGGCAGAGGATGTTTTGCAAGGGTGTTCCAGCTGGGGAAAACCACATGGTCTGGTCTCTTCTTGCTTCTACCCTGCTGTGGAGCCCAGAAAGCTCCTTTGTTTTAAGTTGTGTTGTTCATGGCTGAGTAATGGGAAGTGAAGGAGTCTAGTCTTTGGGTACCTCCATGGGTGACAGTGCCACGAGGTGGCAGTGGCCACCAAATAATGTCTGGCCAGAAGTACAAGGTCCAGGCAGCTCTCCCATGTAAGGATGGGAGCACGACCCAGCTCCTAAATGCCAGTCAAGGCACTGCTCTATCTTACACTTGTCCTTTGATTTTCAAGCAGACCCGAATTCCTATTTCTCCATTCCAGTATTGTTTGAGAACCTCAGTGAAGGCAGGATGAGAGAGGATTGAATTCTTGATGAATTGCATTGCTCTACTGTGTGCACACCTCCAGAGACTTACTGCCTCTGGAGGGCTTGCTCCTCTTCCAGCTGTACCTTCCCTGCAGGATTATCTTGGGTGTTTCATGTAATGGCTGTTCTGTCTCTTTTCCTAGATATTCAATTTTTGGCTGACATTTTGCTTTTCTATGCCTGGGCTAGCTGGGATGGACAGTGGGAATTGCAGCATGAATAAAAGCTAAATCACTTGCGTGATGATGGCTCCACTGCCTTCTCACAGGTGTCTGTGTCCGAAAGGACAGAGTTTTCCTGCAGTTTGTGATGGCCTTTTAGAGATGGCTGACCTCCAGGCTTTGTAGTAAACCAAGGGATGTACCTGTTAACCTTGGTGCTGCACGTCTATAGGAATTTGCAATACCACAAAAAGTTCAGAAGTCCTGGTTGGCCTTTGTGGTGTGCCTGAATTGCCTTGTTAATCCTGGGAAATCTGCTTCCTGACCTGGAGGAGCTGGCCCACACCCAAACCCACCTGCTGTAAAGGAAAGGGAGGTTTCATAGGCTCAGTCAGCTCTAGAACCAAACCAGAGGCCAATAGTCATGTCTTTATCATCAGCTGATGGCTTTTTGCTGTCTTTGGTGTAAACAATGTAGGGCAAGAATCATGAATGCATGGTAGACATCTGAAAGGTCTGATAAATGGCAACAAATATTCCTGAGTGGCTCTAAGGAGAATGGCTAGGAAAGACAGGGTGGCTTTTGTGTTCTGTAGTCAAGTTACTGAATAATCTGAGAGCAGTCCAGGAGAATGGCAAGAAGGTAGGAATCATCTCTATTCTGTTTTTCTGCTGATAAATCAAGCACAACAGCAGAAAACTTAATAAAGCACTGTGGCATTTTAGGTAGAACATTGTACATGGGTGAAAAGTGCTGCCTACCCATGATGGAAAGCTTCACTTTTCCAACATGGGACTCCAGTTGTTGTCACATCTTTGGGACTGGTAGATACTATGTACCATAGATGTGTATAACATGCAAAACGTTAAAAATTCCCATTTCAGATTTTTCTCTGTTAAATGGATTTTGCTTCACCCAGCCGGGGTACGGTGAGTATATGTTGATATTCTTGGGGTCCTTATCTATTTCTGGGAGAGTGCTGCAAAAGGCTTGAATGGGAAATTCTTTCTGTCAAAGCATACCCATAATTAAACCAGTCTGTTTATTCATGAGTTCAGGCAGCCTTATTATTGTTTTTTCTAACCTTGATCTAACAACTGATGCGATGTGATCTGCCACACATCTGCTGCTCCATGCGTGCTGGGGAGGGTGGACACCTGGTGCCAGTGGAGAGTAGTGGAGTGGAAACAGTGGCCTCACTGGGAATTTCCTTTGAAGATAAAAACCCTGCACGGCTATTTGTGAAACGTTTCCTTTGAACCAGCAGCACGGGTAGGTTTGCTGTCAAGCAGAAGACATTGTAAAAGCAAATAACTGCAAGTTGGCCAAGTGCTTAATGAGGATCTGTGAGTTGTGACAGGTGAACTCATCTGGCAGCAACACTGGCTATATCCCACACACTGGTGGTTGCTCTTGAGACACACATTTGTACAGTGTACTCGGTGTGTGTGTTGCTCCTCCTCAGTGCCAGATGCAGGCTGTTCCCATCACATTGTCTTGTGGGTCAGATAGGAAAATTACACATGTGGCCATGTGCAAGATGGGTTCTGCTTTCCTGAAACTGGGGGGGAGAAAGTGGAATGTCCCCTTGTGGACAGAGTTTGGTAGGGAGGGGAAGCAACCTGCTGGAGAGGAGGGGATGCTTGAGCACCGCATCTGCCAGCGTGGACACTTGAGTCTTTGCAATACATAAATCGTGGAAAATGTGTGTGCTTTTCTCACTGGGTCAAAGCCAGAAAGCCCTGACACAGCTTGAGGAAAATAATAATTTGAACAGAGATCTCTTCAAGCAAGAAGTTCCAGCTCGTTAGAAAACAACTTACTGTATGCTTGAAAGGTGCCTGCAATGCATAAAAAGAAATGGCTCACTCTTGCACTGGAAAACCTGAAGTAGAATAGGCAGATATGACCTCATCTCTTCATGCTGGAAAATTACTGCCACTTAACTTGATGTTCTTGCCATCTTGAAGTGGTTACTGGGGAGTTGGTGATTTGGGAGCAAATGTAAATGTGGCTCAGTTGTTTATCAAGTTGGAGCAAAGTCTCTTGTTTGGAAGTATGTATAATGAATGGAAAACCAAATGAACAAACAATACTGTCTGGCTTAACTGTCCTCTTCCAGGTGTCTGGAAGGCTTGTGAGGGAAGAATTTAAAGTGAACTGTGTTGTCTGACCCTTGCATTGAAGGCAATTATTGTCTTGCTATTCGCAGTAGAGACTTCGGGTCTGGTGCCCCACCAGTTCATTTGGGAAGTGTTGTCCTAGTGACAGACACTGCCTTAGTGTGTAGGAAAATGAGCTGGTTCCCTGATGCAGGCACAGTGTACTCTTTGGAGATGATCTAAGTGGGCTGGCAATAGGTGGCACAGATGGTTGTATCAATCTGTCCTCTCCTCATGCCAGTTCAGAGTACTGGGTTTTGCTGTGATTTCAGAGCTGGGGGGATCCTGTCAGGCAGGCTTGAAGGTGAGGTCTGCTCATAGGCTGCATGCTACTGGGAGGGGAGATCACCTCACTGTGGTGGGCTGCTATGTTGGAGGTCTTTTGACTAGAACATGAATTTTGAGAGATGATTCTTTTATAAGCAAAACATAGTTAGAGCCAGCATCTCTGGTACTGCAGCCATTTCCAGAGAGTGAAGTTCCCAAGAAAAGGATAGAGGGATGGCGTGGCTGAAGGGATCTGCAATCTGTGACTAATTGTTGTATGTTTCACTTACAAGTGGTTGCATATACTTTTTTCTTCAGCAAATTCCGTAGTTCTAAAAAAAAATAAACAGTGTCTGTTTCTAGTCTAGAACTTTGAGCCTGGTGTGCTCTGGAGGTCCCCAGGTTCCTGTAGGCCCTGCCAGAGGAGCAAGAGCCAAGCCTTGGCTAGGGAAGGAGCTCCTTGGCTTCAGGCTCTTGTTTCATAGCAGGACACGTGTAAGCCAAAGGCCCTTCGCCTTGAGGCAGGCCATGTGGGGCTAGACCACTGCAATATGTCTATTTGGCACACTTGGATGTGTAGGGATATATGAAGCAGATTAAAGCATATCTCCCAGCAGTGATATACTTCCCAGTGGGGAAGTCTGCCATGTCCCCAGGGAACCTATTCCAATGGTTTAGTTACTCTCAGTGCTGGGAAACAAGCTTTTATTTCAAAGCTGAATTTGTTTTACTTCAGTTTCTGCCCATTGGGTCCTGTTTTGATGAGGTTTAGTCTTGGCTAGCTCTTGCATGTGTGAGTACCTGTGAGTGTCAATTGAGTCGTCCCTTTGTTTTATTCAGACACATTAAATTCTTTATGTCTGTCTCTGCAGAAATTGTTCTCCAGGCCCTGGTTTTCTTTCAGCTCTACTTTAAACTAATTTCTGTGTCTTTCTATTCTCTGAAAGTTGACTTTTTGGTCTGGATGCTGTTTTCCTAGGGAATTCTCAAGTCTACATACAAAGTTAAGGTCACTCTCATGCTGTCTCGCTCTTCAGTCATGGAAGAATGGCATAAACACTGCAGAGATCATTACTTTCTCCTCTGAATCCTTGTTTTCCGTCTTGTAAACACAACGTTGTCTTTTTAGTTCTCAAATCTACAGACTTGTGTTGTATTCTGCAGCAGTAATCCAACAAAGCCCATGCTCACCTCTGCAGACAGCACAGCAGGTCTGGTTGGAAGTTGGGACTACATGAGAGTTGTGGGTGTTGACATAGCCTGGCAGGTGGCTGTTTTCTACCAAGTTTATTGGCTGCGTGTTACTAGTGCTCATGGAAAAGGGAAAGGTCTCCCTGTCACCTCCATTTCACAATTTGTTTTCAACTTAATTGATGTTTGTCAATATTAGAAAATTTCCAGCTAGAAAAGTTCTTCAGGCTTGGCTGTTTCAGCAGAGTGGGGAAGCAGGAACTGCTCTCGCTCCCTCTCTTGGGGTTTTGGTGTCTATCAAGATAAAGGTGGGGAAGGGAATGTGAAGGGGAAGCAGGGTCTGACACCCACCATGAAGGCATTAGGATACCACTGAGATGGCTTGTTTTAGGTGTATGAGCTCTATAGTCAGTTGCAGAGAGGAGCTACTGAATGAGATTCAAAGCAACCATCTGCTGTGGGCAGGCTGTGCTGCTGTCCAGAGGAGCCGTCTGTGTTTGAAGAATATTTTCCTTCACTATGAACTCTCTCTTATTTGGCCACTTACCACAAAAATTGGTTAACCCCTTGAAAACTCTCAGAAAGTGGATAATGCTGCAGGGAGTCAAAGTTCAGTTAAAGGTTAAATTAATCTGTCTGCCCTCCTCTGCAGTGTAACCCACATGAACAGAATCTGGGAGGACTAGACAAGGCCAGTTATCACCAGCAAGACCCAGTTTACACATCAGAATTGTAAATGCCTGACAGTAATGAAACAGTGCTGGAATGAATAACAGGTCTTGTTCTTCCCTTGTTCTGCTTCTCTACCCTCTGCAGTGTCTGATGCTCACTAAAGCTGCTGGGATTTCAGTGCAGTGCTTGGGCATGTACTTAGTTTCTAAGTTCTCAGACCTAGGAGGGACTCAAATGTGTGTTAAATACTTTGGTAATGGAGATCTTTTGTCACAAAAAACCCCAGTACAGAAATCTGAACTAGAAGGCAGGGTGTTTTATTTACAGAGTTTATGTTTTTCTGTTTAAATTCAAATACTTCTCCTTAACATCTTGCTTGAGGACAAATAAGGTGATTACTCCTCATGGCTATGCTGGTTTCCTCATTTGAATCTGCAGCTATAATGGCAGTCAGATTAAAAAAAAAATAATTAAAAAAATGGCAGGCGGTTGGGCGGAGATGGGATGTTAAACGTTGCGGAGAGCATGGAAACCCTGTGTCAGCCCAGAGCTTGTAAAGGGAAAACCGTCACTCGGCAGAGACAGCTTAATAGGCTTGTAAAATCTGGCACCATCAAAACCACGATTTGGGTTTTATCAAAGCATGGCAGGGGAGCCTTGAGAAATGACAGCTGTGTTATCTGTCTTCAGATCAATCTGAGAGCAACATCAGGAGCAGACTGGAAACGGTTCAGAAAATAATTTCATATTGAGGGTTTGCTGGGGGCAGAAATGTATAGGGAAAATTGAAATGAAAGAATTAATAACAGTATCAATAACCTTCCTACAGCAGCTATGAGGCGTGACGTGAAAATGACTTGAAAGTTGTCATCTACTGTGTATTTTATTCCCATCAGGAAGGTTTGAGGGATGAGAGGCGAATCCAAACAAAGCAATTAGAAGACTGGAGTGTGTTGGGGAAAGGAGGAATGGCTGGTGTGTAGAACCTTTCAAAGCAATTTTCCCTGCCAGACACAGGGGCTGGGCCAAATTCTGATATAGTGGAGCAAATATTGGAGTGAGTAGATTTATGGAGTGACATCAGTGATTGCAGTGTCAGTTGGTGTGCACGAGGGCAGTCTATGCAAGATGCTGATCAATATAGCAAGAGACACAATGCAGCTCTTCCTAGAAGTGCATCCTAGAAGCAGAAGACTCCAGCTAGGATTTCTCAATCACCACCAAAACCTTAGACTCTTCGAATATGATTCAAATTCACTGAAGTAATTGCCAAGATTTCCAGTACTTTTTCTGGGCTGTGAACCAATCCTGCTTAGTCCAGTCCAGTTAGTGTGGGTGTAGGGGATGGTAACACATCCCACCTTTTTTTTCTGTGAGCGCCTGTTGATGCTGAGCCATTTGTGCTCAGTTCTTTTTCTTCTAGATGACTTGACTTACAGCCAGGAGTTCACTGTACTTCTCTCAGGCTTTAGGACTCTGGTCCCAAACTGGAACTGTCCATAGCTACTGGAGAAGAGAGCCCAGCACGTAGGATAAACCACTTATAAATGATGACATGGCTGAGGCAGCCAAGCTTTATTTCTGAAAGTGACTTAGTCACTTAAGAAATGAAACCACACTGGAAATGTTCCCCTTCCTGAGATCCAGATGCTTTTCAGACATTACCTAAGCCATCAGGCTCTATGGGACAGACTGCCATGATCCCATGTGCCAGTTGCAGGTCATTAATATGCAGGGAGGGGGAGAAGAGACTTGATTTTCAGACTTTCCCAGAGACAGCAAGTTTCTATTGCAGTTTATGTTCAAACTTAGCCTGCAAATAATCCAAGAATTGACATTGGTTTTTGACCTATATTTAGCTATATTTTTGACACATAGCTGGCCAAGCTTGCAGTGTTTCCAAAGTAAAAGGCAAGGAGTGAATTCTCCATTTTCTGAATTAACAATTGGGTGTCTCAGAGCTTCAGAAAGCTGATTGGAGAAACTAGTGAAGAAGACAAACCACTTGCATGAACCCACAGTAAATGCCGAGGCCTGGGCTCAGCTGTGGTATCTGTTTATACACAGAGGAGAAAAATGATATGAGATGAGCAAGTTAGTCGCTTTCACAGGATGCCAGTCATTAGCTTCTCTCTTGCTCTCAGAGCAGTCTCTGAAATGAATTGGTAACTCCTTCATAAGAGAGATAGATATAAAGAAAGAGGTTTATGCTTTCGGATGGAGCACAAGCACTGAAAAGCAGATACTGTCTTTGCTGGAGGAGACAGGCTGAGGTCTGCCAAGCAGCTGGAAGTTGCTGGAGAAGCAGGAAGGCAATTTGACAGCTGGAGTGAGGCTGGCAGCGTGTGTGCAGCTCGATCCCATGCTGTACTAGTGACAGGACTATATGCTGTTTAGTCCCAAACCTTGGTCCACAGCAGGAAGCCTCTGATGTGCTGGTGCCCAGAGCTCTGATGCACACAGACTGTGGTCACTGAAACCAAAAAAATATTTGTGCTGTTAGGGTCACTTGTGGGGCGGGAATGTGCTGGTTCTGTAAGATTGGTACAAAAGGAGAAAATGCCATTTCAAGGGGGAAAAGTCCGTGTATTCATTGATCATGATGCTTGGTCAGTCTACTGCTGGAATAACCTATGTGCATCCAAAGAAAAGACCTCGGTGGCACTGAGTCTGTGATTCTAGGTCTTTTCTCCCTTTACTATTTCCTTTTCTTCTGGAGTTATTCAAAGGTAACTTCCAAAGATCAAAGTCAGATCCAGTCTTTATAGCATTCATGCCTCTGCCATTCAGTTTATGCAGATATTAATGAGGTGTGTTTTATATGGCCTGACATTCATGTCTTCTGTTTACTCTAACGAGATTGTTCTGCTGTCCCTCTTGTTTTAATAAGCAACAGAGTCTCCAAGATCATGTTCTACAATGATATTTTTCCACTTTAGGATTAGCAGGAGCAAAACTAGGAAAGATAATTTTAACAGCCATAAAACATCAGGATCTTGTGTCTGATGCCTTCAAAGCAGTGCATTCTCCTCTGCTTCGCCTACTCTGTATTATCACAGGTTTCAGGCTAACACACACATTTCTTGCCCTTTTATCTCTCTAATTGTTTTCACAAGTTCATTAATGATTTTGCAAAAGCTGTAGTGAAACTAAATGACATGCTCATAAACCTTTAAAGGAGAATATACCCAGCCGGTGATGGGAAAAGTCTCATTAGTCTTTTCAAATCGCTCCCAGCAGGTTTTTCTGCAGATTCAAACTTGTTAGGCACATAAATATGCTTCTCTAATTCAATCGGCTGCGCAGAGTGTGTGACAACTGAAGTTTGCTCTGCTTTTAAGTAGCCACTAAAATCACCTTCCTAAAGTAGATGTTCTGAGACCCAGAACTGGGCTGAATTCCGAATTGGTTTTTTGGGGTTTCTTTTTTTGTTCTTTTAAAATCTGTGCATTTTTTTTGGCTACTGATATCACCTATGCTTTGTTTCCAAGAAAGTCCTGTGATAGCTCTTTGGAAAGTAGCTCTTTGGTTTTCTTTCTTAGCTGGGAATTTTGAGGTTATGATGATATAGCATCTGCAATATATGTCCAGGCCAAGGCTTAACATGGTGTGAGAGTTTTGCTGGGATGAGGACTAAAGTGCTTAGGATTAATCACAAAGTGATAAGCGAGATCCTTTGTGGTCTTTACAGATCATATGTTCTGACACGTGTGTGGGACAGAGAGAAGAGCTGCAGCATCTGCAGGAAAATGTGCAGCATGTCCCACGGGAGGCAGTTCAAACCTCAGTGAACTGTGACAGGGTCATGTCTGGCCCCAGCAAGGAGGTTAAAGAAATTGGTTGTTCTTCAGCAGCGCTTTGGGCATGAACCAGTGGTGGGAAGGAGAGCCTGATGTAACAGCATTTCAGTGCATGGGGGCCAGGGCAGAGGGCTCACCTCAGTGCTGAAGTGGGCATGGCAGGAGAAGGAGGGCTGGGAGGTGAGCAGGGTGGGTGTGCAGATGCAGAGGAGCCAAGGGGAACCGAGACCAGAACCTCTCACTGCTTCTGCAAAGGGTGAGGGACATTCTGAACTGCTAGAGCAGCACATTTCCACTCTTCTTCATCTCAAACTCTGCTTTCTATGCTGAGATAGGTACAAAATGAAATTGATTTTCCAAGTCTTGAGAGTGTTTTCCTTTGAGCTCCTATAGATGAGGATATTTCTACCACACAAACTTTAATTGAAGTATTTGATTTCTCTTTCGTATGTGGAGTTCATTTATGTGACACAATCAAAATACATTTTATTTATACAATAGGAACTTTAGAACTGAAGTAGGTGATTAAAACAACTGAACAGCCTCTTCTGAAATTTTACCCTTGCTAAAAGCATAATGATCCTTTGACACGATATTCTAGTTGAGTGGTTTTGAAAGTAAGTTAAATATAAGGATGCATTTTAGATAAATACTTAACCAGGCAAGCTCTCTCTTATGCCTGACACTAGAGATCTTGAAAGAGTTTTAATTGGACTAGGCAGGGGATATTAATATATCTTTTGGGCCTTATTGCTCAAAGTTGCCTGCATGAAGTTGAACTGTCTGGTAGGGTCACTTCAAAGGAGTGAAAACACCCTTTGGGCTGTGTTCATTGTGTGTTATGTTGTCAGATCTCCATGTAAAGCTACTGAGCATCAAACTGACACTCTCACATTAGAAAGTGTGTAGTACTTGTTGACACAGAGTAAAACAAATCTCTTTCCCCATAGAAGCAAAATAAGCACATCCAAAATCAAAACTAGAAACCAAACTACATTGAGTCAAGTTTGCATCACCACCGGTGGCTGACAACTCACTCTGCGGAGCGCTTAGCAAAGAGCAGAGACTTGAGACATCCCTTTTATGTAGGAGTGAGCACAACTGTTATGTGTCTGTCTTGTACAGGCCTCTCTTGGAAAGTGGATTCAGCTGTAATTCTATTTTTAAGGCCTTGCTTTGTCTGAGACTTTGCTGAAGCTGTAAATGGCTATTTTTGGCTGTTTTAACTGACAGCTGTCGTAACCTGCACTTTGGCACAGCGCCGTGTGGATCACACTAAAGTGCAGCCGTCAGCCTGGGCTAGCCCAGGAAACGAGGCGCACATCTGCTGACATTTAACCTCTGCTACTGAAAAGAGCAAAGCCCTTCCCGGAGTTAATTGCTCAGCTGAAATGTCTTGGGCTGGATGCTGCACATGTAGGAGTCTCCTGATCATAGCAAGCACTTGCTGAGGGGGCCAGAGACGCCTAACAGCAGTCTCTGCATCTTCTTCATGGTGGTGGGCACAGAAAGCTGGGCAGGCTGTGTTCTGGACACAGCTGGGGATCCTCCTGCTCCCCGGGGCTCACCTGTGCTGCTTTCACTGTCTGTGCTGCTCCCCACTGCTGCCCCGAGAGGGAGAGAGAACTGTGGTTGTGCCAGGTTGGCACATCCCCGTGTTAGCTTCACTAGCTGAATGGTCTCTGATTACTTTGCAGTTTCTCTGGGATCAGAGATTGAAGCTCAATATTTTGGAAAAAGCAAGGTCACAGGGAAGTGCTGGTTTCTGCAAGTGTCCCAAACTGGATTTGGTCGGGGCCATCTGAAACTGTAGGAAAGGGATTCTAAGTTTCCATGTTAAAATAAGTTTGGCAAATCTGCTTGATTCCGCAGTAAAGTATTCAGGATAACAGATGAAATTCCTCAAAGCTTGTTGTTATTGCTGTTTGTTTCTTTGTGATTATGTTGAAATCTTGAGATGACTTATTGGGATTAACTAGGGAAGGACAAATATCCTTTTTTTCCCCTTCTTTTATTATTTTTTTTCCACTCAGGACAAGAAGTTTTCCACACAACTCTTTCGAGCCCTCATCATCTGAAAGTCACAATTTCCAGTCACTCATCACCTTGGCTGTGTTAGTCACTTTTTTAGCACTTAGTTTCTACAACAGAGCAGATTTCTCCTTTCTGACAGTGTAGTTGTGCTGCTGCATTTCTGTGTGCAAAGTGTTCTGAAATCTTTGCATAGGAGGTACAGTTCAGTGGAAAGTCCTTCTGTTGCACATGAGAAAATAATTTGCAATTAATGAAGTTATTGGATGAATTCCTCCTTTGTTCTCTTTGAAAATCGCCTGTGAACAGATTGCTAAATTCTCAAAAAATTCATGACAGCAAATTGTTTGTGAGTTTCTTCCACAAATAATTCCTGGTCTGACCAGAACAAACAGTTCACAATGTGCAAGTGGAATGAATAATTTCTTAGTTTCTTGAGTGGCTAATATATGGAGAGAGATTTCCCATTTATTGTGAACGGCAGGTAGCACAAGGCATGCCTCAAAACTTGCTTTCTATCAGTGCTTTAATATTGAGATGTTGGTTTGTGACCTGAGTTTTCATTATTTTGAGGGACTGAGCCCAAATAATAGGGGGTGGGTGGGTTAAACCTGGCTTTCAGGTGGATATTTGCAAAGGAGACGTGGCTGTCTGTGAGGAGAGATTTTTAGGAGGGTGGGATTAGCCCCTGTAAATAATGAATTTTAAAACTCCCAAGTGTTATAAGTGCAGGAAAAATATATGGACAGTTCTTTAGTGGAGGAGGGAGAGAAGAGCAAATGCAAAATGCTGTGTGACTATGACCTGAGGCACGAGGCAGCCCAAAGGCGAGGAGCTGAACACGAGGATGGGAAGCCAGAACAGACCGACCATGTAGCTTGCATCTGGTGGTGCTGGTAGAGGTTGTGTGGCAGAGCACTGATTGCCAAATCATCACCCAGCCTGTCCAGATAGTAAATATTACTGGAGCTGAAAAAATGAACAAGAACAAGTCACTGACTGTGCCAGCAACTGAAAAGGGCTGGACTCAGCGGGTGACGCTGGCAGCCCTCTCTGTGGCTGCTGCAGCCACGACCCCTCTGTGCTGCTTGCAGGCAGCTGTCAGATATCTCGATCTGCATTCCTCTGCTCTTGCTGTTTGGAAACAGCACAGGATGCAAAACTAGTGACGACAAATTTTGCTTTATTGCATTCTGTTGCTTGCTGCCTGTGGTAGGTTGCCTGGCTTGGTATAAAAGCTGGCTGGAGCATTTTCTCTGCCGTGCTCTAAATCTTGTTTTCACACTATTCTTCCTCTTGTTACAAAGCGATGCATGTGGCCCTGCTGAAGTCAGCCTGGGCTGGCTCGCCATCGGCTGTTAGCACAAATGAGCACTGGCTAATGAAGATGGAAGTGTTGGCCTTCAGACTATTGCTGATTTGCAGGTCTCTGGTCTCAGTATCTTTGCTCCCCATTAAAACCAATGAGGTAGTGTATGCCACAATGTTCACTTTGTCAAAATGTTGGCTGTCCTTCTAGATTAGTGTAGCTCGCAGACCAACTGCATAGGCATCAACAATTAGTTCATTCTGCCTCTGTTAATTAAAATAAGCTAAAAGTATTACATGTTATCGTGGTTTTTAAAAGCATATGAGCATACTTGTGTCTGTCAGCCTGTTCCCATGGCTGATCTTTGTTGACTGATTCGTGTTGTGTCTGTAACGGTTGCTAAATCTGGAGTGAAACAGGAACAACAATTAGTGAAACCCAGAAGATTTCTGGCTTTCTGTCTTTGGTTCAGTGGCAGCTTATATCTCTACCATCTCTCTTGTGAAGCATTAAAATTAAAGAATTGTCCCCTGCTGCTTGGGTGGTGGAGTGAAAACTGCTGAAGCAGGAGTCAGTAGATGGCACTGTTAGACCCTGCTGGGGAGGTTACAGGGCAGGTGAACAGTGCAGGTACAGCTCTGAAAGGCATTCTGGTGTCTGGATTTGGCTTCTCTCCTGGGAAAACTTGTCGTGAGTGGCACGTGGATCTTTTGTCCCCTTAATCTCGCCTGCCAGGGTCCGGTGGCCAGGTTGAAGGAGTGTGTCACTAGTATTTTGACAGGGGTTCCTGCTGGAAGGGTCCAGCCTCTGAGGGTGTTTTGCCACCTCTGCTCAGGCACCAAATCAGACAAGACAGGTGGTGTTAGCTCCACAGACGTTTTCCTCCATGCAAGATAACTAATGAAAGTGCCCAGCTGGTCTTCACAACAATAAGGGGTAACATTTCAGTTTTGATTTCTGTGAAGGTCACTGGGGCATTTCTCAGAGGCAAGGAGAGCTGTGGCTGCCTGGGGCTAGCAGCATGAAGGCAGCATGCTGTGGAGATCAGCACCATGCATTTCTGTGCAAACCTGACTCATTCTGTGTGGCACTAGCTCTCTAATACTTCAAGATTGCAATATGGCCTTACAAAGAATAGCCCATTCTGCACAGCTGACAAGACAGCCTCATTTCCTAAAGGGTGATTCCTAGAAAACTAACTAGCATTACTGCAAAATGAAGGTTTGCGGTGTAATAGTTACCATGGGAGCAGCTCCAGGAATCCCTCTGCTGCACGCTCACCAACCTGCACCAGGCTCCTGTTCTCCAAGCAATCCCTTTCTTCCAGCTTCTGGAGCAAGGCACCCAGCTTGACATCGTGTTCCTCTGTCTGTGCACTGTAATATTGTCAGCGACATTCAGTACTTTGGAGATTTCTGACTGCTGCCTTTCAATGACATTTGGAGCTATCTCCATGGCTGATGTGAGATACTCCTCTGTGCTAAAGAATATAAGAGACTGTTGCATTTAATATATTTGTGTACATGAGACTCAGCAGCAGTTTGTGAGATTTATTGGGAAGACAACAATGTGCCATAGCATGTTCTGTAAATAGAAGCACAAACAAATCATGTTACATACCAGTGTAAATTTCCTATACTGCTGAAGTACCTAAATTAATAATGGATTAATTCAAACAACAGGTTCTATTGCAAGCTACTTGGCCATTAAGATGGGGGCACACTTGACTGCCTTGACAAGGATAAAGGACTTCAGATGATGGTGACATGGGACAAGCAACATGTCACTTAGGATATAGCTGAAGCTGAGTCTGCAGGAGGTGGTTAGTCCTGGGAGTCTGTGGAAAGGGGCTGCTTCAATTTCTGTGCTGTAGATCACACTCTCTGAACCACTTCTGCATCTTACAGGAAAGACTAGCCTGCATCTATCACTGGCTACCACCCCTGGACCTCACTTCTTAGATGTGTTTTGGGCACAAGATAAGTGATTCCTACATTGTAGTGTCTGAATCCCTCTCTTAATGGTTTCTTATTCATTTTTGCTCTGTTTGTATCTGGAGGGTGGGAACAGGGAGAATTGCTCTCAGTTTGTTTGGACAGATTCCCTAAAAAGAAGAAACAAATAAGTAAATACATGTTTAAAACCACTATTAATTTTCACTTGTGATGAGGCTGACAGAAGAGAGAAGCTGGCTGATGGGAGGCAGTGCGGTGTGTCTGTTAGCACATCTCGTACAAAGTTTAATGTAGCCAGCTGGCAAATACCAGCAACTCTCCTGAGTTCATAGCTCACCCTGTTTGTGTTGACATTTCTGGCAAGGAAAGGTAAAGAGTTATCCCAGCTGCAATAACCTGTGAGATCTCGCTCTGCATTTCTCTTAATTTGCCTGAAATGAAAGTCTCACTCAGCAGGAGCTGCTGCAATTTCACATGCCGGCATTTCCCATCGTTACTGCTGCCTGGGGGACCTGCAGTAGGAGGATGCTGTGGGAGATGGCACCTGTGGTGACCCAGCCCCATCTCTGTAACTGCGCACCAGTAGCCTCACAGCTTTAACCTTCCTTTCTTCTCTCTTAAATCCTGACTTTGTTTTAACCTGGGTCCCTCCAAACACAGCACAGAGCTGGTGTGAGGTGCTGCAGCCCCCAGATGAGCAACCCCTGCTGTGTTGCTGGAGAGGCAGGTATTGGGATGCTCAAGGAACTCCTGAAGAAAAACCTTCAAATGAGCATCTGGACCATGTGTCCTTGTACAGGGACTTGCTGTTTCAGCAGGGAGGGCTCTGTGCTCCCATGGCTGAGCCACTCTTCTCATACTGCTCACAGCATGCCTTGCCTATGCTCTTTGCAATGTGGAGCCAATTGGGTTTGTTTTTTTTAGTATTTGTTAGATATCAGTTGCTAGATAACATAGAGAAGCTTTATCTGAATTCTTGCCCAAGCATGTTGTCTATGGGCATAGGATGTGTTAAAACACCCTTAACTCTAAAGAAGAAGCTGATGCTGTCAGTGGGCCTCCTTTGAACTACCAGAGACCATTTCAGCTTCAGATGCCTTTGCATAGAGCCCTTGACTTTATCATTAGCATTGAAGTCTTTGGGCCTGATTCTCTTTTCCTGCCAGACTTACCCTGAGGTGACATTGGAATGATTTTCCTATTGATTCTTATATATCAGAGTGACACAAAGACCTGGTTTCCAACATGAACTTAGAACACCTATGGATTAAAAAAAAAAAAAGAAAAAACCAAATGAGCCAAAAATTACAGACTTTTTTTGCAATACAGTGGGAATATAAGGCACACTTGATACCAGATTGGTTGGGTTGTTGGGAAACAACTTTCATTGGTCTTTGGCTGTAAGCTGTAATGGCACAGCATTTTGTCTTAGAATATGAAAAAAATACAGAGTGGTTATAGGATATTGGAATGGTGTCTTAAATAATGATAAAAGAACCAGTGCCGAGGTCTGAAGAGCATTTAATTTAAATGGATGCCAGAAAAAAATCTGCCTTTTTAATAATCTAAATTTTGTTGAACATACTTCTGATTAAATACTTTGTCCTTTGCATTGTTGCTGTAGTTTAAGTGGAATATGTTGAGTAGTTCTGTCATTATCTGATGTTCTTGAATAGACTAAACTGGAATCTTATTTATGGATCAAATCTATGGGCTAAATAGCACTAAGAAAACCTTTTTCTTTCTGATACGATGATGTATGTATCATAAGAAAAGCAGTGGTGGCACGGTCTGCCAGCTTGCATTCTCCTCTCACTAGGGATCTCTGTGATATATGTAGACAGAAAAATAAATACAAGAGAAGGTTTCCTTATGGTATTTTCCTCTTTTTCCAGTTATAATATAAATTTGGTGAACATAGGTTATACCAGAGACCAGAAGGAAAGCCAGAGAGAGCAAGGGCATGATTGAGCATTAGCAGTCACTGTCAGGCTCCAGGTCTTCTCTTGCTGTCACACCACTGTTTGGTGGAGTTCATCAATCATGCAAGTTTTTCATGTAAACTGTCATACCCTAATCATTATCCTCCTTGTTACTCCAAAAAGAATATTGAGAGCCCTAGTAGGGATGTCTGATGTCTTCAACTTCCTTTTAAAAACATTTCTCAACCTCTGCCCAGGTTCCAAAACCCCCTAGCTTCTCTCCCTGAGAGGTGGCAGCAGTGTATTTGATCTTTAATTCTCCTATTTTATTTCCTGCACCCCAAGAAAGGAAAGGCTATCTGTTCTTCCTGCAGTGTTGAGCACGTTGTAGACGTTGTCGGACAGTAAACTTGCTCTCACACATGTACTCTAGTAAGGCCATAGCATTAGTTAAAAAGACCATAATTAAAAGTCAACAAGATGAAAGTGCTTAAAAAGTGCTGCAGCAAAAGCACGAAGACTCCGGGGAGGAAAGTTCCTTCTTAACTCTTTGGCCTTTTTAGCCTTCTGCACAAGCAGATGCTTGGGGATGACAAGTCTTCCTAAAAGCTTATTGATAGGACCAGCTAAATAAATGCATATGGTTAAAAAGTCACTTTCTGTGTGCCTTTCTTCAGCTGCCCTACCAAAATACTTTTCCTCCTATTAACCAAGTTTTTCAGGAGATTAGATTCAACACAGTAGTTAATTGCCAAATTTATTAAATGTTAAGGAACCATTTATCTGGAAAAAGAAGATCTCCAGACAACTATTAAGCTCTGGAGAGGGTATTTTCTCATTGCACAGGAGGTAAACTTCAATTTGAATCAATACTTAATGTTCAGTGGCAGGGTCCCAGGAGGTATGTGAGTTATTGATAAGTGGGCTTAGATGTCTTTGTTTAAAGTATTTTGTTATTTATATCTCTGAGTCCCCCTAAAGCAGTAAATTGTCAGACTTTATTTAAGTGTTAGTTCTTCTGCTGTCAAATCTAGTGAATTTGGTTGTATGGCTCCTAAAACATATTTGAAAGCCTTCACACCTTCATGTGGAGCCTTTGTCAAAAACAACATTTTGTGATTTGGCATTGGCATTACTGTTGCAAAAGAGGAGAAACATCTCTTAATGCTTGCTGCATGGGAAGCTGTGATGCTGGGGGGCAGGAAAAGTCTACATGGAGATAAAACAATTACTGTTCTCACTACAAGTTGTAAACAGGTTTGGGATGTGGCAGAACACAAAGGTGAGGGTAAACAATAAGAATATGCATCTCCAGCTCTTCTCAGGTGTCAACTGATGTTTAGGACAGGCACCGACTTGGTATGATCCAAAGCCTGCTGAAATGAGAGGGTATTTTTGATGATGCCAGTTGGTTGTGGCCTGGAACTGTGATGAGTAATGGAGGAGGGGACAGATCCAGTGTTTGCCTAATGATCTCTCAGGTGGCGGAACTGAACTGGTAGGAAATGTGACCTGAAAACTTCATCTAGGAGCACATTTCCATTCTTGACTGTGGCTACCTGGCACATTTCCATTCCAACCAGCCTGTGGCTAACTGGCTCTGATGAGAAAATCCACACAGGACGATGATTAAGATCACTAAAGCAAATCCTTCTTTCAAATAGTGCAAATGGGAGACACCAATGAGACTTTGGCTCTCTGTGGGTGAACTTATGTGGTCCCACTTCCTTGACGAGGATCTGTGTAAGTTGTACTGCAGCTGATTTTTCCTAAGAGTGGATCAATTCTGGTCACTACTGTGTGTGATGGTGCTTTGGGTTGTACATTGGCTTAAATGTTCCCTGTCCTCACGTGGTCTCTCAAAAAGCTAATTTCTGTCAGTGCCTGCTGGCACTGCCATGTCTGCAGACAAGTTATCACTTGCTGTGATCATGCTGATTGTTCTTCAGGGGAATGACCATCACATGAAAGTTACTGCTGAGTGCAGGATGTTTTCTGCTCCTGCTGCTTCAACCCCAAAATCTTACTTTAAAAAGAAGGCAGATCTTTTCTTCTATCTTCATCCCAGCTGTGCTGTGAACTCCACTCATGAAGACACTCTGAATAATTGACTTCTGCCATGTACAAAACCAAAGGCCAAGGAAACTGTCATTGACACTGGTAGATAATTTGACTCAAAATCCTTAGTGTGGCAGCAACCTCGAATAACAGAGAGGCCAGAAGATAAGGGTCACCAATTCTATAGTCCCTATGATCTTGTCAGCACTTGAAAGCTACTGGGGTGTAGGTACTGACTAAATCTGTGCACACACACTCCTGGGCTGGACTACACACTCCTGGGCTGGACTACACCAGTGCAAGAGTTAATGAGGGACAGATCCACATGTAAACAAGTCATTGATGGACCATGCAGACAATTGAGCTTAACCACTGCTGGACAAATGCCTTGTGAAGCCTTCTTACTCTGGCATGATAAGCAAACAAAAATACTTTCTCATCCTTAAGAGCTGACAATTTGTCTTCACAGAGAGTAGAGGAAATAAAAAAAAAAAGGAAACCCAAACAATTTTACTTTTTTGCCAGCATCTTATGTTTCTTAGGCTTTGCTCCAGTGCTTGCATTGTCTGTACTGTTAATAACACTGTGTTTTCCCCTGAAAGTTAGCTGCTGTTATATTCCTGCCTCTTTAAAAATGTGACCTTCAGCTTTTGAGCTTTCATAATTGCAATTAATCTGTTCAATAAGGAAAAAATAATAGAAAATGCAAACATTATAATCTGGTCTGTCTGACTTCAGTCTTTGACCCCAGTCCTTTCTCCTTTAGAAAATGTCTGTCTGTCCTCCCCTCCTTGGAAGGCCAACCGCTGCCTGGAGCATGGCTGCGGGGGGCACAGCTCCTCCAGCTGCATCCACTGCAGCCCTCTGTGGAGACAAACTGGCTTCCTCTTGTTTCTAATTAGGCCTTAGTGTCCTGCCCTTCCCACTGCCTTTTTGACCCGTGATTTGTATTCAGTAGCCACAGCCATCCTCAGATTCTAACCTCCCACACCCAAGAGGCCTCTTGGTGTCACTGTTCCCTGGAGCTGGGCCTGGGATGGAGCTTTATTATTCAAAACCTCAGACTCAGTCAAGGCAAGATGATAGTCATGTGATCAAAGCTGGCCCTAAACTACCTTGTACTTTCTTGTATGCCTTGCCCAATTAAGCTAGAAAGGGGTAGATTTAGGTTGGGTATTAGAAAAAGGTTCTTTAATATGAGAGTGATAGATCACTGGAACAGGCTGCCCAGGGAGGTGGTGGAGGCCCCACTGCTGGAGACATTCAAGGTCAAACTTGATGGAGCTCTGAGCAACCTGACCTAGTTAGAGAAGTCCCTGCTTATTGGAGGGGGGTTGGACAAGATGACCTTTAGAGGTCCCTTCCAACCCAAATCATTCTATGATTCTATTAATTTCAGAGTGAACATACTTTTAAATGCCAGGTATTTGAGTGCTGGGAAGTTGGTTTTTTAAACCTTTTCAAGTAGTTTCACTCTGTTACTGTACTTTTCCTGATTGGGATCCAGAACAGTCTCTGTTCATTGAGTGTCCTCCTTCAGAAACACCTTGTATTATAATACAGTACAAAGTGAACAAATATTCAAGACAAAGCTGGAGGCCAGAAGAAAATTCCTTTCCTCTTGTCTTAGCCATGTATACCACAAAAGCATCTTTCCAGCACCTAATGCTTGAATAATTCTTCTCTTTAATGCCCCAAAGCTCTACTCACCTCTGCTTTGCTGGCTGACTGAACTCATGCTGCCTGCATCTCCTTCCAGGATGACAGCCAGGAAATTATTACAGTGCAATTTAAAGATCATAAAATACAGGATGAGCAGATGGCAGGTCACGTCTCCTTCCCATGAATAGCCTATGTCACTGTGGCACTGCTTCAGCTCATGCTGAGCCACGCTCACAAAGTCCAAAAGAGAAGCATCACCAGTGGAGATGATGTCTGTCAAGCCAACATCCCAGCAGCACAGACCTTACGACTGTGACAAAGAATTTGGGCATTGGCAAGAAGCTTTAGTGACAATGAGCTTTAAATACCTGCTGCTAAGATAATCACAATAATCTGTCTGCCAGCTTTTTCCTAATGTGCATTTTCTAATTCATTGTGGGAGGCAAAATCCTTTGACTGGTGGAATGAAGACGTGGCACTGTGACTATAATTTACATTGTTAAACAACTGGAAGAAGCAGCTATCAAAAGCTGGAAATCCTACCCAAAGCAGAGTAGTTGCCTTCGCAGATTAAGTTTTCAAAAAAAGATGAGAAATTAGTGTTTTCATAGAAAGGAATTCCTGATGCAAGGGATCCTCAGCTCTGTGAAAGGGATTTAAAAGGCGAATGTCCCAGTTGCAGGATTTGCTGGGGTTCTGTTCCCCTTCTGATCTTTTTGAGCCTGACCGTGGAGTAGGGGATCCTACCCTCTACCTCTCATTTGCTGCTCTGTGGATTACTGTGCTTTGTGGGGACAAGATACTGGAATAATCATTATGGTCTTTCCTGTCATCCCAAAGAGAGTGTTTTTGAGCAAATTAATTTCTCTCCTATCTAATTGTGAAACTCAAACAAAGCTCTGTCATGTGTTGGCCCTTGGTGAGGCAGTCAAGATGATCCCCTTTATCCCTTCAGCATAAATTACAAAACACCTCTGCTCCTGTGAGCAGCACTTGGCTGAAGAAGGCTGAATGTTCCTAATGAATCAGCAGCACTCTTAGGTATATTTGATGCATAGGAACACACCATGGTGTAAAAATTGTCATCGTTTCTTCACTACTAGTGGTACTAGAACAGAAGAAGGATCTCGAATTTGGAAATTTCTTGGTAGAATGGAGTTAGCAGTTTGATAGGAAGGTATCTTCTCAAAAAAGAATGAGGAAAACATTACGTATAAAAGGAGCCAGTGACCTCTACCAATGGGACCAGCAGGTGAGTCATGTGTACTGAGGGAAGCACAGCTACCCAGAAATCATTCCTTACACAGTTTACTTTCAATTAATGAAGATGATTGTTTTTCTTCCTTTCACATTCAAAGCCTTTTTAATTTTTTTTTTCCCCCTGAGATGCGTGAGGATGGCAGGGAGCAAGGAGCAACTTGTCAACTGGCTGTCCAGGTGGCAGCTCAGGACTTTGATCCAACAGCAGCACCTGGTTTGCATGAGATCTTCCCATGCACATTTGGATAGTGTGTGAAAAACATCCTTTCTTTGTTCCTCTTTATTATCTGCTGTAATGTCGCCCTGTTCCCCTGTGGGTGTGTCCGTGCCCTGCAGAGGCTGCTTTTGACCCCCGTGTTGGCAAACCCCTCTGAGAGGCAGACGTTCATGGAGCTGGGACTCACAACTCCCTGCTCACCTCTGGAAACAGCCCTTTCAAGGACGTTTTCAAGGCATGTTTGCAGAGGCTTGCATTGCTGCTCGCTGTTCGTGCTGAGGAATAAATTGGATTTGACTATCTGCAGCTGCTTTTGGCACCTTTCACTAGTGCAGAAATTCCCATTGTGATCTGTGAAAAAATAACCACCAAAAATCCTTCATTTTTCTAAGAGATATTCCTGGGCAAAACATCACCTTTCATATAGGCTGGCTGAACTTAGGCAGTTGTACTGTTTACTCAACAGGGAGCATTATAGTTTGCACTTTGCATTTCTAAGAATTGAATTTGCTAAATGGAGCACTTCCCACTGACAGCATCGAAGTTGCTATGATTATTTTTTTTTTTTGCAGCTGGAAGCCATTTTTACTTGTATCATAGAGCTTCTTACCCTTGTTGAATCTGGCTTAGTGTTTCTCAAGGGATGGAGGAAGTATTGCTAATAGCTTTCCAACCCACTTTAGTCTCTCTCTTCATAACACAAACTCTCAGCAAAACAGGCTCAAGCAAGGTCTTTGTCCTAGATGACTTTTTGCTAAATAAGTTAGCAATGCTCTAGTTAGCAAAATCTCTTATCCCCTGTGGATATGTTCAGACTTACTGGTACACTGCAGCGGGACCATGACAAAGATAATGTGAGAAATGCTAAGAGAGGAGTTGTGTCATATTTAGACTGTAATGCAGCCAATACCCAACATGGATGCACCAGGGAGATAAAGAAATATTTTGACCTAAATCAGAAAAATCTGTCATTCTCTCACAGAGAATCTGAAACTTGTCCCTCTTTTTTTTTTAGTCTCAAACAAAAGACAGAATAAGTGGTCCACCTTCAGAGAATGAGTTGACTTTGCCTTTCAAGAAGAGCATTTGTTTCTGCTACATGAAATTTATTAATAAGTACATTCTTCACAGCAATCTTAGTTCCTAAAAATATGTATCCTAGAGTTTGTTAGGCTTTGGGTTTTTTTAAGACTTCTGTGGAAGTTGTATGCTGTAGGGTCATCCAAAAGGGAGCAGGTACAGGTTAAAACCTATTATAAATTCTTCCAGACTAAACAATGCTTTTTCTTATTCCTGTCATACAGTGAAATGAATCTTTAGATGACATACTGGACTCTGACAGGCATCTCATCTTGTATGGAAGCTAGTGACAGTCTGAAAGAAATTGCTCATCTGAGTCAACAGGCAGCTTCTCCAATTGTGTTTGTCTTCAGTGCTAATTTCATTTCTTTGCTCAGTTTTCTTGGAATCTGAGCATACACACTGATCTGATAAATAACTGAGGCCAACAATAAAGATAAAGGAAAGTTCTACACTTCAGAGGTCAAGCTAGCCTCCAAATCATATTTGCCCTAATGGAGAACAAATTCAACACTACCAAAAGTCAAATGAATGTTTAGTCACCTGAGAAAATACCATTATAAGCTGAAATGAGCTCTCATTATTTTTTCTGTTTTATTTCTTTAATTTCTCCTTGGCTTCTGCTACAAAACTAAAAATAGGGACATTAGTCACAGGGTACTTCAGAGGCACCCTCAAGGCAGAAGCAAGGTTCTAAGGTAAATCAGTGCTGGTGGCTCTTAAAATGGATGAAATCACTTGCATTAGGCCTTCAGGATGCATATTTTCATTTACTTGATTTATTCCTATTGTTTAAGCTGTGATGTGAAGTGGCACAGACGTGATGGAGCCAGGCTGATGAAGAACTTTATAGTGAGCTGTCAGGACAGAAAATCCCATTGCAAAGGGACCTTTTCCTCAGGGCTGTTTGAGGGTCGTGCTGCAGGAAGCTAAGTGAATGATTTAAAAGGGAAAAAAAAAAGACACATAGGCAGGTAAATTATCTGACATGCTGTTATGCACCAACATGTTGGACCACCTGGTGCAAAAGGCTGCAGAACTGGGCAGAATCAGACCTCTTTCTGGAAGTGAGGTGTGATCTCCTTCTGGAGGTGAGGGGGGTGTCTCTGCTCCTCATCCTTCTCTGCACAGTAGGTGATGTGTCTGCAGAGGCTTCCCTTTCCCGCACGAGCTGGTCCCTTCTCTGCCCAGCCTGGAAGATGCTGGTGACCTGTATCCTGATTATATCCATAAGACTCCCTCTGCCTTCTCACATGCTTTGAGTGTGTGAATGCAGAGGCTGGTAGCTGTCTAATGCAATATACCTGACAGCCAAACTTGTTTGTTTTGAGGTCCAAAAGGTGGTTAAGAAATGTTTTTTTTTCTGTCATTGCTGGTGTCATCAGGTCATGTTCCTATGTTACTGTATCACCACAGTCCTAGAAAGAACATCCTGGGTAAGGTGTCTTGGCAACAACAAGGTGTTTTATTGCTGCCTTCTGAAGAAATAATAACACCAGCAGGGCCAGATACTGATTTAACAGTGTGTCCAAACTTCCTCTTACAATTTATGTCTTGGAAATTCCATAAACCACATTTATTTTGCAAAGTATTGAAAGAGAGTAAGAACTTACTGTGGAGGTATGTATTAGCACGGACTGGGGAAGAGTGGAGAACCTTTTATGTATCCCACTGTGCCCCTGTAAAATCTCAGCACTGTCTTACCTCACTTGATATATGTTTTGTTACTATGAGCGTAAGAGTCTTAATTGGTTATGGGAACTTTTCTACTTAGGTTAAGTGCAGTTGTGGAGTTCATTAAGGGCAGCTGCATAGCTTAGGTCTACATACAAAGGATGAAATATTTTCTGTTCTGTGGGTGTCAATTATTTATTACAGAAATCTCTTCATTATGAATCTTCATCTGATTTGTGTTTGTGATGGCCAAAGCAATTCTGAATGATTGACTTGCATGTTTATGTAGTGCACGGAAAAGGCTGGACACATCAGAAATACCTTTGTGTTTCTGCCCTACAGAAACGTATGTACATCCTAACAGAGCTGTCAGAGAACTCTGATTTTTGTCCAAATTATTTTCTCTTCAGAAAAAACCCAAGCAAGATCATGGTTCATTTCAATATTAGCACGAGCTGCTAGAGTTGGCATATGTTTAGTGATGGGTGTGTCCTGTCCCTTCTCTTTCATTGACCAAGTTTTCAGCTCATGTATGGATCCCCTGGTACCGGGACATTCCTCTTCTCATGACGCTGAGGAATTTCTGTCAACAATGCATCTGGCAGATGCAGAGGCCAGGCTAAAGAGGAGACTGAGAGCAGGAGGTATACAGCTGTATGGGCACTTTCCAATCAGATATGTCAGTATTTTCTTTAAGTGAAGTCTTGTAAATTTTCCTTTTAAGTCATATTCCTTTCTTTCATTCATTTTGGAATGATAACAAATATCGATTTATTGGACATCTTAATTTTTGACCAGCTGTATACAGAGGTCAGCAAGGACAAATTCTTTTCTGGAGAAGGCAGGTTTGATGATTTGCAGTTGTAATGCCATATTTATTCCAGGACTAAACTTGGCCAACTCTTTATAAGTGCGCACAATATGACAGATGTAAATGCAGTATATATTGTTGGGCGCTCAAGAAGTAGTGTTGCTTCTGGCACAAAAACAACAAAGTGGACAAATCTGAGAGCTAATGTGATATTCTAGGCACTCCTCCATATATCAATAGAAGGAATAGTACTAAAAAGGCTGCTTCTCAGACTTTAATAAGATGGTGTCTGTGAAGATTACATTTTGACTCATAGTACAATATTTCATTTTCCTCAGTTTTTTGAATCTTTTCTAATAATACATCTGTGTGTACATTTTGTGGTTGCAAACATATTTTAGGTCACTCAGTCAAGTGACATTAAAAAAATGTGCTAACAACAAATTTAAAATCCTGCTGGTAGATGAGTGTAATACCTCATCTGGTAAACAAGCTGTTGCTGAAAAGAAAGTTACTGGTACTGTGTATGACAATTATGACAACTGAAAATGTTAGTTCAGCTCCATGCCACCAATGCCATCAGCAGGCAGATGGCTTTGAGATAAGCCTCGTCAGACTGGCTGTGTCTATTCCAACAGCAAAGATAAAGTTGTTTTCCCTGTCCTTATATTTAACATAGCTCATACCAATCCAATACCATGTTGGATAACTGGTAATAAATCTCCAGAAATGAACCTTTCAAAGAAAATCCCTAGTTCTCACTCAGCACTCTTTCTTGATCTTATAATTTGCTGTACAATTTGTGGGGCTGCATTAGCTATTGGGCTTTTAATCCAGCCATGCCTTATAACCAGATTTCCTGGAGAGATACAAGGAAATACTCAAATGTTGTTAATTTAATTTTATTTCCAGTATTTAGATCCTGGCTGATCAAGTATGCATAACACTAATGTGATTACTGAAAAACAAACAGAATTTGCAGTGTTGGGAAAACGTCTGCCTAGACCTCTTAGATTCAATACCTGTGTCAACACTCTCACTTGTATAAGAACAATGTATTCTGTTAGCAGGCAGTAGTATAGGAAACCCAGCAAGTATAAACTGCATCCCTGAAAATTCCTGTTGCTGTATCTGGGGTGGCAAAGAATGACATTAGTCTTCTGAGATGAAAGCTCAGAGCTGGCCATTGCTGCTTAACTCAAAGTGTGCAGAACAGAGTAGAAAATGTCGTTACTTTTATGTTAAGTGAGTGAAAACGTGCAAATCATGGAATATGCAGCAGTTTTTAAACTCTCTTGAGGGTAAAATAGATCTGTATAGGCTTTGCTGTAACTTCTTTGCTGGTGAGGCCAAATTTAATGGAAAAAATAAGTCACAGAAATTATTTATTTAAACTCCTCTAAAGGATCTGACTGTGCTGGCCCATTTGCAATAAGCAGTTTGGTGGAAGGGTGGCTCAGAGTAAAACTTGTTGGTGGGTAGAATTATGGATTTAATATGCTTGACACCATTGATTGTACCTGTTATTTACTTAGTGTTTTAGAGGGTCAAATTGCCATCCTAACTGATTTATGCAACAGTCAAGATCTTTTATACATTCTAACCTTGAAGCAGGCCAGTAAAATGATATGTGTCATGTCATCCAGAAAGTCAGGGGCAGTGCTAAGGTTGGTCCCACAGTCACCAGAGGCACTGAGGGGCTTGTTCCTCCTCCATTTTACTGTTCATGGACACTTGTATGGCTGAAGTTTAATTTGAGGAATTTTTCAAGAAAAGACAAATTCTTTCTGTGTGTCTGATGAAACAGAACATGTATAAGGAACAATGGAAACTTATTTTAGGAATAATCAGAAATATTTAATTCATCTGAGAGAATCAATACCCAATAGCCACTGGCAGACAGAGCTAAACACAGAGCACCAAAGAGCCACCAACAGTTTTCTTTGTGGCCATCTTGTGAGCAGTCTGCACTCTTGAATATATTAAGCAGCCGTGAGTAACGCGCAAACTTGAAAAAATTAGTATTTTTTTTGGAGAGTCAGTTAATGAGCTGAAGAAGGGCTAAATTTATTGAAGAAGTCTTTTATTTAATGAACAGTTGGACTCAAAAGTATGACACCGCTGCTGCAGCTCGTATCAGGACCTAAGGGGCCTGTATATTTTACTTTGGTATAAACTCTCTCCTGTATGTTTTAGTGCTGCAGTAGATTTTTGGCCCTTCCAACAAGATGTGAACAGTTAGATAGTGATAGCAAACAGAATGGAAGCAGTGGAGTTCGATTCTGAAGGAGCATCACTGCAGCCAAGATAGAGCAAGATTAAAAAGGGGATTGGACTTGTAATTGAACTAGCAAAAACATCCTGAAGGCTGATGTTAGCAAATTTTGCAAGGGAACTACTATGTCATCCTTCAGGTTGTAAAGTAAACTTTATTAGTGGCTTAGATGAAACTCTTTTGGAATGAGAAAAGTATCTCCTGTGTCCCTGCTGCAGCCTCTCTGATGGATCTGAAGTTGTCTGGTGTCCTGTGGCAGGACCTGTGCAAGCCAGAGTCTTGATCCATTTTGGCGGTTCTTACACATCTTTTAAATCTTGTAGACAATTCCAGCCCAGCCATGGTGCAGATGTGTATAATAGAGTATGATGGAGACACCACTTGCCTATTCCCATGGCAGTTGGCTAATAACTAGTTTTTCCCCAAGGTGTCTAGGGGTGGTCACTAGATGCTTGACTTGGCTGGCTGATCCCATACAGTAATTCCTGTAGCATTTTCAGCCTTTCTGTGCTTTCAGCTCTTTTGTGCTCCTTCACAACGAAGGTGACAGAGCACTGGAACAGGCTGCCCAGGGAGGTTGTGGAGTCTCCTTCTCTGGAGACGTTTAAAGCCCACCTGGACTTGTTCCTGTGTGCAACTTGGTCTAGGTGATCCCACTCTGGAGGGGGGATTGGACTAGATGATCTTTCGAGGTCCCTTCCAATCCCCAACATTCTGTGATTCTGTGAAGCTAGACCAGTCTGGGTGAAAAATTTAGTTTTCTGTATATTTGCTGATGCCTGCACTGGTGTTTAGAAAGAAATGTCTTCTGACTCTAACTCGCACATACAAGCCAGACAGAGCAAACTAACAAATAAGCTGAGTGATACCATGCCAAGGAAGCCACTTCCCTGCACCTGCAGCATATGAAAGGGGATATAGCACAGCTATTTTATAGCCATGGGAATACTTGGCTTCAAGTTAGTAGACAGGATTAATGAACGATTGTTTTGTTGTTGAAAAACATGTACCATTTGTGTACTGTTGAGGGAATTGGGTGCCAAGAAGAAAATGTACTAAGCCACTGCTTTTAGCCCTGAGTGGAGACACAGCCTTGGAGCTGGGAAAGGGTATGTTAAAGAGTAGAAAACAGATCGATAAGTGGTTCTCAGAGAGGAATGTTTGGTGCTGGTTAAATAGTCAACCCGTAGGGAGCTACAGAAGGAAGAGCTGCATGAGGAAGGATGAGAAAAGCTGTTACAGGAAAAGGGATTTAGTTGTTAAAAGAAGGGCCATACCCGAATCAAAATTTTTTTCATACTAAAAAAACCCCCAACACCCAAAACCTAACCCTGCGAGAATAAAGCATCAATTTTCCTGCATTTTAAATGAGATCTAAAAAAGAACTCAGTAATGGCATTGGTTGCCATGGTGTTTAAAGGTGCAGCTCCACAGACACTTCAAATAACAGGAGATGCTTTTATCTGCTTATGTGGCTGGGTTAATTTTCGTCTGCTGGAATTATTCATTTAGTTTGCTTTAATTACTCTATATTGGCAGTATCATAAAAGGGCCTGATCCTACCTTCTTAATACAGACTGAGCTCTTTTTGACTCCAGAGGAAAAAAGATTAGACACAAGCTGAACTAGTCAGGAGATGCAAATGGGAATGATGCGGCTCTGGGCTTACAGAAATGCACATAAAAATTCTGCTGATGGCATGGAGGTCCATTTAAATAGGGATCAGGACAGAACTGGGCAGAGAAACACTCTTTGGGCTCTGGGGTGTGAAGGTGCATGAAGAATCCACAGAGGAGGTGCTGTGTCCTGTTAACATAGGCACTGATGCTCTCTCAGGTTTGTTCAGAGGGACTGTTGAGGATGGAAGATTTTCCTTTGTGTCCTCCCAGATTTTGTCCTTCCTTTACCAGGGCAATAATATCCCCAGCTGGGCTAGAGGACCTTGGTGAAGTGTATAAAACTTGTCCCCTTGCTTTACTCACCTTTAGACTGCTAGCGTGCTGAACCACTCCATGCCAAATAGGCTTTTGAGCTCACTCCTTTTGCACATAGTTTGTGGCACTGGGAATGGTTAATGACTGAATAAAAAGGTTACTAAGTAGATGGGGCCTGCAGCTGGGTTCCCAAATCCCCACTGAACCCTTTTGTTCTGAATTGCAAAGTGTTGAAAGCTTGACTTCTTCCATGGCCTTCAGTGGTACCTGCTGGGCAGTGACTGCAGCTGACAGCAACACCAGTTGGGTGAATGCTGTAATCCCTGCTCCTGCGCTCTGCTTGCAGTAGCATCCCCATGCCCACAAAGAGCCTGGAACTTGTTTCAAATCTTGGCTCATACACATGGTTTATTGATCCTGTGCCTTACTACCTTTACATCTCACCAGCTTAGCTCCCTCAGTCCCTTTGTATTTTGGCTAAGAGCACAGCCATCAATACTGGCGTTGCAGCTCTAAACACAAATACCTCTTTCCTATATTAGCTTTACTTAAAACACAGGAGTGACCTGAAAGAGGAAAAAGTAGAAACTGATAATGTGAGATGATGCAGCCTCATGTAACTATACTATGGCTGTCATTTGAAACAGGTCATTAATAAATACATTATCATGTTTTCTCTCCAAATATTAGTTGTCACAATCTGCAAGAAATGGCATTCAGAGCCTCCAAATCTTTTCCAGCACCCTCTCTTTGTTTTACTTTATTGATTTTTTCCTTGTTCCCCTTAGAAGCATGAGTCAGGAACCCTCTGTTATTAAAAGCAGTCCCAGTTGCACATACCTTTCATTTCCTTTGGATTACATTAATTGCCTGACAGCTAAAAGTGATCTGGGTTTTTCAGACTTCAGCACTGGGCCGCAAGAAATATTTACCAACTAGAGCAGATTTATAAAGATGCCACTGAGATGCCTTGAGACTAACAATCAGAAAACACAGCAGCAAAACAACACTATTTTTCAAGGTTAAATGCTCAGAATGCTAAAAAGGAATTGCACATAATAAAGCCAAAGACTTGGATTCAACCCATCTTTTCCTTCACTTGTCTCACATAAAAGGAAGGTGCTGGTAGTTTAAAAATTATTGCACAGCATCACACGACAATTAGAAATTTAATAAGGAAGCTTTAATTTTAACTTGGTTTTGTAGTTCAAATATCTGTTAGTGTCAACCCCCTGCCTCCATTGCACAGTCATTTTCTTCTCACGCATGCCTTGCTCTGTGTCTTTATAAGACTCACTTAGCTGAGAATGGCTGGATGATGCTATATAAAGAGCAGCTAATGTGAAGGAGGGAATGTCCAAGCTGATGTTAGCAATCTGGAACTCAAACATGTCCTGCATGACTTTGAAAAAGTCATTTAGCCTCCCCGCACCCTGCTTCTGAGGTGTAAAGTGCAGGCAATAGCACTTCTCCTTGCCAAGGGCTGGGAGGATAACTGCTTTTGGAGGTGCTCAGGTACTATGGCAACCAGACCAGGAAAGGAGCTTTGACAGAGGAAATACCCTTAGGTGTGGGAAGGCAATGATACAAAATTTACAGGCTTAAATACATCAACAACTTTGAAGCTTTGTTGATTCTTTCAGCCATGGCCACCACTTCTTATGCATAAAAAGACCCATCTTAAGGCCCTGCATCACTGGCAGAGGTGCTGCCCTCAAGCCATACATGTACCAGGGTCTTTTTCACTGCCTTGAAGAAGTGACTGAGGTCCCCACATATGATATGAAGATATTCCCTGCCTTAAAGTGACTTCAGTAAAAAAAACAACTTGAACTTACCGATCTTGGTGTATTTTACAATTCAAAATGCAAAGTTTTATGTACAAAACCAATAAAACTGAACCATTTAAAATTGGCCTACAAAGGCAATAACAAACATTCTGTAATAATACTCAGTGAAAAGAGGTGATGTGAAATATTACTAATTCTCATCCAGGTGACCTTGCAGCAGTTGTTTGTGTTTGTCTGTGTTTCAGATAAATGCTGTGCATTTACATGTTTATAATTTATTTTCATTTGAAGGGAAAGGACTTGCTCACAGGGTTTGACACTTGCAGTTCTGAGAGCCCAGGAGAAGTGGACCACCTAGGGTGAGTGGGGTTTTTAAGTTACAGAGGTGCTCAGCATCCTGGCTGTACTGTTCTCCATTTGGAGGCCATCAGAAAAGATTGGCAGCATCAGGGAAAAACTGGAGTTGGTAGCTTTTTTTCTTCCTGTCAGTGCCTCACTGTGAACCTAAGAGAGGCTGTTACAGATTGCCAGGCTGGTAGAGTAAACCATCTTCCTGCGGGTAGGCAAAACTTCCTCCAAAGGCAGCTTAAGCTCCCTCAGCAGTGAGGAAATTGTAGAACCCTTTGCTGCTCTCTGAACTACATCTTTGAAGCATTGCAATCTGTGCTGTGAGCAGGCTTGAATACCACCTTAATAAGGAAAAAAGGGAGAAGAAAAGTTCCACAGTGGCATAGCCTTCCATTAATAACAATTGAGACATCATTGACAGGCACTGTTGTCTTTCCAAGTCTTCCCTGAGATTTTAATTTCCCTTAGGAGGTGGATTAAATTTAGTCCATTTGTCCACAGTTTTTGTGAAAGGTGCTATGTTTGCAATGGCACAAGTAGATAGAGGTGAGCAGCAAAGCTGCTGTTGCAAGTGGCCCAGACAACTCGATTTGGATGACCTGTTACTCAGCAGCTTCCTGAAATTGGTTTGCAATAGGTAAGTGACCCAGGTACTTCCAGCAGACCAGAAAGCTGAGCCGATAGCGAGCGCTGCGGGTTTCTAGCAGTTTAGCACAGTGGGTGGCTGGTGCCAGCAGCATCTGGAGCAGGGTCAGCCCTCGCCCTGTGCCATCTCCATTACACAGGACAGAACAGTTGCTGGCGAGGACTTTTACATTCTAGTTAACATTCACCCTATCTACTTGTGTATGGAGGGAAGGCTGGGGTATATATCCTGACAGTTTTAGGGAAATATATCATTATTATGGATTATACATGCTTATAGGGGCTTGAAAGTTTGGATAAACTCCTATACAGACTCTTTTGAAAAGTACCCTGATTTCAGTTTCTCACTCTATTTCCAAAGTGAGTTAAGAAAATTAATTAAGACCATTTTTAGTTAGATGAATTTCTCAACAACATAACATGGTTTTAACAAATCTGGTATAAACTGATATCTTTAATTTACATTATCCTTTCTGAGTACCCTTTGATAGAGGAGGTCTAAACATAGGCTTTCAAATCTTTAATGCTTTTAGACTTAGAAGCAAGAGGAAGTGTTTGTTTTGGGATCCTGTCTTTGTGAGTGGTTTAAAAAGCTGCCTTTTTGAAATGTGTATAAGATATTTTTCAAATGGGATATTTATTTTAGAAATAGGGATTTGCTTCAGAAGTGGTTACCTGAGATTTCTCAGTTATTTTATATGCCTGACCCTCTTTTGCCAAGATGGCACTGGAAGAGCTGTTTTATTTTCTTCAGCTCCTAAAGCACTGGATTGCAGATCTTACTAATTTTATGTGGTTATATCATATTGTGGCTCCAGGTTTATTCTTCCATAATGAATATGGAAAGAAGATTTTCAGTTTTCAATGCACTAGAACATCACACCTGTTATTATTTCTTATTTTCCTTCCTCTGCCTTCCAAGTTGGAAGGAAGCCCTGTACCTTGGAAATGTGTCTCTTTCTCTGTGGGCCATCAAAGTCCCTCAAAGCCTAAGGCTGGCTGCAGTAATCCTGCTTTATCCTCTTTTTTTAACCCCTAAAAAGAATTAATTGTGTGAATCATTACTCATGTGAATCTGCAGCACTCATTTTGTTGTTCTCAGTCTCAACTTTCACCACTTTTGATGATTCAACTCAAACTGTTATCACATGTTCACTTTCAGGGAAAGGCTTTGGAGGACTTAAATTCTTCTTTAATCCTACCTCCAGCTAACAAAATACTCTGAACCTTTGGAACGGAGATGTGTGTGTGTGCTTGAGTGTGTGCCTGTCTGCGTAGGCTGACCTGCTTGAGTGATCTTTTCTTCAGGGTTTGCCTTATCTGTTTACAGATTCAGTTTAGACTGTAGAAGGATTATAGTGATCTTTGGCTCCAAATGCTCAGGTCATCTCTGAATCGGAGATGCCTCAGCAGTGGACAAGGGAACCGAACCATTGCTTTTACAGGCACACTTCAATATTGTATATTTAACCCATGATGTGTTGCTAAAATAAATTGCTTCCTAGATCAGGTACTCATGGGGAGCAGGAACAGTATTTGTGTTTGTAGGGACTTTCATTTTGGCCTTTTTTGTTCACTTGTTCTGTTAACCTAAAATAATAAGCTAAACTGGTTAAACCCTGTGTATTGGGTGAGGAAAGGATATATAGCTTTTGCACAGTTAATCAAAAGTCCTCCAAGGTTTAGACTGAGCAAATCTCTGACTTTGAGGTATCCTTCTTTTTCACTCTGCATATAAACAATTTCAGCAGTTAGTTACCTGCTCTTTTGCAGTTCTCAGTAGCCTCAGCAGCAGATACCTGCATCAATCCCCCTTCTTCTGATCTATGCTGCAGGATGAGAGGAAAGAAGGGGAAATCAGCAGAAGTGGGAGAGATGCCCAATGGAGAGGAGTTGTCAACGGTGTTACAGAAATAGGTGCAGAGATGAGGGAAGGAGCAGTAAGGTCCTTGAGGAGCCAGAAAGACTTCCACAAGCAGAAAACATCAGTTATTTATCTAATACATTTCCTCTGCTTTAAGAAAATTGGGGAAAGGTAGAAGATTAACTTACCTCCCTATGTGAGAGGAACAATGCTCCAGGGAGAAGAGACTTAAGTCTCCAGAGCAGCACTGAGATATGAGAGCTGGCTCTGTTCTTCCCAGTAGGATGAAGAAATCATTCTTCCCATTCTGCTGCAAACCAAATGGGTATCTGACTGAATGAATTTGAAGCAAACAGCTAATAAAATCTAAAATAAATGAGATTACTGAATCAAATCATAGAATGCAAAATATTTGTGTAATTGTATAATTCAAAGCTGTTGCAATATTAATGAATATTATAATACAATGATTAAACACAGAATTCATTTCCGTTTTGCAAGTGTGCCTAAGCCTTTAATCTAGCAGGGTATTACAATCTACGTAAATTTTGTTGAACCTTTCTGTGACAGCATTTTATTTAAAAAATACAACTACAAACCCCTGCCTGTTCAAAGCCCTCATCATCACTCATTATTTCCTTTAGTCCGTTTCTTCCCATTGTTTCTGACTCACCTACTGAAGATAAAATGAGACAATATGAACTAAGACGCATTGAGCAGCAAGAAACCAAGGATATAGTTCAGCACAGCTGAAATCCAACTGCCTAAAGCAGCCTTTTATTCAAATTTTGCCTTTTCTTCTCCTGTAGTCTGATCTAGCCTCTTGTATAAAGTGTTTTTTCTCTGAATAATGTTGCTGTTCACAGTGAACTGTTTAAGGAATAAGGTTCTACTTAATGGCAGTAAGTGTGGCAAAAAGTAGCCCTAGGAGAAACAGAAAAATCTTAACTACATCCTCGTCTCAATCTCTATTTACTTAAATTTTGTTATATACCCCAAAAAGCCAAACATAAGCCAAGCAGTGTTTTTTTTCCTGTGAGCTTTTGGATCATTTTCTCTTCAAGGGCTAAAAAAATGATGTTCAAACACCTTTGTGTTTCTTTTGATCCTCAGGAAAGTTGCAGAACTTCAGTCCAGGCTGAACAAAATTGATTACTCCTATTTTCTACTGTCTGGTAACTAATCTTGGCTCCTTGGAGCCTTGCTTTATGTTGTTCTACAGAGCTTTCGTGCTGCTGTAAATCACTGCTGTTGTCAAGATGGAAAAGTTTTGAGTTTCCATCCATCCTTAATGCTCAGTAGTACAAGGTTGTTGGCTTGTCTCTGAACACTGTTTGTTTGATCCTGGCAAGAAGAGGGGCAGATTCCTTGACTGTAGCCCTTACATTAGCACTGTGCAGGTTGGCGTTTAATGTCCTGCAATGCGGGCAAGGCCAAAAGATTACCCAGCCCCCTAAGTGTCTGTCCTGTTGTTTGTGTTTGAATCTGCTCCTGGTCAAGATGCAAAACTGGAACTGTGTGGGCAGTGGGAATGCTGTGATAAACAGCTCAGAGACTCCCATCCTAAGAAAGGCAGGTGGTTTTGCTGGTACAGTGTCCCATGCTCATCTCCCTCTTCAGGGAAATGTGATGCAGGGCCAAAAAGAAGTTCACAACAGAAGTGCCTGCCAGGTCTGATTCGGCTCTGCAGGCACCAAGCCATAGGAACCAGGCATTTACCATTCTATTGATAAGTAGGCTGTAATATTGATGGCCTTGAGGAAGTTTTCTTTTTCAAAAAGCCACCAGTAGAAGCATCTCCTATGGTTACTGGAAAACCATTAAAGAAGGAATAGATGTATTATGCCTAGAGATGGGTGTACATTTTTGCTGCAAGGGGAATTAATCATTTGAACTATTTACCTTGGATTGTGCTGGATTAATTGTTGTGTGAAGTCTTTAAATCAAAACTGGATGCCTTTTCTAAGAATAAGATCAACTTCACTCAGAAGTTATGTGTCTGATGAAGGACTTACTGGGCGAAATTCTGTCGCGTGCAAGGTGGAGAAACTAGTGACCATTCTAGTCTCTTTTAACACTAAAATTGATATGAATCAGTGCTAGGAAGGTGGGTGAACCTCTCCCGCCCTCAGGACTACCCAGCAATGAACTGTGTGGTGTTACAACGGTCACGTGAGATGTCTCCACGCTTTTCATTCCACATACTCACACCCATCCTGTACTGCAGAACTGCTCCATTTCTGCTCCTGTATGTCTTTCTACACTTACAGAAATGGGATTGGTTGTCCTTCTTATGCACTGTTCTTTCAAAAGAACTGTGTGTCATAGGGGTGACTAATATAATCTTGTTCATCTTGATAACATTACAATCATTCTACCATGTTAGAAAGTGTTGGCACCTGTATCAAAGATAAGCTAAATCCTAACAATGTAAATAATATTTTGAGTGTTTTGATACAGGAGAATGCACACCTTCCTATAGCAGCCGTAACAGGTTCTGAGAATGGTTTTTTTTTCATAATGGAAACATAACCAGTTGATTTTAATACCAGTAAGACAATGTGATAGGATCCATTATTTGTGGGATGATGAAGGGACCTGGTGAAATCACTTGACTCAAAAAAGAAATTGCAGAAGAGATATTAGTAGATCTAAGCTGTACATGAACCTGCATCTCTCCTTTCACTCCTTATAGGCACCTGGACAAGGGGTAGCTGTCATTTTCTGTCATCCACATATAGGCTTTCATGCATGTATCCACTTATAAATATATACCAAGATTTGGATTCCTGGTCTCAAAACCGGAACATGTCAGCATGGGCATGATGTTCCTTGAAATGCAGTGAATGCTATTATCATGCTATCAACTCTCATGAGGGGAGCAATAAGAAAATGCGTTTTGAGGGAAATGCAGGTATTTTGTCTCTCCTGTGAAAGAAAAAACTCTAAATCACTCCAAGCCAGATGCTTTTTTCAGCTTGAAATGAATAGCTAATTTTATTTTCAAATTATCTAAGCCTTTTAATTTTTGCTTTGAAAAAGCAGAAAAAAATTTCTGTGTAAAGTAATGTCAGTAATGAATCCTGAAACTATAAAGACCAGTAGGCTTCTTCAGTGTTTCTCCCTCTTTGATTAA
>VYZX01033227.1:0-81399 GCA_013401335.1 Brachypteracias leptosomus | reverse complement strand
ACTTGCTGGATTCAATCAAAATTTACAAAGTATGAGTTTGCTATTAATTCAGTTTCCCTTTTGCCCAGTTTACAGCACTGTTGTGGTTTAGGGGTAAGTAGTTTGATGCTTGCTACCCACAGAGAGGTCAGGAATAGACTAAGATTAATCCTGGGTTGTGTAGGCAGAATACAAGGTGAACCTGGCCACTGCAGAGGGTGTTACTGTAGAATAATAGCATCATTTGCATTACTTTTTAGAATCAGCCATGTAGTTTTGTGCATGTATATGTTTAGGGAAGGTCTGGCAATGCATGTAGGGATTGCCTTAGCTGCTTCCTGAGTAGGTTTGACTGCACTGTTGTGTTTGGTTTCCCTGCCCCATCACTCAAGGTGGTTGATTCCTTTATGTTACGATCAAGCTGTATTTCCTAACAATGATTTCATGAAGTAACATTTCCCTCCCCCCAACTCAGTTTTGTACAAGAAATTGCACAAGTTTATGTCTTCAAACTTGTAAATGAATTGCAGGTGCAGATGAGGCTAATTGCACCAGTCTAACAGTGCAAATCTTAGCCCTCTGAGCTTTCAAAAGGCTGTGGATTCACATTACAGTCTACAAGAAACAAATGGAAAGCTGCTCTGAAAGTCAGACACCTACTGAGTATGGCTGAGTTCCTCCTGAAGCTCTTAAGCCAATGAGATGTGATGAGCACTGCTGGAAATTAGGCTATGAGAATTTATATGTCTAACTGTGGGAACTCTTACAGGGAAGCCTCTGCAGCAAGTAACCCAGCCTCAAGCACAGCAGCCACCTTCTCAATGGACAAATACCCAATTTACATGCTTTCCCTTCCATATACATCTAGCAACTAAAAAGTATTCATACATTCCTGTCACTTTTTCTCATTGTGTATGCCCATGTTGCCTCTGCAGTACTGGTTGGTGGTGTTTTTTCCTTTGTTATTCCCTCCCAAAACAGCAATCCTCTTAGGTGAGCAGTGTCAATGACAAACTGTGGCCATGCGTGCTAGTAAGATGGAGCAGAAGAGAAAAGATGAGGTGGGAGAAGAACTGAAAAGTTGGTGGGTACCAGAGTCTGAACTGACTCAGGGACTCTGGAATGGTCTTAAGGAGCCCAAAGCCCAAGTCAGGCCACAGAGCAGCAGGCAGGGATTAGCAGAAAAGGAATAGCAAAGAAAATTCATATGCAATTCCTGTCTCTTTACGATCAAAACAATTTTCCAGAGAGTCCTTCAGTTTGGACACAGGGGTAAACTTGAGGATAAGCTTAAAAAAGCTGTTAAAAAGTGGGTGGATGGACTCTGTGACAGCAGGGCTGTCCTTAGAGTGAGGAGATGTGTGCTCACCCTGAAGCCTGCCAAGAGGAAATTGGCATGGAGAGGCATTGAAGGTGTTGAAATGTGGCACCTGTACATGGGGATCTTATGGGATGAAGAGTAAGAGTGATGTAAAATCACCAGGTGGCTGCCAATGGAACCAAGCGGAGATATCACTAAGGTGTTCTTCCTTGAATTGGACACATCTAACCTATTTTTTTCATGTTCTGTGGTTTCCCAGCAAGGAGTTGTGTTTCTTTGTGTGTCCTCTCTTTCACCATGGTTTGTGTTATCATTGCTGAAATACTCCTTGGCATCCTATTTATCTGATACTCTATTGTCAGTACCTTTGTGTGGTCTCCACAGCTGGGAATACTGGGCATAAATCACTGCTGTGTAAGTGCTCTCTTTGTGTGTGACACTTCTGGCAGCCGAATGGTGTTTGGCTGCACACAGGGTGAGGGGGCTATGGTGTGGATGGAGCAGAAATGCAGCGAGGGAGAAAGAACATGAGTGTTCAAAGCCTGACCTGCCTTTATAGGTAATCTGCTGAGCTCTTGTGTAGGCTCTAATGTATCCCCATGCCTGATGCTAGCTTGCAGCCAAATTACCCATCTTAGAGTTAGCATCCGACACAGAGTTTACGGTTTTTCAGTATCTGGAAAGAATGTGCTATAAAGACAAATGGAATTTCACTGTACACATGGCCCAGCCATCATTTTGAATGGGAGTAGAGCACCTTCAAAATGAATTGCATTATGCTGCTCCATTGAGGTGTTAAACTGTTTGATGAGCATTTCAAAGCTGAAACCCTGCCACTGATTAGTAACAGTGCACATACATCAGGCACCCTACCCCGTCAGCAAAGCTTCTGGAATGCTGTGGGGAGTGCCAGCTGCTCCCTCCTGGAGTACAGCTCTACCACCTGAAATTTCCCAACTTACTGCCTATCGCTCATATTGTTTAGACTTATGAATAACTCTGCATTTGAGTGCTCAGACTTGAGATGGCCTCTGACATTCAGACACATCCTTATATATTTCTCCCCAAAGTATGATTCCCATGGCTTTCTGGAAATGGAGCTATTAATATTTCCCAAGCTTGGGAATACCTAAATGCACAAGTGACTTTGGAAAATGCTGTCTCTCATCCAGCTCTCCCTATAGTCATGTTAAAATGACTACCTAGTATTTCTTTCATCCCAAAGATTTGTGAGAAGATAGTTTAGCAGTAACATGGTCTGAGGGAACGATTGTTTCCTGCTTGTTTTTTGTCAAAACCAGAATAGACAACAAGAGCCAACAGGTTTGGGCAGGAGAAGAACTCAGTGATAAGAAGGAAAAATGACAGCCAACCATCTCTTGGCAATCAAGCAGAGAAGCAGTGACATCCATTCTCCTGTCCTGAGGGAGAACTAAGACCATATGTCAGCAACTACTTGCATGAACATGGTGCTATGTGAGAATGAAGCAGGACTTCCAGGTGGTGAGACACCAAAAGTGGCTGCTGCAGTGACAGTGAAGTGAATGATTGAAGCTCCTGCTGCTACAGGAGAGAAGAATCAACTTGTTTGCTGTAGAATTGCTCTGCTGCACTGGTCTAGCTGTTCTCCCTTGGAAGTATTTTAATTTTATTGACAACACAGTGAGACCTAGTGTTAGAAACACTCAGTTTACCTCCTCAGCCAGCGTTTTCCTAATAAGTAACCATTTGTGTAACCACCAAAATCTGAGTGGGAATCGTGACCTCATTTGAGATCATTTCATTTCACCAAGCAGAAGCTGTGCCTTTCTACATGGCAGTACTAATTCCTGCAGAAATCCTGTCCCTCGAAGTATTGCCTGTGCTCAGACTGTAGGCTGTTTTTTACAGCTGGATTTGCTGTAAGCATTTATGTGATTGTTCCCTTGTTGCCCAGGCCCTGGCCTGAAGGCCATCTTTGTCATCCATATTCTCATTTGGCGTGAAGACTTTTTCCTCTCAATTCCCTGGTCAGATATTTACTACTGTAACTCTGGGCACAGGAAGGCAGAATTAGTTTCTGCTCAATGTCAGATCAGGGTATCACATAGAAAGCTGCAAGTGAAAAGCTGGAGAGAGCCTCCAGAGACTTTCTAGCTCAAGGTGCTGCTCCGAGGAAGGATCAAGTCAGCCCACGCAGCTCCCGAGACATATCACAGTTTAAGTGTTCTCAACAACTGCAATGAAGGGGTTTTTGCACATCCAAAGGCAGCGTATCTGAATCCTTTACTACCTTAAGAAAATGTTTTTCTTAGTATACAAAAAGAATCTTTGCTGTTAATAAAACACTTTGTTTGTTTTCCTTATTATCCTTCCTTCCTGCTTCCTTAGCCACTAGGGCAGAAAATAACCTGGAACTCATCATCCTTTTATAATAACATTTAATCTCTAGAAAGACTATCAACCTACCCCATCGACTTTGTTTTGTAGATTGAACAAAGTGAAGCCATTAATTAGTGCCCATATTTCCAAATCTCTCCCTATTTTGGGCTTTGCCATAAAGTTAAAATCTCAGAGGAGGTTCAAAAGATGAATGAAACATCACTTCTAATTACTAGGCTCCACCCATTTAAACTAAGACTTTTTTCTTTTCATTTTAGGATTGTTGGAACTATAAATATAAAAGATAAAATCTGGAAATGTGGAACTCTTGCAGATCAAAATCTGTCTGAATTAATGTGACTTGTTTGACAAGCGAATGTCTGAAGCAGAGATAGAGCATGGGGAGATGAGCTGCTCCAGCTCTGTTTCAGACACTGCAAGGAAGTTATTTAAAGCAGGTGTTATTTTCTTAGTCAACCTGCTTCTTTCTTACAGCCTTCATCTGTGGACAATATAATCAGCAAGGGTAATGTTGTCTTCAGCCTCACTGTTCATTCTCAACTCTGTCCTAGGCATTAATTGTCAAAGACACTCTTTTGTTTTTTCATGTGATCAGTACATGCTCTTTTTTGAAATGACAGTTTAGAAGTAAAGAACCACATCCTAGATGTGGTGATGGCATGGTTTTAACATGTTGGATACCATATTTTTGTTCTATGTGATGGTATTTCTTGAGCATTCCTAAGAGATTTGCCACTATGCAACAAACCCCACACTTTCTACTTAGTGAGCGTGGTCTGGGGGCTCCAATCATTTGACTGACAGTGATAAATAGCCTTATCATTTCTCCTTCCACTACACCCCCTGATTGGCTGAGTGCACCACAGAGTAGTTAAAATATTTTTTGCTGTAGAGAGAAAAAACTATAAAGCATTTTTAGAACAGTGAACTGAATGTTTTTCACAGCTGGCAGTTCTTATTTATGACAAGTAATAATTGCCCCAGCTGAAAAAAAACCTCCAAAAAGGAAAAAGAAGGTATTTTTAAAGGGGATTTGATACCCTTGGATTTGCAAGTTGGATTCTGCAGGTACTGGGTGGCTTCAAACAACTGAACACTGAGTGTGCTGAGAGGGATGGACTGGGTCTGCACCAAGGCACTGCTCCTGGTTGATGGTGTCAGACCTATAGAGAGGAGTAGCTGTACACTGGTCAGGTGAGGGCTGAAATAAGTGGGAGTTTTGTTTGTTTGTGAGGGAGGTTTTTTTTATTTATTTTAAGAATTCTTCTTTAGATTTCAGAAGAAAATTTTTAAAAACGGACTGAGTACCCTCACATCAATCTAAGTACTTTGGAAAATGTTACCTTGATCAGTGTCTGTCCTGTCACACTGCAAAGTTCTTCTCAGCTCTGTGGCATCAACCAGATGAACGTTTCTAGAAACCATGTCAGGGTGAAACCTGAGCATGCACAATGAAAAAGAAGACCACACCTCTGGCCAGATCCCTGACTGCCCCAAAACTTGGCTGTAGCAGGTCTGTATTCCATAGGAGAATATTATCTTTGGAGCCTCCTCAGCTGGTAAAGGCAACGTAAATGGGGCGAGGAGACGTGAGGAGCCCCGTCCCTGATCAGAGTGGGGTTCCTCTTACAGAGCCATTGTGCAAGACAGCTATAGATCTGTATCCTGAAGACCAGCTCTCATCTATGCAACTATCACTTGCTATTGGACTGCAGATTTTGTGCAGTGACACTGACTCCTCATGAGTGATGATGCAGCATACACCCGATTAATGAGCAACTTGGGCCATCTATCTAGAACATTCAGGTATAAAAGAACATGTGCTATATAGTAGTGGATAGATCCCTAGGCTAGAGAGGGTATAATTACAGAAACTCCTTCTTCTGAAACTGAAAGAACTAGACACTAACATAATGCATTCCCTTCCAAACATGTGTTTGCTGTTAAAGAAATTTATGAGGTATGTTTGGGGTTAATGGATGCTTCTCAGTCACTGACTTGAAAATATATGTTGGAAATCAAAAGACTCAAGCTTCTGTGGCTTCATACAGATTTTTCCCCAGTACCAGTTTTTTCACCTACATTTTTCCTTAAGAAAATATAAGACCAAATATCATGGCCTTTGAATTTGGACTCTTCAGAACAATGGTTTCTGTGGACTGTTTCTCAGTTGGATAGGTCCTGTGAGTACTGTTCAAAATCTAACATATTTTTAAAGTGTCCTGGCAAATACTTTTATAAAAAAATTTCCCAATGAATCACCTAATAAAATTTACAGCCAACAACAAGCAAAAAGGGAGATTGCTTTGCAGGGTGGAGGTAAGCTTTCTCCATTTCTTCTGTGGAGCCTGCAATATTTTATCCTAACGTAGTGGGAGGGTAAAATTTACCAAGACATTGTTGTAAATAGTATCTATGTACCTTGTAAAGGTCTTTTTCCTTTATGTTAAAGACTGTTTATTTTCATGCAGAGAATGTTATATAACCCATTTAAAATGGACAATATACTTTTTATACGTGGGGTTTATGTAACCTTGGCTGGGAAGAAGGATGCTCCAACTCATTGCCAAGGAAGACAGAAGAGAACTGCCAGGACAGTCCTGCAAATGTAGGATTGCTTAAGGATTGCCTCTGCTTTGTGGATGGAAAGTTTGCATATCTAAGTGTCGCCAAACTGAATTTCTTTCCAGTCACTGCTGTGTGTTTTCCAGTGCATGGTCTTTAATGCAAAGTAGTGGGAGAGGACAAAGAAAAGGAAAAGATCCATGTTTATTGAGAGCTGGCTATGGCATCTGGGTTGATAGCATCTAAGAAGTGGCTGGCACAATATGAGCACCCAGTGAGGCATTTGGCTGGTATTTTGTTTAGGCTGTGAATTATTCTCTGCAGAGATCCTGCATCCTATCATGTCATATGACATTCTGGGCAGTATTTCAAGACAAATAAGTAAATAGAAACAGTAATAATTCCCTTGCACTTTTCTCTCAGCTGCAGGATTTTGGGAACCCTCAGTACACATTTCTTTTAGGTCTTCATTTTTGAAAGTGCCTATAATGGGAGAAGAGAAACAAGTAGTTGGCTCTAGAAGAAAAAGACAGTTAAGCTTTCCATTAGATCTTGCACAGGCGAAGCCCAAAACACCTCGATTTCACATCAGTATTAGCAAACCCATAATAGCAAATAGTTTCCTGGAATCTAAGACCCTTTGGGCTCTTTAGAAAGAAGTCAGCAGGACTTTCCACATGATGTAACTAACATGATTTATGTGCTTTCTTGGGCTGAGATCTCTCATCATTGTTTTCTGCTGATACCTTGGAGATTTTCTGGATCTCTGTGTTCCATTGTACAATTAACTGCTTCTGAAAAACCATTTTATCAATAGTCTATAGGGGCTATTCTTAGAAGAGAAATGAGTAATATATTTGAGGAAAACCTACTGTTTACCCTTGTCTCTGCATGACTGTATGTGAGGTCACACAGGGACACTTGACTTTGGGTTCCAAAGCTATCGAGATATATTTTCATCAGACATCTTGTGCTGAAGTTGAAGCAGAGCTATGCCTGCTCATATCAGCTGAGGATTAAGTATTTTTAGTGAGCATAAGAAATGACTTCAAATCTCATGCTGCCACAGTGGCAGAACTGGATCAGAAATGGTCAGGAATAGTGCTCTATTGCTTTTTTAGTCTTAGGCTGCACATGCCTGGACACTACAGTCTCAAGCAAAATAAAACCCCATGACTCCCTTCCTAGAGCTGGATTTTTGAGAAGCAAGAGGATCCCTAAACAGGCAAAACACTCTGGTGGAGGGAAGGAAAGATAAATGTGAGGGCCCAAAGGGGCTGAGGCATGGATATTTTTTTTTTCCTTTGAGAGAAATTTCTTTTAAAAAGAAAGCATATTATAAGGAAAGGTTCCCCAATGTACCAGTGTGTGATCTATTATGCCCAAGAGTGTTTAGTATCTCCCTAAATGTCAGCAGGCAATGGCTTCTACTATTAGGATACAAAGCATAAGCCTGAAAAAGAGAAGTCTGAGACAGATTTTGGAAGAGCTTCCTTAAGCTGGAAAGCAAAAACTGACACTGAAGAGGATTCTGTATGTACAAGCACTGAGAAAGAAGATGGGAGGAACCCTGCCATGGGGAGGTCAAGCATGGGTGGAGCAGGGAGAGAATTGCCTGGCAGCAGAGATGCTCCTTGTGCCAAATCAGCGGTAACTTGAATTAGGCTTTACTGCTGCTGACTGAATTGTGACCTGTGAGTAGGGGGTGTTGCAGGAGGAAGAGAGCAACCAGCTGTCTTAGGACCACCTTGCTGGAGGAGAGGCTGTGAAATAGTTTTACTTATACTTCAGTAACTAGGTATTATGTGCAGATATTATATGATGGCTTTAACTACTGAACTGGTGTTTTCCTATTTTGAATAATAAATACTTTTTTGATACACTGGTTGCTATTTGGGAGTGGGGAAGGTAACTCACTGAACACTGCAGAGTTTTTTTCAGCTTCACAGGTTTCTGGATGGAGACCTGAGCCAGTGTTTTGCTTGTAACCTTTAAAAACACAACCTTTTGGCAGTCAGTCAGATCTTGGCAGAAGACTTGCAGTTGCTTATCACACAGGTCTTTCATGTAAGCACGTCAAACTCAACTACACTTTTTTTCAATTTGGCCTTGATTCTGAATTCTTTCCAGGTATGCTGTCCTAGCCTCTGGCTAGCCAAGACTCTTGGGCAGTTATCTGATTACCAGTTAAATGTAGCATCTCTTGTAGAATACATATAGTTGGTTTATACCTGATCTAAATGTCTGTTATGTTTCTTGCTGTTTCCTTGCAGGGCTTGTTTCCACCACTATATGATTTTGTGTACATTTCAAAGCCAATACTAATAATTCAGCAAGAATCACGAAACCATAAGTGTGCGAGCGATGAGGCCGGCCAACACTTGGCTCTCTTGTTTGGTAAAAGGAGCACTTCCTTGGAAAGACAACGCTAATGATTTTCACCCTTGCAAAAAGCCTCCTTGTTCCTCCTGCTGCAAGGGAAAGAATGTGCCCATATCTGTGCTGATTCTGGTCCTCATCCAGGGCAGGCATGCCTGGTTTGGAGGGAGAATTTGAAATGATTGGAGGAAGGTTGTGTATGTCACCTCCCTTGTACCAGTCTGCGTAATCCACCTCTAGCTGTTCAAAGGGAGAAAATAGCATGTTGACAAATGCCAACACTTTTTTAGAGCACATTGTAAGATAAAACCTAAAATACATTTGCTATTGTTTTCTGCTACCCTGGGCCTGGAATATGTATCAAGAACAATTTCTCTGTTTACAGTTTAAACATGAGCTATAGAATACTTACTCCAAATGCCAGTTTCCTGGGAAAAAGGTTTGCACTGACCATCTATTATCTTGGCTGCAAAAAAAGTATCTCTTAGCCACATATGAAATTAAACAATTCATTTCTAGCAATCGGAGTATGGTTTTGGTGATAATAAGGGTTGGTTTGTGATTTAATAGGTGATTACCTACTTTGCCTATAATCACAAAGTAATAAATAACTATTGGCAAGATGGATAATAGCTGGGTCTGAGAGGCATGAAATAGATAAAGCGATAGGCACAAACACACACTTTATATTCATAGGAAATGGGTTCTAGCCAAGAAACACGATCTAAACTGATATAAGACCAGATTTTTATTAGATGCCTCTGATTTAGGAGATGGCTAAACCTGTACATTCACTATAACTAGACGTGTTTCTAGTTTATAAACGTGTTTTGGACATGTTACGTGGAAGTACCCCTTTCTGAAGAGTTAATCCCGTATCTCATGGACACAGACTCACAGTCTTATGGACCTAAACTTCCTTCTGAAAGACCCCACTAGCATTTTTGATCCAATTACTCAAAAGTCATTGATGCTTCACTGTTCACTTGCTGACCCATTCAACATCTGCTGCAGTTACTGTGAGATATACCAACTACTGGGGCACGTGGTGAAGTTCCTCATCCCTTCTTTTCTGGTGGTATTTTACTCAGTTTATGTCAAACAAATAATAGCCTCTTGCATCCCTTTGTATTTCCCCAGAAATTCTTTTTTCCTTCCGTTTAATATATTAGTCATGTTATTGCAATGTATCATATTTCATCATGTTGTTCTCGATTATCCCTAGATATGCTGTGCAGAGCTCTAGGCTTACTTTGTAGTGTTCAAGAAAGTACATGAGAAATCAAAATCAAGCAGCAACAAACTTCCCCAGGGTTGGGCAGGGAGGATGGCATGGCCATGGTGCTCACGAGCTCACCATTTGTTTCTTCTGTGCCTATTCTTCATTTGACTGGGACTAGTAAAGGAAGATGTGAGCAATGTGTAGATGCCTTTGACATGGTCCAGTTTTGAAAATGTGATAATACAGTTGCACGGTTCTGAGCCTGACATCAAGGTCATGCAGAGGAAGCGAGTGGTTGTTGAAAAATTTTTGATTAATCAAGAGGATTGACTTGTATTTGTCCTTTGTCTTCTCAGAAAGTTTCAAAGAGAAAATGTCTTTGCATATTTTAAGGAGGTGAGAAGATGGGGAGGAGGAGTGAGATGCCTGCAAAAGTGCCAATGTGTGCTTGTTCATTCCAAAATAGAGATAAACAAAGAGAGCTCTTCCCTATTTCTCACCAGCCTCCCCTGTTTCCAATATGTTGGCTTTATATGAGCTAACTTTAAGAACAAAATGTGCTTAGGGAAAAGAGATTAAAATTGTGAAGCAGTTTCCTTTCCTATCAACAGAACTGACAGAAAAATGACAAAATGCTTCTGGGAACGTTTAAAGAGAGTGAATGTTCTCATTCATGTCATGTTGTATATTGCTAATTTATACGTATTTGTTTTCATACCAATCTGGCAAATTACAAGAAAGAGTCTGCCAGGAATCAATGAGAAAAACAGCTCTGTATATATTTTTTTTTAATTAGTAATAAGTATTTGCTGTGGTTTATTTGGATTTTAATGACATTTGTAATGAGTGATGGATATTAGGAATGGAAACAGGCAGTGAGAGGAGGCAGGATGGCTCACAGCAGGACTCTGGAGACTTGGGACCTCTTGCTGGCTCTGCCGCTGGCCTGCTGAGTGACCTTGGTCCATCAGTGTACCCTCCTCTGTGCATCCATCTGGGCAGTGGAAATACTGATGCTTGCCAGCTTTGCAAGCTCGCTAGACTGTGAGGTAGGACTGGCCAGGAACCAGAAATTCTGCTCTGTAAAGAAATGCAAGGTCCAGTGTTTCATTTTTTTCTACAAGAAAATGAGGAGGTGAGATCTCCAAAACTCTCCTGCAAGGGAACAAGGCTTCATGCAGTGCAGTGTGGGGGACTTAATCTTTGCCTTCTACATCTGATATGTGTGCTCTTGATTGTTGGCTTTCTAGGGCTTGCTTACATCCTTTCCTCTCTTTCCTCCTTCCTTCTTTCTTATCTGTAAAGAAATGATAAGCTTCTAATTTCCTGGCTGCTCTGTCCTGAGTGATATGGCAGTTAATAAATGCAAAATATGGAATAAAATAAACATTTTAGGGGCAAGATTTAGTGGTGGGCTTGACAGTGTTAGGGTAATGGTTGGACTTGATGATCTTAAAGGTCTTTTCCAACCAAAATGATTCTATGATTAGGCATATGTTAGGGCAACACTCTTCTCAGGTTTTGGCCACTCCAATTTTCAATACATCAATAACTGATGTTTTCGTTGTCCACTATTACACTTTCCTCCATTGCCACTGTTTGGAAAATATGACACTCTCACCTTACACTTTGATTTTTTTCTTTCAGTTTTACATCGTTATTTGGCAACATTTTCATAGATCAGCCTAAATACCCTCTAATTTTTTCAGATGTAATTATATTCCTTTTCCCATAGCAAGTAGGGAGTTATTTAAGGTTCCAGTGACATGAAGTTGAAACTAAAAATTCTCTTCCAAAGACTGAGGGGGAAAACGCCCCCACAGTTTTGCCCTGTCCACCTGGCTTCACAGAGGCGTTCAGTGCCCAAATCCTCTTTATTTCCAGGTCTTTGGAGATTTGATCTTTAATTCTCCTATAGACTGTAGACATGCTGATTTACTTATCATTCAGCCTGGATATACAGATTTAGTTTTTTCAGTCTTTCCTTGTAAAGTAGCACCTACAACTTCTTAATCACTTCTGTTACTGATTTTATCTCCTTTGCATGCTAACCTGAATTTTTTGGCATGGTTGCTGCCTTCCAGGTTTTTCAGCCTGAGTGTCAGGAACATGACATGGCCAGGAATAAACAGGGAAATATGGTTCTTCCTTGTCTATTTCTACAGAGAAAAAATTAAATTGCTCTCTAGCAGAACTTTGCTAATGTCATGGGAAAGGGAGAAGAAAAAAGAAAAAAGTATGTGAGGGACAGCAATGGGGAAGTTAACAAGAACGTGATATGGGAACTCAGGAGAAATGCCATGCAGATGGTACATCATCCAGCAAACACGCTATTTTCCTGTCTGAATCCATTGATTTGATCTGAGAAATGTGTTGTATCTAATCTGTGCAGTCCTCTTTCTCAAGGATCCTTTGACAGTGCATCTCATCTCGTGAATCAAATTGCATTTGCATACTCAGAGGCTGCACTCCAAGCTACTGAGGCATTTACAGTTCGCTAAAGCACTGCATGTTAGAGGACAATTCCTTGCACAATAAATATTTATTTTAAAAGGGGAGATTTGCCTTCATGGGTAGCCAGACAGTCTTACCCAAAAAACAAATGCTGTTGGGTGTCCTTGTCCTAGGGGCGTGACTGACCTATCTTTTTTCTTTCTTGACAGCAATGAGCACTCTCATAGATAACCCAGGGAAGAGCTGTGGACACCAGCACAGTGGAGCAAGGGGACAGCTTTCCTCAGCAGAAAGTTTCCCCTTTCCAAGAGTCTTAAACCTGAAGGAAATGCTTGGTCAAATGATAGAACTACTCCATTGCCTAAACCACTTTATGGTGAGAGTTAATTTTTCTTTTTTTCTTTTTTTTTCCCCATTCTGTGGGTTTCTTTTGGTGCAGGGTTTGTCTGATATAACTGTGTCATGCTCCTGTGTTGGGAGGAACATCAGCTCAGTGTTTTCATTGGGAGCAAAGTGGAATTAACCCAGCTTGCACTTGGCAAAGGGAATTTTAGTCCTGCAGAGCAGGTGACTCAATTTACTGAAACTGCTTTGAAGTCTTTGTTTGGCCTGACTCTTTTCTGACTTCGTGTAACACAGGAGCTACCAGCCCGAGGAATTAATGTGTTCAGCATAAGGGAAAGGAGATTAAGGGACAGGATCTGTGAATTTTACCCATGTTGTTTTGGAAGAAAAAGTGATGTAAAGGGAACACAAGCAATTAGAGCATATGCTGTGTTTGTTTATCTTCAGAAGCCTGTGGTAGGTGTGTCAGTACGCTGTTGTTCAGCAATTAACAATAAAGGCAGACAGCAATTAACCACATGTCTTCTGTGAGTGGTAATGCAAGTTATTTGTATTTAACCTTCATGATTCATGAACCACTTTCATTCTGGGAACTAGGGAGAAAGGGAAGGAAAAATTTAGAGCCTGATGTCACCATGTGAAAAATGATCAGACTTTAGTTGTCAGTAATGAAAAAATGTATATACGTAAATAATATATATATAAATTTTTTCTATTATTGGTAAATGAAATACTATAATTTATCATATATATGTGTATATATGCAAACATACATATCTATGTACATAGATATGTATTTGTTGGATGACAATAGAGTCCTATTTCTGTGAATTTCAGGCTTCAATTATTTATAGGCTCTCAGATCAGATACATACTGAAATCAGTGGAAGAATTCTCATCAGTATCAATGGCTGCTGCATTTGGACTACTACTAAAAACATCATCATAAGAGATACAGGCTTTGAAAGATTTTTTTTCCCTCTGCATATTTTTTGAAGATATTAGACTTATTTGGGAAAATCAGCTTTTATATAAGATTCATTATTCAAAGGAATGCAGTGGGACACTCAGATGCATGCATCAAAGCCTGTTCTGATGCCACAACCTTTTCAAGAATATTTGAATTGACAGGCAGCCCTCATGAACAATTGCCATTGGAAGAGCTTGGTCTCTTTTCAAATCTCCTGGCCACAGGGGAAGAAGAGCAAGAAAACCAGATAATACTTGTGTTAAAGAAGAAATAACTACTGTACCAAAATTACATACACTGTAAGAGCACTTTTTCTTTTTCCCTGAACCAGAGTCTTGTCACAGATCTTGTTTTTGGTGGAATGAGGTTTAGCAACCAGTTTGTCTCGTTATAGGTAAACAGATACATTTTGGACAGTTTTCCATTGACCATTGTATAAATTTGGGCTTAACTGTAATGAACTGGCTCCAAAGTGTGTGCTGGAATATTGATTTTTGTGAATTAATAAGGTTTTTTTCAGGTTATTATGGATTAATACTTAGCTACAAGCTGTTTGGCATTTGGATAGAGAATATCCTAGTAGTAAAATGCAATTTTGTTTTGGAAACAGATGGAACAATTGGATTGGTGGACAGATTGTTTTGAAGTGTAGCAAGAGAGAGGCAGAATATGTCTTTATTGGTTGTTCTTTCAATACAAGTCATAAGTATTGCCAACTTAAAAGGAATCCAGTGAGGGTTTTTTTTTGAAAATAGAGTTTTGGAGGCTGTTATTTTCGTGTGTTCCTAAAAGTGTAATTTAGAAAAACCAATTAAAACAAGGTATTTTGGAAGGAAAACAATCACCTTTTTAGAATAAATCGAAATAATTTAAATTGTGTCCCCATTTAGGAAAATGTATCACTTAGCTTGGAATCAAAAGCTTATTTAACACTTTAAACAAACATGAAATCTGCTTTTCTCCTGTTGTCCCAGTTTCCATTGAGAAGTCTAAAATTTTCCAATAGGAGCTTTTTGAAAGGTGAATTTTCTCAGGGGAATTTTCTTTCAAATCCACCTAATAACTGTGTCGTGGATCATTTTGGATGTTCCAAAGTGAGATGGAAAGAGGTCACAATATTGTAAGAGGAGCTGAAGGATGGGAGAAGTGATTTGAGCTGAAGACTGTCAGACTTGTCAGACCATTTGGTCGAGAGCAGCACAGCAGCAGGCTAAGAATGTTGCAGAGGTTGACTGGCAGAAACAAGAACATACTCTAAAATTCGTAATCACCCTGGGAAGTCCACTGTGCTTCTGGTTCCCTTTGAGCTACCTGGTTCTGGACCAGGCAAAGTGCCATGATGTCAGTTGGCATTGGTGGGAATGCTATTTCGAGTTGTACTGGTCCCAAAGGTTCTACACTACAGCGTTTTGGAGAAAACAGCCAAGTGTATGTGCTTTGCCATCCTTTACTTGACTGTTACTCAGCTATACTAATGCCAATTCTGATTTCAAATGTAATGCTGGGGTGGTGGTTCCACAGTATTTAATCCTCAGTTGTTTAACTGAGGTCAACATCAAGGCCATAATCTCCGCTACTGAGCACTCATAAACACCACAATAAATACCCATTGGCACAGCTTCAAGAAATGTGTTCAATCAGGTAGTGTTCCCTCGTCATGAAAAGACTTGTAACAGAGCATTCCTGTAGGGAACAGGTTGCTCTTGAAATGTAAATCAAATTCAGTATCATCAGACCTCTTAGTACAGTCCTTGGTGTTGCTTGATAAACAGACAGCACATGGGTCCTTGACATCTGGCTGTTTGGGCATTAATAAAATACTCTGTCAGCATTTTAACTGGAAGGCGTTCAGGAGAGATGTGCAGGAGTGGATGAACACTTGTTTTGTGTGTACTTCAGGAAAGATGTGAAAACCTTGAGTATCCTTCGATTGCAAGAAGTGTTTGCTGGATCTCAAGGATAAGAGTGTGAAAGTGAATATGTCTCTGTTCCTAATGCTCAAAGCACATTGTGCATTGGTGTCTACGCACATTGTTTTGCAGGTCTGGAAGAAGCACAGCTAAGCACAGCCCAGCAGGCTGAGCATGCGACTGAGTTCTCAGGAGGGATTTGGTTTGCAGTCACAGGATTACTTGTGAGATGCTTCTTGATCAGAACAGAAATATTTAATCAGATCTGTCTCCTGTAACTGCCATGTAGAGAAAACAAGTGTCCAAATTGGATTTGTGTGATCAATGGGCAGGCAAGACCACTTTATCTACCTTAGTGGAGCTGCCTTACAGAACTAGGGTTTTGTGACAGCAAGGTATCCGTATTCCAGTAGAACCGACCCTCCTGTCTGGGGACATGAGCTGTTCTGGAACCATACACCAATCATTTCTAAATTTTAGCCACAATCCGTACCTTCTTGTATGTCAATAGAAAACCAGCTACTAAGTTCAGAAAGAATATAATTCCTCTTACAGCAAAGTCAAAGGAAGAATTTGTACTGATTTATGAAGGCAAGTATCGTACCCCAGTAATCAGGTACACAGAAGTATTTGGGTACCTAAGGGCACATTTTGGAGTTTGTTCAAATGCATCAGTGAATTAGAAACCTGTACGTAGTTTTTTGAAGGTCAGGGCTGCAGCGGGGAGCATGGTGGATGGACCTGACCCAAAGAGAAATGGGTTCATAGCCTGAGCAAAGCTTCTGCAGCCAGGTCTGGCACCATTAGGCCACTGTTAAATAGATCCTCCAGACCTGACATCTTGCAGCTTCAAGTATTTGCAAAGCATAAGCAGCACAGCAGGTCTTGCTGAGTCTAATGGCACAGCAAATCTAGTAAATAAATAAGTAACACACAGCAGAGATGATGGGAGCCATGTCTGAAGTTTGTGTCTCACAGAGTATTGGCATGGCGACTTGGCGGAGTCTTCTGAAGGTTTTCAGCTACCTTGAAGGGTAATAAAATGATTTTCTAATTTTCTCTCTCTTTATGTTAGAAATAGACTTGTAGAAGAGGAACTGTGGGCAGCTGGCCACAGTCTGGCTGTCTCTCCACGAGTCTGGAAAGAGGTTGATGGGATGAAAGGTGCAGCTGTGGAAGACCCCTTGAGCATGAAGATCTGTGGATTCCATTTGGGAGGAGCACAGCTGAATCTAGATATGAGATGGAAATAGGCCATGGACACCAAATGGTAAGTGTAGCAGCATCAGCCTCTGCTAATGACCACATGTTTCCCTGTTCTGTGAAATCCCCTTTAAAGCAATACTCTATCAATCAATGAACCTGTTAAAAATGGAAAACAAAACCAAAAGACCGAAACCAAACAAAGCCAAGAAACAGAGATCAGGATCTACAGCAACAACTCCTTGCTTCAGGAAATGGAGCTTTTCTGAATAATGCCATCTTCTGTCGTGCCTAATCAAACTAATTAAAGAACACTACCACACTTATTAATGTAATTTATCTCTTGCCTGAGGTGAACTATATTTATGCTCCAGTTACTCAAACATTACTGTTCTGTGTCTGAGGGAATGATGTTATTCAGTGATGTTTATGTTCCACAATATCAGACGGTAATTGAACAAGTGCCTGGGAAGTTGGATATTTCCTGTTTCAGAAAAGCTTCTTTTGGGAACGTGAACAGGTTGGAGTTGGGCATGTCCTTCTCTGAATTGTAGCTGAAGGCCTACATAAGCTAAACCTTCATCTGTTCACATTAAGCATGTGAATAGCCTGTCTAACTGAATGCACATGTTCACATCACTTAATGAACTGGGGTTGGGAGGTCAAGTTTATTCCAGCTGATGATCTGGCAGGGAAAGGCTAATATACACTAAAGGAGGAAGGAAGGAAGTTAATTCTAGAGCTTAAAAACACTAAAGAAAATGTCAGTAGAAAAAAATGTACTTAGTTTAAAATATGTTAATGGCTTCCAGGAAGCATGCTTCTGATGTAGTCGAGGTTGCAGGGCTAAATGGGTACACTATCCACCGTCTTACACACCAATTGGAAGAAGCAGTTTAACATTATTTATGGAGCAGGACACCTTGAGACAATGGAAAACATTGCCCAAAACTGACTGAGGGGCTTTTCTGGTGATTGCTTGCAAATTGTTGCTGTTTGCTTGATTAAAACAGCCAGAAGATAGGAGAGAGAAAGGAGAGAAACACAGAGCTACCATGGGCCTGGCCTGATAGAGGGCTGAGACAGAGCTCCTGGATGTGCAAGGCTAGAGGTAAAGCAAGTTGACAAAGGAGGTAGGCAGCCTCCTTCCCTACCTACTGGGCTCCATTTACAGTGCTGAGCTGAGCTGACTCAAGGTCATTTTGGCTGTCTGTCCATGCTATTTGCCTGCGTTTGAGACTAGCCCTGGGTGGCCTGAGAGGAAACTGCAGTGGGGCTTGGTTTTGAAAGTATATTCAGAAAGGACATTGCATATGGCCCTTGTCTACCCTGCCTGCCTACTTCTTGGGCAGATGAGATGGGCCGTTTCCCACAAGGGAGCTGACTTTACCTGCTTTGAGGGCAACTGAGATTTGCAGACATCTGAAACCTGAACTGGATTCAAGTTGCTTAGGTATGGAGCGTGCAGAGTCCTGGGAGAACCTGGGCTCAGGTAACGCAGGCACAAAGACAGTTGAGAGTAAAGCTGGGTGGGGAGATGGAAAAGCTGATATCTCACCTCAAGCTGCGTCATTTTTCGGTCTCAGAGCTGCAGGAACAGTTTCTGTTGACAGTTTTCAGTGGGACATTGCCAGCTCTCTCACAGCCCAAGCACTGGGCATTAGTGCAGTGACTATGCAATTTTACTCAGATTGATTTAGAGAACTTCACAGCTAAATTTAAAGCACCATAAAGTAGGATAATATGTGGGGAAAAGCACCATGCTATTTTTTTTTTTTTTAAACTTGGCTTTCATATTTACTGCCTTCCTGAGCAGGTTCTTCAAAAATATCTGCCAAGTAGATTCTGTCTTTTAAATAGATCCAAAAGAATTTTATGAAGATTTTTGCGTTAATCTTTTCTACCCTGCTCCCAAGTTGACTTTAGCAGGTTCTAGAGGTTTCTAAGAACAAGTTAAAAATGATTTTTTTCCTTTATGAAAAAGTGAAACGCAAGTTTCCTTAGGTAGTGGTTAAATATTTTTTTGGCTTTTCCTAGAAGAGAACAATGACTCACACCCATTGATAAAGTACACCTCACCTCCACATTATTAACAAGTGCAGTGGGGTGAATCAGATTGCAGCTGCCATCGAGAATAGAGATGCTTGTTTGGAGGACAGAGCAGGACTGAGCTTCCAGCATGTTGTGTTTATGGTTCCAAAACAAAGTACAGATTGAAGATTTGTCCCGGGTCAGAGTCTGCTTGACAGTCTGTGCACTGTTGCATGTCAAGTGCTCCTGCATAAAGAAGCTGGATATTGTTGTGGTTTAACTGCAGCTGGCAACTGAGCAGCCACTTGCTCACTCCTTGACCAGTGGGATGGGGGAGAGAATCGGAAACGTAAAAGTAAGAAAACTCATGGGTTGAGATAAGAATAGTTTAATAACTGAAATAAAATAATAACAATAATAAAATTCTAATGAGAAGGAAAATAGCAAAAAGTGAGAAAAATAAAACCCGAGAAAGACAAGTGATGCAAATGAGAAGCAATTGTTCACCATCACCTGACCTATGCCCAGCCTGTTCTGAGCAGCTTTTCCCCTATTTCCTATGCTGGGCATGACGTCCTGTGGTCTGGAACATCCCTCTGGCCAGTTTGGGTCAGCAATCCTGGCTGCATCTCCTCCCAGCTTCTTGTGCACCCCCAGCCTCTTCCCTGGCAGGGCAGCATGAGAAGCTGAATAGTCCTTGGCTTAGTGTAAGCACTGCTCAGCAACAACCAAACCATCAGTGTGTTATCAACATTATTCTCATCCTAACTCTATCCTAGCCAAAACCAGGACAGATAGCAAAAAATAAATTCTGGTCCTCTAGAGTAAAAGGCAAGTCCCGTTTCTCACACTTCTAGGAATATGGCTCTCAGAATGCCAGCTCAAAATTAAGGATAAAAAACCAAAATAAAAATCTTTAAGCCACAATGAAAAAGGCAGAATGATGTGTAAACTGGCAGAGCCTGTGACAAAAGAAGAATAGAAATTATTTTAAAATAGCAAAACATGACTGGAAAGGTAACTGAATAGCATATGGAACATGCTGAATTTTTTTTCTGATAAGTCAAGAAAAATCCATGCTGCAGATCTGATCGCTAATGTAACTGTGATTTTACTGCTATGTTGGACAATTTCTTTCAACAGTGGAGAAATGGAAAGAAATATGCCAAAGATAGATGATCTATTAACAAGTAAGTTAGCTGGGGCAAGCAGAAATTCATGGAATATGCCATGAGAAAGATGAGATCAGGAAAGGCATAAGGATTGAAGAAAATGGTAAGATGCATGGCACAGAAGCAGGCATTCTGTTGGAAAAAAACATTAGAGGAAACCAAAAGCTTTGACAATTTATGCAATCAAGGAACAGCAATTAATTTGAGTTGGAAGAGATGTTTTTCCAGATATAAACCTGCCTTTATATTTATAAAACTTTTTTTTGCTACTATTTATCTGAAGGCTGTTTGCCTGTTAGGTCGACCAAGACCTATCCTTTGTTACTTCATACCTATCAGACTCTCCCTAATATTGGTGCCAATGGCCCTTCAAAAGCTGGGGTCATCTGAAATCCTCCTTTGGCAAGCAGCTTGGCAGTCGGTCCTGCCTCATGGAGGGTGGTGGCATCTCCCTGCACTACCATGTCAGTCTGATCCTCTCGTAGTGTAGGGAAGCAGATGTGGTTCTTGCGGAAAGGACAATAACAAGTGATTTCAGGTGGCATTGCCTTGAAAGAAATATTGACAACATAGATTTTTATTATGAAGAAAAACCAATATAAGTGTGTAAGATTTCTGTCTTGAAATCAGTGACCTGTACCTGGAATATGGAAAGATACTGTAGTTCAAAAAAGTCTCTCTGTCACTCCCTGCCTCAATAAAAATGAGAGAGAAAGCAGGATTGCAGCTGAAAGGGAACTGGTTTTGGAAGCTCCAGAGCAGTGCATAGAAATAAAGCCCCCTCTCCTCCCTTCTCCAAGAAGTATCTCTCTGGGACCTGGCCAGGCAGATGAATCACAACAGAATTTAGCAGGTTCAAGAGAAGCTGTGTGAAAGTGTTTGGTAACCCTGTCAGATTTATTGCTTTATTCATTATTTATGTAGACAGCAGATGCAATACAGATTTAGGGACTGATTACAGTAAATAAATGGCTGACATGGCCCAGCCAGATACAGTAAACACTTCAGCACTTCATTGCTGTTGCAACAATATGCTAATTTTGATTCCTAACCTCAGTGCTCAGATATTGCTATTAGAAGTAGCACCCACCCAAAGCTGACGTTTCCATTGTGGATGACAGCAGCAGAGCTGAGAGGGAATGGTGCCCTTGTCCTGGGGGCTGTGAGGGAGGGTAAGTGTACAATGCAGACCAGGTGCTCTTCCTCCAGCATCCATAGGGTGACAGATAGTGCATGGGAAAACTCTTGCTTAAGCAATGGGCTGTCTGTCCTTTCCACCAGGGATCTGGGGCTAATAAAACACAGTGCTCCCAGTACCTCCAGGGGCTTTAGTGGTCAGTAAGCCCTAATGAGTGACTCCTAAGCAGAGTGCTGGACTCTGCTACTGTGGCTTGGGCCCTGCAGAGGGGCAGATTCCACATGTGGCACCTATGGGGCCTCATTACTTGTGGGGAGGAGGTGCTAACGAGAGCTGCACCCTACCCTGGGTTGTAGACACTCTGATGGGCAAGGAACATGTTGCTCCTAGAGAAAAGGGGAAAAGAGTTCCACTCTTGAGGTTCAGCCATTCAGTTCCATCCTTGGAGTCATGACAGTGGAGGCTGCAAATGGCAAGGTAAGTGACTTGGGGGATGCTGTGGCAAAAGTTTTATGTTTTGGGCATGTTTTCTGAGTTGTGTGTAAAGAAGAGTAAGAGAGGGCTGAAATGAGCCTCTTGGTGAGCTGGGAAGGGTCTTGCTGCTCTGGGCTTACTTGGTTGTCTGATGTTTGGCATTGAGAAGGAATAGTCTGACTGGGAAGCCTGATGCCAGACAGCTTGGGAAAGCTTTGCTCCTCTTGGTTCTCTTCTGTTGATGAGCTTGGCTTTCTGGACGGTGGAAATCTCATTTTGTTTTTTGTGTCTGGAGGATGACTTGCTTCCTTGCATGAACATATTTTCAGGTCCAGTTCAGTGCTGTTCTCATGGTGGCTCAGCTCCCTGTAGGTGCTGAGGAATGACCAGGTACTGGGACTCAGGGTTGGTCCAGTTCTAATGTTAGTGATTGCAGCTTTAGTGACCCATACCCAGCTGTATAGGTAAGCACTTCCTCCCTTCCCAGCAATGCATTGCCTTGGCTCTGCTGTTGCTGGTGGCTTTTCTCCTCTCAGGTTTTCATGATGAGAAGTTTGAACCATGGCAGCACGTGGACGTGAGAGAGAAAGTGGTACAGCATGGTTTTGGGGAAGGGTGTTGAGGATTGCAATTCTTTGTGCTGTTATGAGCAAAGGAAAACCAAGGATTTACAATGCAGATAATGCATTTTCTTCCAGTTGGTGTTGACGTATTTCATATATCTGTTTTGGATAAAAGAGAACTTTACTAGTAGACATAGGGAGAAAGCACTGGCTGAAGGTTGCTCTGCTTGTACAAATTCCTGCTGAACATTCAATGGTGATACAGCCTCTTGACATAATTTAAATAAGATCTTACTGTCTATGGTTATAGGAAACCTAACACATTTAATTCGTGTCTGTCATCATTGATGCTATCATCTGGCTCCTGGGTGCATACAAGTGATGGGATGGAGGGAAAGCAGCACCCACTGTCTCTGCTTGACCTTGGTGCAAACCCTTCCCCCTATGGGAGGAGTGCTCCTCTGGGGTGCCACAGCAGGAGAGGTGGGTGGAGGTGCTATGGATGAGACCTGTAGTGGGCTCCTCTGCTGTTCGCACTCATTAAGTATGCTGTGGCACTTAACAGCAGTAGGGGCATTAACCTTAATGTCCTGGCTAAACTCCAGCCTGCCTAATTGCATTCTGCCCAGGAAGCAGTATATTCCCAATGAAGATTCAGGTGTGGAAATTATTCTTCCCTTCCTCTTCTAAGCAGTGCTATAGGAGGGGTGGTTTAGTGCTGAAGATGAAATCTGTTTTATTCACAAACCTAAATCTGGATTTAGGGATGTAACAAAAAACAGAGCCCTCAAAGCAATGCCCAGGTTCCTGAGCAGACCCAGGTGCAGAATGTGGTTCGTTCTCTCTTCTGCAAATCTTTCACATTTCTTTATTAATAGCAAACCTCCTAAAATCTGCTTAAGCTCATTATTTGCAGCAAATAAAAATACTTCACACAAAAAGGAAACAGATGGTCCTGAATGCTGAAGATCTGTTTGAGATGTATTTTCAGCCCACTGTCTGGAACTTGTCTTGAATTGTAAAGGAATTGAAGTTTAATTACGAGCTCTGCAACGCTAATGCTGTGTAACCGGGGGATTCTCACATGTGGTCTTCTTTGCATATCAACATAACTAATTATTTTATGGTCTCCACATCCTTGCTAAAGGAAAATATGTGTTCATTGGAAGAAAAATAACTCTAGGGTTGGAGGCTTCTCCTCTGGGACTAACTCGTTCCTACATTAGAGTTGACAAGTTTTGCTGTCAAGCTGGAGTAGACAAGATTTCATTATCTAGGCTGACCTGGCATCCTACCTGTGGAAGTGGTGCACATGGATGGTTCCTCCTGACTTCACATTTACATTTCAGAGTGGAAGCTGAATTTTGGGCAAAGAGCCTCAGACTGCAGCTATACCCTGTGTGTACAGTATTGTAGCCTGCAGTGTCTAAGTATTTCTCATTTCTTTGGTCTTAAAGCTGTATTTGGGAAAGCACTGGCTTTAAGCAGAAGCAATGGTTATGGGTTTTTTCCACAGGGACACCTCAGGAGGTTAATTCGATCAGTGTTATTCAGGCTCCACAGTTCCTGCTGGCACATCATCTAGTTTTCATAGTCAGTGTCCTGCTTCCAGCTGAAGCACAATATGGTGCTTTAAAAATAAATAAATAAAACAAAATCACACAGCTGCTGTCATGTAGATGTTCTGCTCTTGAGTGACCCATGGACATGCTTCCCATCAGGTAGATACGATCACTCAAAATGAACGAATGGAGGAGGAAAACCAAAAGCCAGAGCTCATGCTGAGCCCAAGCAGAGGAAAGACTGTGTGTGGGTTCACTGAGGACAGCATCTGTAGGGCTGGTTAGCCCATTTATTAGAATAATAGTAGTAGTAAAAATAGATTGTCACCAAATTATTTTGTTCAGGAGAAAGTTCATGACTCTGATTCTTTTTTTCTGACATGCTAAAGGTTCGTGAGCAACCGGCAGGTAAGACATGCGAGTAATGCTGCTGCTCCTCACAGCTAGGCTGCTTAACGCTTGCGCTGAGTTTGATTAGTTGGGACCTTTTCTGCCTGGTTGGACGTTGGACAACTTTGTAGCAGGACAACAGCAAATGGTGAATAATATGCATCTGAAATGAAGCTCTGAATACATAATTTCAGGATTTACAGAGTGTTGAATTTATATTTGCATAACATTGGTGAATACCAGACTGGTAGTTAAAGACCTATAAATAAAAAGCCCTGGCTGTCGAGTAAATGGGGTTTATTTTAAAAACTAATGACTTACATGTAGGATTTTTATGTAATGTATTTTTGTAGAAATCTTATTTTTGCCTCAAATCTAGGACTTGTTTTTTCTCACTTCCTCCCCTCATCCTTTCACAGCAAGACTGGAATAGCTATAAAAAGTGAGGGTTTATGGAGGAGGCATTCTCAGCTTCTTTCTAATAAAATTATGGAGAAAGAAAAGGTCAAGCAAGGTTTCACTTATCAGATTTTCTATCAGTTTTTCTCCTTTACCTTAACTGAAAAATAATGAAAAGTGAAAGATATTTTAAAAAATAATAGAAATGAAAACTTCTATTTCCTACAGAAAATAATTCAGAATTTTATCTCAAAAAATGGTGAGTGACAGGTTTCTAACCCTGAAAATACTTGATGTTCCCCACCCTGCCTCGTTCACCCTCAGGTCCAGCCAACTCTGGCATCATATCCAAATGGATCAGTGAGACGTCTGAAGGTTACTCTTTTTGGAAAAGGAATGGTTTTGGATTTTTTTTTTTTTGTTTGGTTCCTGCTTGTTTGTTTTTGTTTGGGACATAGAAATCTCTCTTATTGCAAAATAAGCTAACATATCCTGGTTTATCCTTAAGGAAAAGAAAATCCAAACAAACTGAAGAGTATTAAATGTTTGCTTAGCTAAGACTGCTTGTGTGTCCTCCCGTGGCTGTGACTGCGGGCAGAGCGATGGCTCTACCAGGGGCTGGGGTCTGGCACCTTCCTTGGTGCATGGCTCCCACTCATGGGGGTCTGCTCTGGCTCTCTGGAAAGGCACCAGCATTACTTAAATGACTGTTCATTTATTTTATTTTTTTTCATGGATTTGCTTCACAGTTTGGCTATTTGAGGGTTTTTGATGATACAACCTCCACACCTGGCTGGAGGGATTGCATCCTCAGGCTGTAAGCTGCTCCAGCTGCCCCAGTGCAGGGGGTGGTGGTGTGACGTTGTGGGGTGTATCACCAGAGCCCTTGGTGGGGTCTCTGGGGTTAGTGTGTGTTGTCTTTCCAGGGCTCAAACATGTTTTTGGGGGAGTCACACTTAAAACCACACCTGATTTTCATTATTCCTTTTGCAACAAGGACACTCCTGTGTGCCCATTTCATAGCTCTAATAATGTTCCCCTCTATTAATTTTCAGCTAAGCATAAAGCATGACCTCAGGAGGAGCCTAAACTTCTCCTAGCAGCAGCCACTGCTGCCCCATGAGCATACAAAGCCATGAGGCTGAGTCTTTCCCAGCCCACGGTGCAGCCCTGCTGTGGTGGTGTGGGTGCTGGAGGGTGGCTGCAGCACCACCTGGGAAACCACAGGTGAGGAAGGCAAGAAGGGGGCAGCTCCTCTTCCTCCCTGTGCCCTGCAAGCACCTGTGCCATACACAGGGTATTGCCTCCAGGCATTATATCACCCCTGAATGCATGTGCAATCCAGGGACATCAGCTGGGTAATCCTCACCTTTCCCTCTGCCACTGTGACTTCTGGTTCTCAGCAATAAACTACCTGTCAAGTAAACTCCAGGGACTAGACCGTGAATTTTGACTGTAGAAGCTTTGATGCTGTGTGCCATGCTGAGCAGTGAGCCCTGCCCAGCTTGTTGGCACAGGGGTGCACAACCTCCAGCCCTGCCTCCTCCCCAGGAATCAACTCACTCACCCAAACATTCAGCTCTGACCGTGCACCTTGACACCATGCACATGCTTTAACCTGTGTGCTAGTGGTGACTCATTTGATTTGAGCTGACAGATAACAAGTGCTTGTTAAAAAACTCACCATCTGTCTTCCCCTGAGGAGCTCGGGCTCCATTGGGATCCTGGAGCGTCAGCTCAGAGGGTCTGAGCCACTGCTAAGTGCCTGCCCGGGCAAATAAAGCCACTGGAGGCAGTGTGTTGGTGCCAGGATTTCTTTGAGTTAAATCAGGTTTGACAGTCTGAAACAATACCATGATCTGATGTCTAGTTTTCAGCTTAGCTATTTCTTCATCAGAGACTTGTTCTGGTGAGGAAGTAATAAACTAGAAATCCTTCTAATTTGTTTCAACAGAGTTTAAAAGTGCTTTTAATTTTTTTAGTATAGAAAGTGCATATTTTACAGGAATAAGTTTTATTCCTTTCAATTTATCTACAACTTTTCTTGTTAACTGGAAACACCTTTCTCCTTGTAATAACTTCCTTATGGTCTCTGTGGATGCTATGGTCCACATGGGATCCTTCTAGGGCAGTGCTCAGAGTGTCAGTCTGTGATGTCCTCTGTGTTTATTCTGCTGCATTATAAGGGACCAGCTCACTGCTTCAAGACTGAGACAAGGGTGGCTAATACCAGTGATCTTGAGTGCCTTGATACCATCCACCCAGTCCTTACTCTGGCACCTTTATCGAGGGTGCAAGTGTTATCTTGCTTTGCAGGGGGTCCCAAGTCTCTGTATCAAGAATCCAAATGAAGTGTCCAGCTCTGCTGCTGGTGGGAAGGTCTCCCCTTGCTCTCCTCTATCTTTTGCTTTGAGTGTGTTAATGAGAGGTATGTACAGTCTTGGTGCTGCTGCAAACTCAGTCATCTGATGTCAAATTGGGAAGTGTTGGTGCTGTAACAGCAATAACATGTCCTCCCTGTACTAAGTGGATCTATTGTGGACTTGCTGCTGATCCTTCCTGCTTGGTGGTGTGTGCTCCCAAACAGTCCTCCTGAAACCACTGCAGGAAGGAATGGTTCACCTCCTGTGGGTTTTGTACTGTGTGGTTTGAAGAACATTTTCTTCCAGGTATGAAATTAAGCAATGTTTACATCACTGAGAACCATAATAACATTAGTATGTCTACAGCAAACAGCAGTGTGAAGTCTCAGCCCGGGTAGCTTTTTAGCATTTTAACAATTCTTGAATGTGCTTTGTATTCTCCCAAAAATGGATTTTACACCTTTCCCCCTTCTCCATCAACATGTAATCTGAAAACCCCCTTCAGACTTCCCGTGATGTAGATTAATGCTCTAGGAATGGCATTTAATGAAAATACATAAAACTAACAAACCATTTTTTTAAATTGCAAAATACAATGGAGCTGCTTTATACCAATGTCACCAACCCCTTCCTGGTGGTATTTTTTCTTTCATTTAGACCTGTGATCTAAGATCATGCATAGTAGAGTTTCTCTACCAATGCTGTTGCAGATAGTCTCTTCCTGAACATACAGCTTATTGTTCTCCAGATGTAATTAGACCGAATGTTATGACAGTTGGTAGGATTGCAGCACTTTGATAAATGACTTGTTTCTTAGAAGGGGAGGCTTGTGGAAACAAGACCATTCATCTAATTTCTTGCTCATTTCCTCTGCCCAACTTTCTTCTTGAAATTATGCATTTGGGGTTAGGTGTGTCCCCAAGGAGAGATTTTGGTGTTTCCCACAGCCTATGGCTGTGTCCCCTGAGTGACAGCTGTGCCCTTGAGTATATCAGCTCTTCACCACAATATGCTGTAATTTACAAACTTGGCAAGAGAGGTCTCATCAGGTCCTGCAGGTCTCTGATAGAGATATTGAAGAGGACAGGTCTCAGCACAGACTCCTGCAGTACCCTGCTTGCTACTACTTCCAGGTGCTCAATAACTCCTACCCTCTGGAGTCCAACCATCCAACATACTTTTTCATTTGTCTAGTTGTCTCCTCCCCGCTTCCCGACTGATACACCCTAAGTTGTAGAAAAGATTGTGGTAGTGTCGAAACTGTTGTGAAAGTCAAGGTAAATGGCATCCATGGCTCTCCCCTCATCCACAGCTCCAGTTGTTCTCCCATAGCAGGCAATCAGGTTGGTCAGGCATGATTTGCCTTTGTTCAATCCATGCTGACCCGTCCCAGCTGTTGCCTTCTCAGCAGTTCAAGAAGACCCCATGATTTTCCCACCAACCAAGACAAAGCTGAGTGTTTCCCAGACTGTTTTTTTTGCCTTTTTTAGAAGATGGTGGAAAAGTACCTGGGGGTGCTGGTGGACAGCTGACTGAACATGAGCCAGCAGTGTGCCCAGGTGGCCAAGAGGGCCAGCAGCATCCTGGCCTGTNATGTTTGATGTTGTAACTGTTACTAGAACTGCACTTTGGAGGTTGGATGACCTTGGTGCCATGTCTCTTTTAGCCACCGTCACTGTGATGAACCTGATAGACCTGTGCTGTGCATCAAGGGAACTAGTTTTGTCTCTCAGTACAAATCAGCCTCCTTTTTAGGATGTTTTGATGACTAATTAATTTAGATCTTTCTGTCCATACTGAATCTTTAGAGTGATTGCAAGGTCACTTAAAAATGGCTGCTTTTCCAAGCTGGTTGGAACTAAGCATGAGGCCTTCCCTGTGAAGTTCTGCACGTTGGAGTTGATAATTTATCTATTTTCTGAGTAATATTTGTGTCAGAGCTCAAGACGGTAGCTTTCCAGAGGTTTGAACAATGGTGACTATCCATTCTACTTTACAGTGTATTTTTTTAATCTGAAATTGGGTTTTAGGCTTTCCTCTGTTAAGCTGTGTGACTGATCTTAAAAGCTTCTTGATATATTGCCCAGGCCTATTAGATCCTGCTAGACCTCTCCATCACCAAGAATTGATTTCCCCCTCTTCCCCCCTTAATGCTTGAACTCAGAAGGCCCTTAGGGCTTCTGGCTTAATTAAAAATTAAATTTACAGATCATTTCTCAAATCATCCCTTAAGCAGCCACTAGTAACGATCACCTCTGAGTGGTGTGTGTCACTGTCATTTTAATGTGCTGTGTTGTAAATAGTAATGTGTCCCCTCTGTGAACCCTGTGTGGAGCAAGCTGCCCTGTGCTGAACTCTGTTTATTTGTATAATAGAAAAATCAGTGTGTTTTGAGTCATGGGGATCTATACCATACTCCAGCTCCAATCTGGCTGAACATGCTGGTTTGACTCCTTCATGTCAATTTTTTTCTTCTTACTGTAGAGAAGGAAGGAGTGAATGAACACTTTGGTTTGTTTTGAAAACTATTTTCATCTCACCCAATTGTTTCCCCTGCAATTTGAAGATTTTTCTTTTTCCTCAGTAGGATATTCAGTTTCTGAAAGTCCCTTTTCTTCCAGCTGAGAGGAAACTCACATTACATGAAGGGAATAGGAAAAGCTGCCAATCCAAACTGGTACAAAAGATTCTTGCTGTGTTGCTTCACAGCAAACACACGGCTGAGAGCCTGTGAGGTGCTTCAGCGTTACAGGTGGCAGAGTTCACTGCAAATAGACCCTCCAACAAACTGAGCCCCCTCTTATGAGAGCTCTACATAAGCTAATCCACTAATGGGTGTAAGTTTCTTACGGTGTAATTTGCCTGAATTTATTTAATCTGTGATGAATCTGCTGTGAGATTTCTCTGTTTAATTGCTATTCATGCAATGCAATTGGTCGCATACAGCATTTGCTCTACCTGCCTTTTTTATTATGTTGTGGGTTGTCTGTATATTTTGAAATAGAGAATTAACATTAAAGAATGGTAAATGCTTTTGCTGATGCACGAGTCTCTGCCCTCATGCAATGTAAGTGTTTATATGGAGCCACATCCAAGCATGTGAGCTGAAGCACATGGGTGATTGCTGCTCTGCTGAGCACAGACCTGTAGCCTGGTACAAATGAAACATCTCCGTGTTTGCTTCCTCATCAGATAAGTGTTTTTCTTCCATTTGTGTATTTCCTTGTCCTCTGTATTCCATATTATTTTGCCATTTATTTTTATTTCCTTTCTGTATCATTTTTCTCCATAATTCTAAAAGGCACTTACTTTAATATTAGAATTTAACTTTTGAGTAAAAGCTGCTTTTTTCTGACCTGACCTCAGTAGTCATATGTGAAACCAAAAAAGTCTTGTGCTTGTTTCATGATTCAGCTGCTTTTCATTGTTCCTCACAAGCATTTGAGGAGGTTGTCTGTGTTGTGTTGCACCTTTTGAGCTGTCATCAGTGGACTTCTGCCCGACAGCCTCAGTCCCACTAGTTTGAGCTGTGTTGTGTTGCTCTGATCTGTGGCTCAAGTGTGCTGCTCTCTTCCCTCTTCAGACACTGCTCTGCTCTATTTCCAGATATATTTTCATTTGTTAAACTCCTGAAAGAGAGGCTGATCAGAAGGCAGTCCCAAGGAGGATTTGGCCTAGAGAAGCTTTGCCAGATCCTCTGCACTCAAGGTTGAATTTTAATGGGGATGAGCATTTAACAGCTCTGCAAGAGGTCTCTGAGCTGAAGCCCTGAAATGATGGTAAAGAGCAGGCTCAGGAAGGAAAAAAACACCCTTTGAAGCCCTTTATACCAGAGCAGGACATAGTTTAATAATGGTTTGAATTACTCCAGTGAAAGACCCTTGCACTCTAAGAAACACCACTAGAGAAAAATAAGAAAAATGTCTAGACTAGTTTGTAAAACACTCAGGGACACTTTAAAACAGTGACTTGAATTCACTGTGATTTGCAGAACCCTAAAACTTTCTGGTGGAATTCTGGGCTCCTGCACAAAACAGAAGTCTTTGCATCACTGCCTGCTGCAGATCCCCCTGGAACCAGCCCAGAGAAACTTCTCCCAGTCAACTGCAGGCAGTTTGAGTGATCCAGAGCTCCTGATCCTGTTGCTGCTGGCACTGAGAGGATGCAGTGGGGCCATGGGGAAAGGCTGTCCTAGAGCCAGGAGTTGCTGAAGCTCCTCTGACAGATCATCTCAAGGGCAAATCAGATGAGGAGAGGTGGAGTAGCATGAGACCAAGGAAAAAATGTTTGTGATTCCTCTCTTAGAGGTGCTATTGCATTATAGCAGATGCAGGCAGAGCAGTGTCTCAGTGCACAACCCCTGCAGTAATTTGGGGTTTGAGAGTCAGGGTACCATTAATCTTCTGTTGGTAATTAGTCATTTTTTTCATTTCCTTTTCAGTCTTGAAGGATAAAGTCTATGTTACCACTTCTGGCTGCAGCAGTGCACAAGCACTTGTCTAGTGGCGTGTCACTGGCGTACATACACCATGTGGACAGGTCAGCCTTCACCAGGAGCTCCGTGTAGTTGGAGAGCATAAAGGCCAGGTGGACAGGTTGGGCCTAAACTATCCCACCCCACACAAATAGCATGCTAGCCCTTGAAGGAAACAGCTCTTTCTGAATGTTATTCTGGAGTCTACATGCATATATGCCACAGTTGACCTCAGGGTTTTCTCACAACTTGGGCTGTCATAACAGATAGACTCAGAGTTTAAGGCATCTCTTGCATCATTGATTTCCTTTACCCTGTTCTCTCCCTTTTCCTCACTTAAGAATGCTAGTGCATGAAAAGTCCTTGCTCCTGATCCCAGATAACTCCAGGGGGTTGTAGATTAATAGTTAAGGTTATTGGGATGGCGACTTAGTTCAAACAACAGCACATCAATTTACTTGATTGATGCTTCCACGTGGGAAGGCAGGAGACCAGTGTTCCTGCAGGCTGGACATGGCAGCAATCTTCATTTTTCTCACATGACTCAGGCCAGCACTGTTCTTGGTTTTCACCCTAGCATCTTACCAAGGATGCATCTGTATCACGTGGCTGCTGTTTGCAGTGATATCTGCCAAAACCACCACTCTGCTTGGTACAAATACTTGGTGGGAGAAAAACTGTGCTCTGGACTGTCTGTCTTCACCTATGGTGGAGGGGGAAGGGATGCTGCTGGACTTGCTTGTGTACTCTTAAATAACAGCCTGTTTATCTGTGCTTTCCAGTAATGTGTTATTTCCTAGAGTAATGTTGTGTTTCAGGTTAGCCCAGAAACATCTGATTGCCTGCAAAAGAGAAAAACTATAGATTGCAAGTCCTCTGAAGCTATTTTAAAGTAAATCTGTTCTGTGTAACTGTATCTGGAAATTATGCTTGTGGGGCTCCTGTGTTACCTTGGCTAAATGTTTCTGGGATGTCCTGGAACTGGTTCAGCCCTCAGGGCACATATGTACAGATAAAATGTCACTGTATCTGAGACGCCCTCTCTCACTCTGTCTTGTAGGATCCTAGTTCCTCAAGACTCTCTGATAAGAACTGACTGAAACTTTGAAGTTTGGCAAGGAGCTCCCCTGACTTGCACAAGTTTATCTGGGAGAAAACTCTTTGTGGTGGGTGGGAAGAAGAATACTTGTGTGGGATCAGTCAAACCAGTGTTTTAATTTCTGATCTGCTATCATAAGGCATACTCCCATGCCAAACTAAAAAGGATTTCAAGTGAAAAATAACATTAATAAGAATTAAAACAACAAAAAAAGAAGAGGATTTTTGCCATAATGCTTTTTTTTCTCACTCTGCTTATCTCTCCTCCTTCCCTGTGAAGTTCTGGTAAAGTCACTGGGATCTTGCCAAGTATTTTAGAAAGAAAATGGTTCAGTTCTAATATTTTTTTGACAGGACAAACTCTAGAGAATGATCAGTGATGGATCTATCTGCTCAACAGCCAGTTCTGCTCAGTCTACTTGAACTATTTGTAACTGATGGATTTAGACAATACCCAAAATAATTGTACAGCCCCACTGTTTCAACATGGTAATGTTTTATATTTGCTTTGCATAGACATAAAGGGTTATGCTGGGTACACATTTTGGGACATGAACTGTATTTTCCTTTAATGCGTACTTAAGCTGCCATTTGAGATCATGACAGGGCTGAATTTTCTGTGGAGGAACAGCTGGGACTTGCTGGGACCCAGGGGAGTTTATACCTCATTCAATGAGTGACTGAATCTTCCAGTGCTGCTTTGAGGACTGTACCCTGCAGCCCAGAGTACTCGTGATGTTCAGATACCTTTTGCAGTGATGGATGCAATAGGTGTCATTGGCATAGAAACACAATTATCCAACTATTCAACTGAAATGGTCTTCTTTTTCTGTATGTGGAATGCAAACAGAGCGTCTGGGGTTCAGAGCCACTGGTTCAGCTCTTGAGGCTAGTTGAGTTTTGTGGATGTCCCACTGCTGAAAGAATGACATTGACTTTAAAGACAACATATCTTGGGTGTGTTCTTGGGTCCTTAACCCAGCATCTCAGGAGAAACATGGCTTTCCTCTCCTCCTCTGTGTTGAGGAGCTCTGCTTTATGTGTGTCCCTCCTGCTGAAGGCATTGCTGGTGTCCCTCTACCTGGTTGCAGGCTCTGCATCCAGGTCAGAGCTGGTTACCTGTAGACTGCTTGCAGAATGGGTTGTGAGCACTTTGCAAGGTCTCCACAGCCTATCCTCTGCTCATATGGGCCAGAGACACTTTGCAGTGAAGGAGTAAAGAAGCCAGTATTCTTTGTAATTATAAAAATGCAAATAAATGAATGTATGTGCATATATATTTAACAAATAGAATTAAACCCTATTTTTTTGTCTGCCTTCTACTGTTTCTCCTGTCAATCTGTGTGCCACCAGTCCCACTTGGAGACCCAGTTCCACTGGTGCTGTGCTGACTGTTTGTTTATACATATTTGTGTAAAAGAGGTTGTTTGATCTAGTTGTTTAAGAGGAAAACATTGAAGTAGCCTCTGTACTGCACCACGCTGCTCTGTGTCCAGCACACCTAGGCTCTGCTGGAACAAGATAAGCAGAGCAGCCCTTTCAAGCTCCCCAGCAGAGCTCAGACGGTCATCTCGGGGGACTGCTTCGCCAGCAGAAGTTTCTGCTTGTCCTGCTGAGCCTTGCGACTCACATCCAAGCTTGTTTTCTCTCTACTGACTTAAAGTAAATTAGCTGCTACTCTCTTTCTCTCTTCCCTCAGGAGAAAAAAAAGAGAGGAAAGAGAGGGTAAGAGCTAGCCTGGGAACTGTTGCATATGTGAACGCCATTTTAAAGTAGAGTTGATCTGTTTTTCTTGGAGGCTGCAGTCAGTCTGTGCAGCCTCACTGCTTCTCCTGCTCCTGCCAAGCTCACATGTCAGTGCTCCCAACAGCCTTGTGAAGGTCCAGCTCTGCATCCTGGCCTGCTGCGCCTGAATCCTAACACAGCATATTGGGAAATTATCTCTTACTTTCTCCGTTTCTGCCGAATGCTGCTATCTGCTTGGTTATTGCTCAGCCATGGTGATACTGCTGCTTGATTTATATGGCCTCTATCCTCCTTGCTCCTCTGCTGCTTGAGTATAGCCATTATAAAAGCCATCTGCAACTTGTGGCTTTATTCCTCGGATTTCTAGGCTGGCAGATGGTATGGACAAAAAAAGAGCCTTCCTCTGTCTAAATTAAGCAATAACACATCAACTTCCAATCACATTCTTCTCATCACCTTGTGATCATACTTTCATAAAATCCACGTTCCCGTAGCTAAGCATGATAGATATTTCTCAGCCTTATGGCTTGAGTCTGAAAGGAGTCTCTGTGCCACAAGCCCTAACAGAGTATTTCAAGAGCTACACACCTGTCCTTGCTCCTCGGTTTCCAGTGAGCAGCAGCTCTGCTCAGCCAGCCATTTGTTGCTGCTAAAATAAAACATTGACAAATTGTTGTGTTTGGGACTGGAGGTAGCAACAGCCTGGCTGACGTGTTGGTGGCTGAACAGGCTGTTTGCCATCTCCTGTGCTCTCATTTGATGTGAGTTTGGGTATTGTTGCAATTCAGAAATCTCATTTTAGAGTTTTGCCACAATAAAAAGAAATAATTTGATTCTGTTCAGATATGGAATTTTTTTTGACCTGCTGATTTATTATCATTTCTTCATTTGGCCTGATTAAAGTGTTGTGTATAGCAGCTTGTTAGTCTTAACTACGTTTCTGCACCACTCCATGTAGTTCATCTTCAGTGATCGCTTTAGCAGCAAGAGTGGCCCTGGGCAAATAATTTGTAGCAAATCACTTGACTGACTGAACATTGTCTCCTGTTCTGGTATATGAAATGTCTGTGGCAGATCGTTATTCTCTCAAGCTTGTTTCTTGTAATGATTTCCCAACTAATTCCTGTGAATAATTTTTGCACCGGGGTTGTTCACCCATGGTTTCTTGTGACACAGCATTTGCAGTTCAAGCTGCTCCAACTGGACCTGTAATTTGCATAAGATGCTTTGGGTTTTTGATTAAATCAGTATAACCAACTTAACAACATAAATTTAACAGAATCACAGAATGTTAGGGATTGGAAGGGACCTCAAAGGATCATCTAGTCCAATCCCCCTGCTGAAGATCAAGTTGCACAGGAACATGTCCAGGAAGGTTTTAAACATCTCCAGAGAAGGAGACTCCACAACTCCCTGGGCCACCTGTTCCAGCGTCTGTTACCCTCACTGTGAATAAGTTTCTTCTCATATTTATGTGGAGCCTCCTATATTCCAGCTTATACCCGTTGCCACTTGTCCCATCATTGGATGTCACTGAGAAGAGCCTGGTTCCGTCCTCCTGACGCTCTCCTTTAACATATTTATAAACATGAATAGGATCACTCCTCAGTCTCCTTTTTTCCAAGCTAAAGAGACCCAGCTCCCTCAGCCTTCCCTCATAAGGAAGATGTTCCACTCCTTTTATCATCTGTGGCTCTACGCTGGACTTTCTCAAGCAGTTCTGTGTCCTTGAACTGAGGGGCCCAGAACTGGACACAATACTCCAGCTATGGTCTCAGCAGGGCAGAGTAGAGGGGGAGGAGAACCTCTCTTGATCTACTGACCATACCCTTTCTAATACACCCCAGGATGTCATTGGTCTTCTTGGCCACAAGGGCACATTGCTGGCTCATGGTCATCCTGCTGTCCACCAGAACCTCCAGGTCCCTTTCTCCTATGCTGCTTTCCAACAGCTCAGTCCCCAACCTAGACTGGTACCTGGGGTTATTCTTGCCCAGATGCAAGACTCTACACTTGCCCTTGTTATACTTCATTAAATTTCTCCCTGCTCAGCTCTCCAGCCTGTCCAGGTCTCACTGGATGGCCGCACGGCCTCTGGTGTGTCAGCCACTCCTCCCAGCCTCTGTGTCATCAGCAAACTTGCGGACCATGCACTCTGTTCCCTCATCCAAGTCGTTGATGAATGTATTGAACGGCATCGGTCCCAGTACCGACCCTTCGGGGACTCCCCTAGATACAGGCCTCCAACTAGGCTCTGCCCCATTGACCATTACTCTCTGGCTTCTATCCTGCAGCCAGTTCACATTCCACCTCACTACCCGATCGTCCAGACCACACTTCCTCAGTTTAGCTGTGAGGATACTATGGGAGACTGTGTCAAATGCTTTACTGAAGTCAAGATAGATGACATCCACTACTCTACCGTCATCTATCCACCTGGTTATGTCAAATTTCAAATTTTCGTGGGCCTTCTGGACGTTTTAGTCAATCTTTCAGCTTTACTAAAGACTTACCTTGTTGCATGTGGAAGTTGAATAAAAATAATAGAAATAAGTAAGTTACAGAAAATGTTTATGTTGTACCCCTGGCTATTTTGTGTTATATTCTCCCGGTTGCCCTGTGAATGGAGCTGATTTTCTGTGACTCAAAGGGACACCTCACATCCCAAACATGGGAAGTAGGGGTGACGCTTATGTATTGATGTAGTAGAGGAGACCTGTGGCCCAAGCTAAACATTTTAACCTGTGTCAAATGCTAAAATTTGCCTGCAAAGACCACTAACTCCTCCTTGGTTTTACTTGGATGTGAGCAGGCTTGGAGTAGATGAGTTTTCCAGCTAGTTCCTGTGAGTTGGTCAGATGCTGGAGGCTCAGCACAGTCACACAGGGTCACATCCAGTGCTGGGTCACTTCCAGCACTTGTGTCCCTGCAGCTGCCTCTGGTGCCATCATCAGCTTGGGAAGCTCTGTGTCCTCCAGGTGAGATCGTGTCTTATTCCCAGGAGGAGGCATTTGTTGTGCAGCAGGGGGTTAAGTTACTGGATAAGTGAAAACAAAGTGCTTAGTTCCCTCTGCACAATGCTCTAATAGAAAAATATGCTGGCTATTTTCTGCTCTTCCCTTAGAAACTGATGTGTTTGTAAATTCTAAGCAAGTACTGACAGGTGACTAATTTATTTTTGTCAGCTTAGCAATGAAGGCTACCCTTCGCCACCATGTTCATTTGTTATGGCAGTGTGTCAGCTGACGTTGAGATTCATTTGGATTTTTAATATGTCTCACAGAAGCAGCGTCGGAACTATTCAGCTGCATTCCTCTCTTTTTCTTCCAAAACTAATTTCTAATTTCTCCCCATTATTTCCTTAATCTTTTCCATCTACAGATGTATATCTACAGACAGGCATTTACAATTTTCCTAAGGTGGTACTGCTAGCTTAAAGCTGCAGTTTTGAGGCTCATCAGGTCATTGCTGACTTCCAATGAGAATGCAAGGAGAAATGGGAGAGGAAGAGGGCAATTTGATTTTTTTTCTTTCTTTTTTTTTTTTTTTTCCTTTACTGGAAGATTCAATGTGCCATTGCCAAAAATTATCAAGATTTATGTGCTAGCTAATGCATGAATGTGTCAGTTGGTGAGTACTGTCAAAGTGGGCAAGTGCCTGAGCAGTGACAACACCAGGCACTGTGCCGGCTGCTCCAGGCACAGGTGAACCCAGCCAGCCCAGGCAGTGTCACGGGAAACACAGAGCTCAGTGTGGGCAAACCCCACATATTAACATCCACCTTCTGGGGAGACTGGAGCTCCTAGCATTGTGGAGGGACATCTAGGAACCTGAAAACCTTTTTCATTTCCTATGTAAATCACTGATCCCATAATATGAATGAAAATCATTCTCTTGACCTGTTCCCACTGTCACCTAACAGTGGACGTGATGCCAGGAGGAGCAGGACTTACCAGGACCAGCTGATGTTCTGCTGTTCTGTCTGTGCTGCAGCATTTGACCTGCAGAAGTGATACCAGGACAGGACATTGGTGGTTTCCACAAGTCTTCTCACCACTGTGAGTGGGTTGTTAGTGACCCAAGAGCGTGACACACACCCAGAATGAACCACTTGTCTTCTTGTTTACACTGATGTGAAACAACAGTTCCTCCTCTAGATGGGCTTTGCTCTGTTGGTGGCTGAAGTGAGCTGTGCTGAATCTGGTTCAAAGTTTCCAGGTGTCCCTTGCACTGGGAAAGGTAGCTCACTGCCCTGCCTCCTGCTCCCTTTGCAGCACCTCATGTGTCCAAAGATCCGTTCATCTCAGTTTCAACAGGCTTGCTCATTAGAGTTTCTTGTCACTGTCTGGCAGGAGCTTATGATTGTAATATGGAAAAGCCAGGGGACTTGGCAGGTGTCACTTCATGCTTGTCTATGTGCTATTTTTGGCATGTTGATGTGAATAAGCATAGTAGCAGTCTTGGAGATTATTGGTTGATATTTTTTTCTTGCGCATCATCCTTCAGGCAAGCAGTTATGGAAATGGCTTGGAGAGTTCTGTGTCATTTACCTTCATGCATCAATTTAAGGCTATTAGATGCTTTTATTTATATTCAACAAAGTTGCTGAAAACTTCCCCTAAATGTTATCAGTACTCACATTGAAACATTTTTATAACATGTTTCTAGACCCTTTAACTTCAACAAAGGATTGAATACTTCATGGATGGTGCCATTGCAATTATCTGTCCTCTGTGCATTCCTCTGAGCTTTCAGATGCAAGCCCTGTGTTAACCATACATCATTATTAGGCTGACTTCATATCACTAATTGACTCAGAATGAAATTCAGAGCAGGAAGCAGAGAGGCTTTAGCATTCAGTATGCACAGACTGCAAATTAGTGTTACTGCTGTAAAGGTTAACTGAGATTGAAAACTGTTCTCATACTACCATGTAAGCTTTTTTTTGGGAAATAGCCATGATTGGCATCTAAAGAGTAGAGGGGATGCAAAGGGAAGGAGAGTACCTCACCCTGAGGAAATCTTGTAGCAGTATCTCACTGCTGTAAAGTGAATATGGACATACTAAAGAACATGTGTTGGTTGGATCAGACTAGATCCCTGTCCTGCTGATGGGTTTCCTTTGTTCAAAGCAACATGCCTGCCTGATGTCTACCCAAAAAAAGGTACAAAAGGCTGGAAGTGCTAAGTGAAGTATCTTTTGCCATAGTTCGAGTACAGCAGTCTTGGTGGTGTCGTTTTATTTTATAGTGAATAGTAACAATATGTGAAAGCTTACCTGACATCAATTTTGATAAGCTTTAACTTGAATAAGTAAGTGCGGGTATTATTTGATCTTTTGTGTGCCTCAATAGGTCAAAAAGTATCTTCTGAGTAGGGTAGAGTTACTAGAAGAGATATCTCGGATTGCATATTAATGTCAGCCTTAATAAAAAGTGATCATCTGAACTTCCTAGGCAGCTGTGAAACTCCTGAACTGGGAGGTCTTCAAAATACCTTGAGTCTTATATGCATACATGGAAGAGAACAAGTTAGTCTCAGCTTAGTGATCTGAAAGTCTGGGACCTCTGAAGTCAAATCAGGGTAGGACTGAATGCCCAAGTGTATATGGGCACAAAGTTTACTTCTATTTCTTACCATTAAGTCACACATTTGTATGACTGAAATAAAAAGTTATGGAGAAAGTCTTGGTTTTCAGAAATTTGTCTAAAGTCCTTCTCTATTTTTTGGGCAATTTTATTGCATTAAGTGTTCACTGTAAACAAAATAAGTACCTATTAGAAAGCTCACTTAAAACACTAAATTTAGGTCCAGGATGTACAGATACTGAATATTTGCTGCTGAAAACAGATCACAGCAGAATCATCACCTGCATTATGCTAATTTTCTCATGTTGCAATGTGACAATCTTTCTCATTATTTTAATATTTAGATTCTTTAAAACTAAGTTTTATCCTTAGTACCAGTCTACAGCAGTCCAAAAACATCAATTAAAGGGTTAGCAATTCATGTAAGAGCCAATAAGTTGCTCCTTGGCAAACAAGTTCATTAGAACAAACTCATATATATTACATATCTTTTTCTTACTAGTTACTGTAGTGACGACTCATCCAAACTGAACACGCTCATCTGTCCAAACCATGCCCGTGTTTCAGTCACAAGGTGAATTTCCATATGGCATAAGGTGCCATTTCTGATGACGTCCACACAGAGCTAGTAAAACCTGGTAATTTATTGCTTATTAGAGTGCATGAAGATGCCGGAGGATGTCCAGCCACGCTTTTTTGCTTACAAGGGTGTTCAGACTGAGTTTTAGAAAAGCTGAGTGGACAGATCACTAATGACAATGTGCTGTATGAGCTTATGAAAGCAGGGAAGTGCTGTGCAAACGCTTCATTAATTTTGCTATAAATGAACCATAGAATAGAAAACTGACTTTTGGTGACTAGAATTTGACTAGGAGAAACACATACAAAAAACCCTTTTCATCTTATATGAACAAGGTATATGCTTTAGAAAAACCAGCGTAAATGCTGCCTCACCTAAAGAACCTTTAGCTTTTTCCTTCTCTGGGCTCCTTGCTTGTCCGTTGGCTGATGTGATGCAGAAGAAGCCCTTCAGAGGGTTCATTTCACAAGGTGGGGTCAAACAAATCTGCTTTGCCCATCTAGGAATTATGCTGTTGCAGAGAGAAAGTCTGAGTCCTGGTGTGACGAAAAGTGGTACCTGAAAGGCAGAGTATGCTCTGAATCCTTTTCAGATTAAATTCCTTCTGCTGTCATGGTCTTTGGCAGGAAGTTTTCTAAGGTATTGAACTCAACATGAAAGTGACCAAACTCTGTAACTTTAACTTGATAATGAGATACATCTCGTTTATATTTTATGTGGACAGTTAATTCCACATCACCTGCAGAAAACCTAAGAAATACATTGACTGCTTCCCAGCCCACTAGCAGGTGTCATGTCCAAGAATGGACTTAAGATAGGTATTACCAGCACAGAAATGCAAGCATTATAGTATGTAACCTCTTCTTCTGTCAAGTAAATAAAACAAATTAGTTTTTTAATTTTTATTTTTCTTGATATGCATGCCATCACACCAATTAAGTAATTTCTGTCTCAGTTTTAAAAGTAATTTATAGCCAGGTGTTCCAGAGCTAAAACATCTTTTGTGAAAGATTACAGTGGAAGTGTCTATCTGCGCTGTGATCAGACAGCTTGACTCTGAACAGCTGTATTTCATCTAATATGACTTCATGGTATGGCTTGCTAACAGCAGTCTGTGTCATGTCCTGCATCTGTAAGATTAGCTTATCAGGAGATGTGAAAATAATGTAAATATTCAGTTTCCTTTATAGAACTGACATACTGTAAAATACAGATGCTGAATTTCAAAGCTGTGAAATGAACAGTTCACAGTGTCTGATATTAATCCCGACATTTGGAAGATGTTTTGCTTTAATTTGTAATGAAAATAAATTTTTATTGTCAACATCTCACTGGTGTGGGAAGTACTGGCAAAGTCCATCCTGAGCGCCTAATAGTTTTGGGGGAACTTTGTCCTATGGAGAATGTCCTAATACCACGATTTTAACATATCTTTCAAATTCAGATGGACACCTTTCCAAAGGCCTAATCCTGAGCCACTGTTAGCTTCTGTAAGGTGTGGACAACCATGACAGTGTCAGGGTTTAGCCTTGCTTATGAGAGGAGCCACCTCCATGTGGACTACTTAGCATGAGCCTCTTGGTTTTGAGAAGTGAAAGGCTCAGCAATCTCTAACCACCATATTTTGGTACTACCAAATAAGGCAATAGAACCAAGTGATGGAAAAGTTGAAATTTTAGAAACATTAAGTGCTAATAAAAGTGATGGAGGTGAGGAAGAGAAGGTATCTCACCTTCCTGGGGGCTGGGACGAAGGGCTCAGGGTGCCTGGGGAGATCAGCAGGATATATAACATTGCTGAGTACTGAGAGTCTGTACACCTAAAAACAATAACTGAGTGAAGCTGCCTGTCAGGCAGTAAGCAAAAACAAGATGAAAGGTCCTCTGACAGCAGTAACGCAGAAGCTGCACAGCAGCAGGGGCTGGTTGTCCTGGGGGGGATGCTTGCTGCTGTGCCATGGAGGGGGGCTGTGCTGGGGTCCCACTTTCCCAACACCTTGGGTCCTTTCCAAGCTCCAGTGTCCCCGAGCATTTTATACCAGTGTAATGATATTGAATGTGGTGCTAGTATTAAATAATTATAACAAGGGACAAGAACAGCCCCAGCACTAACCTATTTTCAATGTCTCGCAACAATTCCCTTTATTATTTCACTTAAGTCCTGGAGGTGGATTTAGAGTTTGTTTTTAGAAATCTAGTGTTTGTGCTGCACTCATTGCTTCCTCCCCCAGGTTGTGATTTTTAAGGGAGCTGCATGTATACTCATTACTAATAGCAGATTTGTTTTAATGCCAGGTACAAATTCTTTTGCTAAGAACCATGTAGCAACACATTCTGTCACTTTGCTCTTTGGGTGGCTAATGCATTTGCCTTCCTTCCCCTCCCCAAAGAGCAGAGGAACAGGGATTATGCACTTTAACCAGAGTGTATGCTTAATGCCTATGGGAAGGAGAAGAATAGGTGCATCAAACAATGCACATGAGGGCCAAGGAGTCTTCCTTGACTAAATAAAAAGACAAACCAAGTCCTGTAAACTTATCTTTGTAATCACTACGAATAACATACAATTGAGGCCAAATTATTTTCCCAACCAAAGCAATGTCAGGAGTTAATCAGTAGGTAGACTTTAAACTACCATTGATTAAAGCTCTGTAGGATGTTTTCCACAGCTTGCTGTAAAACGCCCTCCAAAGTTGAAGTTTGGCAGTTCATATAGAATTCAAGTGACCAGTACCTGGTTGCATATTCTCAAACATGGTTAGTGGAGCGAGTAAAGAAGATGATCCGACTGTTAATCAGTGCTGCCTGAAGCTTCTGTTTAATTGTCATGGCAGGAGGATGCCATGGGGGATGCCAAGGGGTGGCTTATGTAAATAATTTCATGATTCATTTGTATTACAGTTACTTTTAGAAACCCTTGCTATGGACCAAAACCTAACTGTTATGCTTTAGAAATAGTCATGAGCACTCTGCTCCAGAAGACCACCAGATTCACAGACCTCACACTGGGCTCCTTCACTTCAGGCACAGAAAAACGTTTCATGCCTTTGCCCTTAAAAAAAAAAAAAAAAAATTTAGAAAATCCAGCACTGTGGTTTGGGTACAGTTTTGCAGTGAAGAGACATTTTTAACAAAGGGTAAAATCCGTTGTCCTTCAGAAGATTGTTTTGTTTACCTCAATCAATGCTAAAATATTCATTAAAGACAGCAGAACTGCTTTGTATTATGCAAAGAAACTTTGTATTAAGTGTTGTCTGTATGCGTTCAGCATATGAATGCATAATGTTCTTAGTACTCAGACACTGCAAATAGTTGTTTTGAAAAAGGATCCTGATGACTTTCTAAACCATACAGTTGATTAAAAAAAGTAAGCTCAGAATTATATCACTCCTGTGGTTAATTTTCATATGAAAGACTGGACAAAATTTCCTCTCAAAGGTTTTCAGGAGGAGTGAATTGATATAAACGGAAAATGTGAGATGGAAAAAAGCAACCAACTGCTGTAACTTTTCGACTATCTGTTCTCTCTCTTGTTGCTTTTACAGGTATCTGTTTTTTGCGGGCTTGTTTTAGTGTAATATGGACCTCCCTGCTGCGCTCCCCAGGAAACGCCTCGGTTGTAGTCTTCCAATATGAAGTGATGTCATTCTGGTGACATTATTCAAATTCTCCATTGAAGCAAATGAAAAATGCTCATAGAATTCACAGAAAGGGTTTATAATCCAGGCTTATATGGGATATTTCAGCTAGGGAATTCCAAATTAAAACTGGCTTTGGACATGTGTGTTAGTAAAAATGAGACTGAATTGGTGTCCTCTCACACTGTACTTGTGTTCTACTGGCAATATATTGTTTCTTTAAGCCTTAACAAAAAAACGCCTGATCTGCAATATATCACATCATTAGCTTTTTTTTTTTAAAGAGGTTATAATGCCTTAGGAAGTTTGCATTAGTTTTGCTGTCAGGAAATGAAAGTGTGGTTCATGAATAAGTACAAACTAATTGGGATAGATAGAGACAAATCTGGTTTCTTTGACAAGTACAGTCTTAACTATGGAGTAACTGAGTGTAATTGAGCCCTTATAATCTGCTTTGGTTCATTGTAGAGATGAGAAGAGCAATACTCTGCAATTTATAACAGTATCTAATAAGTTCTGAAAGAGGGGTAAAAACAGATGACTTGATAATACTTAATAGGGCCATTTTTAGTCAAAATATTGATTTTCCCTTGGAATTATCCCATTCCAATTCTCTACTTTGAGTCTTTTTACTCCTCTAATAGAGGATTAGTTATTAATAGCATTATTGAGATGAAACAGTGGTAAATTTCTATTTTTATTCATCAAATGTCCTGAGCATTTTCTTCTGCCTTTTGTAATAATCTTCCACAGAGCTATGTGCAAGTGAGCACTTTCCTATTCCCCCAACTGCTATAACTCATTGTGATGGTTTTAAATAATGGGAAGCCATGAAATATGATGGAGTTAAGCAAATTCAGATGGAAATAATGTGAAAAATATTATTTAGAGTAGATACAGAACTTAGTTTTGATTTTACCTGTCCATCGCTGCATTAAAAAATGTTCCTTTTATGGTCCAAATCAACAAAATATAAAGCTCCTAAAGGGAGATTTCATCACTCTTAACTGAGAAATGAGTCAGTGATGCTCCTCTCCATATATCTGATTAAAAAAAATAGCATTTAATGTGTCTTTTATGTGAGGACATTTAAATGTACTTGATGGCATTTAGTTTTCATTGCTACAAAGCGTGTTCACAAAGTTATGACTGAGGTGAGCTGGAATGAGCAAGCAGGGAGACTGGCGTGTGAAGGTACATCAGCACCGGTGCAAGCCTGGCTGGTGGCTATTGGTACACTGACACATGTGCTGTGGGCATTAGTGAGAGGAGGAACAGAGATTGCAGAGATTGCTCACTACGAGTCTGCAGCTGCAGTTCTATTCTTGTTTCTGGCAAAACTTCAGTGGGGAAAACTCAGGTGACATGTCTTTTCAGTGATTTCAGCTGTGATCTCTGCAAAGATGTATCTTCCATTCTCAGGGCATCCAGGCAGCCTGTGGTGTGCACAGGGTTTATTCTGGCTTTTTTCAGATGGACAAAATAGAGTGTAAGCTATCAGAGCAGCTCAATGATGGATCTAGATGGCCCTTTCTCTTCGGCTACTATACACTGTATATACTCTAAACACTGTTTTGGTGCACAGTAAGCTGTATTTTAAGGTGCTCTCTCCTACACGTGTGTGCAGCTCAGCTCAGTGAGACCTTGACCTGAAGTGGCAGAGGTGATGGAGAAAGCATGCCTCTGGGAAAGGGGCACTGCATGGGGCTGCAAGTGCTGCTTCATAAGAGAAGTACACCTGTGCCAGATTAGAGAGAGGATCTTTTGTTCAACATGCTACATAAATCAGAAGACAAGGATGAATAGCTGTGATTTATATTCTGCATTACTATGCACATGATGCCTTTTGCTGAAGAAAAGAGAGGTCAAAACAGGTGATATGTCTAAAAATAAAGTCTCTACTAACTGCTGGACCAAAGCCAGATGCATCCTTCACTGCATCACCTGCCAAAACTAGGACCACAGGTGGTGTACTTCTTAACTGGGGGAGGGGGGATGCTGGTCTTCCTGCTTCTCCAATGATTAGTTGTGTGATTGAAGAAAAATATAGCTTGATCTGTACACTATTAAAAAAATTATGGGTTTTTCATGTTGTCTGTGACAAACCTTTTACTGGAGTCTTAACCAAAAGAAGAGATGGTTCTAAGCAGGCTCCTCACTTGGTCCTCACCTGCGTTGTCTGCACTCACTGCCTAGCTCTGCTTTTCCAGCACTTGGAGATATTTTTTCCAAAGAGTTCTTAAGTAACAAGATATGCAGCAGTATTCCTTAAGTTTCTGCTGTAACCTTTTCTTCCACTACTACTGTTACTGTTTAAATCAAGCTCCAGGTTTACAGAGGCTCACCACCCCCCATCAATACCTACATCTAACACTTAACGAGGCCTATCTATATATATATTATTTTTTTTTCAGTTAATAAAGCATGTTTTTGTTTTCACAATTGAAGTGCAAGTTTCAATTGAGCTTTTTAGAGTAGAAGTGACATCAGTGTCTTTGGTGGATGTGCAAGGAGAGGGATTAGTGTCATGATTTTTAGGGTTCTTCATTTCTCAAGCTCTGATTTTTAAACATTCAGGTGAACTCGTGTCTCTCTGAAGATCCATTTCCTTAGATTCTACAGCACTGCTGCACTGGTTGTTCTTCATCTTCCCGTTATATCAGAGCTCTGTAGTGAAGCAACAACTCCTCCTACGACAATGTATATACCGACAAAGGAATCCTCTTTTGTTGTTTCTCAAAAGAAGACTCCTGAACTACACAATCTCAGATTTTCACTTTCTAAATCGACTGTCTGAAAGCTGTCTGAAGACTTCCCTTGGTCCACAAAAATTTACAGCCTGCCTGCCTCGAGGGTAGGAAACAAAATTCTCCTTTCACACCAAATATTTGTACTTCTAATCAGAACAGAAAATTTAGTGAACTTGATATTTTTGTATTCATACTAGAAGAAACTCGCATCTTCTGGTCCTGCCTTGAATTACTTGTGTACTAAGAAAGACTATTTAAAATGCCTCGCTTGAAAATCAGGCTGGGAAAAGAGATAGAAAAAGACTCTGGGGCTTGTTTCTTCTCCTCTTGGTTTGAACCTGCTGACCTGCAACTCTGCAGCTGTCCTAAGGTCAGGAAGGTTGAAGGACCCTCAGAGAGGGAGGACAGAGTGAGCTGGTACCCTCTCCCATGGCATGGGGTCTTTGCAGGCTGCTTCTCCATACCCTATACTCTGACATTTTTTTAGTGACAGAAGGCCAGAGCTTTTAGCTGTGTAAATGGAAGCTTCTTATCATGCAAATATAAAAATATTAAATAAAAACTTTTTTACATAGAAGGGGAAAAAAAACCCCGAAAGCCCACAAAGGAAGGTGGTAGAAGGAAAATATCTCCAGTATCTCTAGGATTTCTGCTCGAATAAGTAGGGAAATTAATAGTTGGTGTTTTGGGAGAGGTAATAAAATGTCAACAAGTAAAATTAAATCCTTATCTCTTTGGCAACAAACAGAAGACTACAGAGGTTATATTGGGAAATATTGTCTGTGTTCTCCAAGTTCAAGTGGCCTCTGAGTATGGGAACACTTGACAGCTCCAGTACCAAGGTTTCCAGCAGTTTATTTTGCTCTTGTTAAACCCAAACACTTCTCTTCCATGGTGGAAAAGTTACAGGAGGCTTTGCTGAGTCCCTAGGACTCCTGGAAAAGCAGGAAGAGCCCTCAGAGAGGGTGGAGAAGAGCCATTTCTCACCGCAGCACTATGTACTTTTAAGATGTGATGGAGTATTTCAAGATGTCAGCCTATTCCCTAGTTGATAATGGTAGTAATTGTATCTACAGTTGCCCATAACTAGATTTGTTTGGTCCCCTCAGAGGTGTGGAGGACTGATATGGTGTGGCTGCCAAACCTAATAAGGTGGGAGGTGCCATGAGGAAGCTGCAGTGGCTGCTCCAGCTTTGTAGATGTGAAGTTTGCTGATGGCATCCTTGAATGAAAATAGAACCAAGGAGACCCTAGACTCAGTTTTTCTAAATAAAGTACACGATATGTTCAAGTGAAGCCTAAACATATATCTTGCTTTATCTGTGATGGGTGAATGTCTAAGGATGGGTTTTGTTTCCTCTCTTGGTATTTTATGCTTCACATTTTAATTCTAGACTTTGCCAAAAGCTCTGACAAAATTTATTTTTATTAGAACTTTCCTTTTTTAGTTCTTTTCTCATGCTTTCACCAAGCCAGTGGTTTACAGACATAGCCTTAAGCAGTTTCTACAGCTTCCCAGTGTGTCTGCCAAGCAAAGAGGGCACAGGTACTGCAGGTACAGCATTTCCCTCTGCTGTAAGCTGCTTGGCAGTGCTACAGCCTGGCTCTGAACAGCAGCTCCATCCCTCCAGTTCTTTCTGCCCTGTGCTGCTGCTCAGCAGTGGTTCTTTCACCCTCTGTCTCTGCTGCAGCCTTTCTGCCTTAGCCCCCCTCAGTGTGCATTTAATAGGTGCATCCCAACTTGGACCTCCTTGCTGTCTCCTTGGTGGTACTGTTCAATATATAGCAACGAATCTAGACCTTTGATTAAGTTTTGCATCTTGACATCTTTGTATCTGTACTTTGTAGTTCAGGTCCATCGTTTAACCTTTAAATTGTTTTGCTGGCTTGGGGCATTTGACTGTTTCCCAATTCTTTTGTCTTCCAAGCTGTGGTGAGATAGTTGAGATTTTAGGCCATTTAACTGCAGCACCTTGTACTAGAACTGATATTTGCTTCCCTACTAGGAGATACACATTTGGGCCAGATGTTTGGCTCAAGTTGGTAAAACTCAGTGTGGGGCAGCACCTGGCTACATGCTTGTGGAGTGAAGGGGCCGGGTGGGCTGCACAGCAGCAATAAACTGGGGGAACTGCGCTTCCCTGAGGTTGGTGAAGGTCCTCACTGGGTGAATGTCCATCAGCCTGACTCTACCATATCCAAAGGCCTTTTTTCTGTATTATGTATATTCTGTATTTAGTCGGATATTCTGTATCAGACTGAAAGGAGTCTGAAGCAAGCAGCTCAGACATAGGGCGCTAGGGGAGAAAAAGTCACCCAATCTTCCCCAAAGCAATTTTGGTCATGCTGACTATTCTGCTTTCTGTGAAAAGGAATGTTTTCTGAGATGGAGAATAGACGTGAGATGCCATTCTAGGAAGGGTTTCTTGTACCTTTTCAACTGAATATTTTGTAAAAGGTCTCATTGTTACTCTACTGCAGACCAAAATCTAAAGCGATGGTATCAGCTCATTTCACCAAACAGAGATCTTACCTGATATTAGTGTTCCATGGAGCTATTGAAACATGCCCATTGCTTAAGATGAGGGATTTTCCCACAGGTGTTCCCAGCCAGCACGTGCATGTTCCTGCACAGGGTGCAGTGTGCCGCGGCTGTCTTTGATCTGCTTGTTTCCTACCTTCTGTCCTGGAGGAAACTCCACTTCTATAGTGCCAGCTTTATACAAAAATAATATGCTTTAGATGTCTTCAGTCAGAAAGACATGATAGACTGTGCTTTGAATACTACTAAGATATCACCTTGAAACCTGGAGTACTTCTTGCTCCAGACAAATACTCAGCTGTGGGTTTTTCTGTGGCTGCAATGATGGATGCTGCAAGGGGGAAAATATCTGTCAAGCTGCTTTTCCAGTTACTGGAAAGAGAAGGATAGAGGATATTTATAAATATTCCTAGAGGTTTGAGAGACGAGATGTTTGAAGGACTGGATATACTGTTCTTTAATAGAAAAGTTAAACGTAAATCAGATGAGAACCTGTTGCAGTAGTTCCCCATAGGTTTCCCCTTGCCATGATGAAAGGGCTGTTGCAGTGAGCCTTGCTCCTTTCTCTCCACTCTTGTGTTTTGTTGAACTGTTTTCTTTGTAAATTGAAAATGGAACGTCTGTAATGTGGACACATTCTGGCAGGCAGGGTGTCAGGAAATCTGTGTACAATGCTCTTGTAATGAAGTTTTCTAGCGGCTGCAGCTTTTGTCAAATGAGCACAGACATCAATCCATGGTAATATTCCATAAAGACATGTATATGGCCAAATCACTGGGCAGCACAACACATGGGCTGAATAGGCTTTAACTTAGAGTTGAGCGTTCAATTTATTTGTTTTGACAGGAAAAGATGAATTTCTGGTATTCCTTATCTTTTTATGATAGCTTTTTCCCAGGCCATCTTTACTTTGCTTTTATGAGCCTCAGGATGACTTGGAGAAAGTGCTTGCTTCAAGTAGTTTCTTTGTTGTTTGGTAGTGCTTTGGGGTTTGGTTTTTGCAATCATTGCTGTGCTGATTCCCATTGTCTTCATATCCTTGGCACCCCATTTTGTTCTTATTATGCAAGATGTTCATGATACACTCTGCAGTCTGGACAAGTTCTCCTCGTCCACTGTTGCCATATGTCTAATGGCAAGATAAGCAGTATGCAGCTTGTTATCATAACAGAGAGACAGAACCTAACTGTGGTCAATGGAGCCACAGTAATTTATATTACCTGAGTCTAGATCATCATTGCAAGTTTTTTGGTTTTTTTTTTTCCTAAAACTGAGCTGCTGGGAGTGGGGGGTTGGGTTGTTTTTTGAGGTGATGGTGGTGGTTTGAGCAATTGGATCAGCAGAAGGTGACTCAGGGGGAGGGATCCAAAATGGCAGTGCCCACACCACCATCACCACTGCAACCAATTGGGGAATAAACCAGGCCAATCAGGATAGTGTAAAATGTGCTTCAGTTTATTCCTAAATGAAAATCAAAAGACTAACCACCTAAAGTGTATGTATACTAATGCGTGCAGTCTGGGAAACAAACAAGAGGAACTGGAGTTCTGTGCCCAGTCAGAAGGTTATGATATCATAGGAATAACCGAAACGTGGTGGGACAACTCACATGACTGGGGGATTGTGATTGATGGCTATAGGCTACTCTGTAAAGACAGGCAGGGTAGACAAGGAGGAGTCGTCGCACTCTATATTAAGGAGAACCTTGAATGCATGGAAGTCAACTATGGTAATTGTGGAAGCCCTATTGAATGCCTCTGGGTCAAAATCAGAGGGGTTGTGTCCAAGGGAGACTTTACAGTAGGCGCCTGTTACCAATCCCCAAACCAAGACAATGAGAAAAATGAAGCGCTACTTGGGTCAATTAAGCAAGCTTCGGGCCAACAAAACCTTGTTCTTATGGGAGACTTTAACTACCCAGACATCTACTGGAAGAACAACACAGCAGTTCATCTGTCATCCAGCAAGTTCTTGGAATGCTTAGAGGACTCCTTCCTCATACAGGTATTAGATGTGCCAACCACGAAAGGGACACTGCTGGATTTTTGCTCACTAACCTAGAAAACATGCTCTGTAATATCTCAGTTAGTGACAGCTTTGGCTGCAGTGACCACAACATTGTGGAGTTTGGGATAATGCTGAGCGTGCTGAAGGTTAGTTCCAAGACAAAGGTTTTAGACTTTAGAAAAGCAAACTTCGACTTGCTCAGGGATCAGTTGGCAGGGATCCTGTAGGGGGCTGCCATGGAAGATAAGGGAGCTAGTGAGTGCTAGGAGTTTTTCAAGAACACCCTCCTAGACACTCAAAACCAGATCATCCCCTCTAGTGGCAAGGGAAGTAGGTGGAGCAAGAGACCCCCTTGGCTCAACCATGAGCTTCTGGGTCTGCTCAGAACCAAAAGGGAGATGTAACAGAGATGGAAAAGTGGTACATTACCCGCNGAGATTCCGATTGGAGTCCAGAAGAAAATTCTTTACAATGAAAACAATTAAACATTGGAATAGTCTCCCAAGGGAAGCAGTGGATTCCCTTACCTTAGACAGTTTTAAGACTCAGCTTGACAGGGTGCTGAGCCAGCTCATTTAAACTGTATTTTTCTATCTTGGAAGGCTGGACTAGATGATCCTTGAGGTCACTTCCAACCTGGCGTTCTATGATTCTATGATGAAGGTACTTCTGATCAGTTTTTAACTCTGGCCTCACTTTCTTATAGCTACTGTTGTCCCCTGGCACTAATAGAATGATATTGGAATACTGGAGTACTCAGAAATAACAGGGTAGGAGCTATGCTCACACCCTGAAGGTCTTTCCAACTATCATCAGTTCACCAAGGCAACACGTGGTAATCTCCTGCAAGAGTACATTTCTGCCTCTCAGCTGAAAACACATTTAATCTGATATTTTTGTGGCATCTCTATTACAGAATGCTGAAGTTCTCTTGTGTAGATTTGTTATTTTCACCATTTGACTGCTCTAATCTGTCAGATTTATGATCTGATTATTTTACTTTATTGTTAGCTCCCAAATTAATTAACACTGCAATGGTGCTGGCTCATTAACAATATTCATTGGGGTCATCCCACACAGACAAGCACATCATCAACCTAAGGACATGGATTTCCTTTTTATATTGTCACATTATTCATTTGTCCTTCCCATCTTGGTGACACTGTGCTGCTCTGTAAACTGAAAGAGTCCACTTCACTGTCTCACTTGCTGCACATTCTTCATCACCATTTCACATGTGCGTTGTTTTCGTGCTTGTTCGTGCTGGGCAGTGTGATCTGCTGCTGTGCTCACATCTTTCCTGAGCCCTCTGCCTTTGCTACTTCTATGCAAAACAGTATTGGTGGTGTCACTGCGGGAATCGTTTGATTTATTTTCCATGCAAGACAGATACATCTCATTGAGTTCTCCTGCTTTGGCAATAACTAGGTATCAATATATCAATTGTCAGGTCAAGTCTCCTAAATAACATCTGTCTGAGCCTGCTGATTCTTTATTTGTTAATAAAGCAATTTTTCCTTGTGTCATCTTGCAAAGTGCTATTACTCAGAGGTGGTGTTTTCTTCATGCTGTGGCTCTGAGTCTCTTCTCAAAACAAACCTCTAAGCCTCAGTTGTGATGGGATTGTCTGTCTGAGATGGTGTTTATCAAACACTGCCCTCCTCTCCTGCAAAATGTTTGCCTTACAGTGCTCTGTGTCTCAGGCACTTCAAGAGTGTCAGGGCTATATGTCATGGTCAGAGGCAGCTACTAACTCATGTGCTGGACAGTAGATATCACCTGAAAATTTGAAAAATGTCTCTTTTTGGGTGTTTTTGACATTTCTGCCCTGTGTTATGTTACCTGAAGTGAGTGAACGGGAGCTCTAGTGAAATACTACCATCCTGATTTTTGTAATTGTGTTGGGGTTTCACAGGTCACCAATTTTTCACATGAGTTTGTGGAAAGCCAAAGCTTGCATGGTCCTGGAAGTAGTACCACTCTACTCATCTAATTCAGCCCATGAAACATAAGACCAAAGACTTCCTCGGGTTAATTCTTGCCTGGATTATGTCACCTGCTGCAGAAAGCAGGAGCTATGTGAAGTGTGCAGCAATTTATTTTTTGCTGGAGTAGGTTAGGCTGCCTATCCTTGAGTGTCTGAGAGCTCTGAACAAGCCTTTTTCCCTGTCATGTGACCAAACATACCTCCTATTAACCTGTCAAGAGCTGGGGAATGCCCCTTACCCGTGGCCAGTGAGGTGTTTCCATCACTTGGCTGGAGGTTTGGGGAAGGGCTGCAGGGCAGGCAGATGAGTCCTGCATACAAAGCAGGAGTGGGTTGGTGGGCTTCAGACTATGATATTGCCAATGGTTTAGAGTTCACCCCATCTGTCATATATAAGTCAAAAGAAATGGATTACAATTCCCCAAAATACATTTGACCTTGTCAAAATGTTTTCATCTCCTTGACCTTCCTTTCACCAATGTCTTTCATTTTTCAAGTCACAGACAATCTTTGAAGCCCGAGAATTTCCCAAGGATGGATTTTGCTCTTTCCTGTCAGCTCTCTGCCCTGCATTGGAGTCTTTCCAGCATGTGGACTCAGTGGCTTGTGTTGGTCTCTTGGGGAGGGAGGTCTGAACCTCTGTGAGTATCTGTCAGCAGGAGTTGCTGACTACAGTCTTGGGACTCTGCTTTCTTGAACTGGACATTTAGTAAGGCAGTACTGACACACCAGTCAGGCCTCGACAGGGTCAAATCAGCTCCCCAAAGGAGCTGTGGGTGTGAGCAAACATATTTTAACAGTGGTACAACAGTAAGAAGGATGAGTCACAGAATAAAAAAGGTGCAAACCAAAACAGCGATGCATTTTTTTCACTGCAAGGAGTGAGAGGTGTTCTGGTAGTGTAGGTGCTGTGCAATCACACATGGTCCTCTCAGTGCTGCTTTAATGTGATGGTGTAGGTACTACATACAAGGGGTGGGCAGTGGTCAGTATTTTGGTCATGGTGTTAGTCTGAATTGTCCTTGTTTATCAAACCTCCCTGGTAGCTCCTTTGCCACAGCTCCCTTGCCTTGTGCATTTTGTAAACCTCAAAATGACATTTCCCAATGACCACTCAAACAAAGAGGTCAGCCTTCCACCTGACTAAAAGATGTGAAGGGGAGCAGTAGCAGTTTAAAGCTCTTTAAAGCCCAAATCCTGGTTGTTCCTCCTAAGCCTTCCATTTAGGATTATTTGAATTGATGTACATTGCTGCCTGAGAAGTTTCTTGCTACAGGCACTGTATTGACATTGCCAGTATCTACTGCTTCTGCAAAACAGAAAGCAGCTTGAATGAGGGCTTGGAAAGTGTCAGTCTGTTCAGAAGATAGAGTCAGGAATAGAAGCCAGATATCATGAGTATGTTAACATTTTATTTAATTGCAAACCATTCTCTCTTTCAAAGACCATCTCAGTAATATGGCCAGAACAACCACTTTCACTGAAGTCTAAAGACTGATATTGTATTTAGGGTTAGCATTCCGGTATACACTGATGAGCTAGAAGAAGCTTGAAGGAAAAATAGATGTAAGAAAGTAATTCTTGGTGTTGGAGATGATAGTGTTATATGCATGAAGAAAATTACTCTGAGATTTTGTTTTCCTTTAAGGGGAGATGTGTAATTATATATAATAAGTGGAGAGGAAAAAAAAGTCATGAGCCTTTAAAAGAAAAGAACCCAGATCCCTAACATGACTCGGTGTATGTAGTAGTCTGTAAGCAGGTGTCCTTCAAAGTAATCCCCAGTCTGGGATTGCAAATGTTTTGGAAAAAAAATATTTAGTGAGAAGAAATAAAAAGTATGGCATCTGAAAAGGAAATAAATCCCTTAGAGCTTGATGTAGAGTGGAGGAAACATTTGGGAATGTCTCCAGGTCAGAACAAATCAGAGAGGATTTTGATTTAGCAATACCAAAATCCAACCCACCTTAGTGCCAATTCGTTAATGGTAACTACTCGATATCATCGCTGTTGTGAGGTAGATATGTGCTGCTCTCCTCTGTGGGGTTTCCTGTGGTAAGGCTCACCAGATTAGGATTACAGCTGTCCTAGGAAAGAAGGGATAATGACACTCATTCATATGCACTACAGTTGTACAGTTGTTGGGTCTCAAAATGAGAAGTACGGCAAAAACTTCTGTTTAACCAGAATTAGTTTCTTTACATGAAATGGAAAGAGATTTCACTTGATTAATTTGTCTGCTTCCTGCCTTTCATTAGCAAATAAAAGCTTCTTTGTATTGTAGGGTGGGAGATATTGAGGTAGGGGGAGAGATCTCAAAGGCTGCTGTTTTGTGCTGGGTGGTTTTCTGGATCAAGCCCACAGGAAGCAGCCGGGACGCTGGAACTGCTGCGAGGGGACTCAGAGACAGATCAGGGCTGGCAGGTTTGTGCTCCAGGCTCCATGAGAAGACTTAGTCAGAAACTATTTTTGTTTCAAGCATTTCTCACTTTCTGCATTATTCAAGACTTCAGGCCTTTTGCAGAGTCCCTCCGGCATCCCCTGCTGCAAACAAAGGCCCATCTGTGACCTGGCTGCTGGCCGCGGCCAGGGGAACTTTTGTCCTTCCCAAGTTACAGATGGAACTGAAAAATCAAAAAGAGACCTTGGTTCTGAGGAGTCCTGAGGTCGGGGACAGTGCAGGTTTGTCCCAGAGTTTTACCACTGTCTTATGAGGATGCATGAATCTGAACAGCTTTGTATTTTAGATAAAGCTGGATCCAAATTTATGTCAAAGTTACATCTGGCAAATGCAATCTCAAGTTCAATCAAGGCATTTTTTTTTGTTTCATTTTTCCCCCTTTTTGTTCAGGAAAAAGTTATCTGCAAGAAGTATTGTGCTTTTCTTAGTAAATTTCTCATCTTGGGATCCTTTGTTAATATTTGAAGAACTATGTGTCTATTAAGCTATGCAGATTGCATGTTGTTTTACTTCCTAGCAGACATAGGTCTCCGTTTGTTGTCACAGAAAGTTCAAGGCTGTTTTCTGACAGGAAATCAAGGAAAGCAAGATTTTTTTCAGAGGTTTCTTGTGCTTATAGAGAAGGAAGGCCCTACACAGATTGTGTGGGACACAAAGTGAGGATTGCACCAGAACTGCTTGCCAGACCAGAATATTGCTCCGCTTGATGCAGTGTTCTTGAGGCTGAAAGCCTTGGGTAGTCACGTTGGATAGGCAGGCATCATAAAGATTTTGGGTTTATTTAATTTTCATTATGGATTTTTTTTTAATAATTGTGGCAGTGATAAAAAGGTTACACAAAGCATGCACAGTACCAGTGAAGCTCTGTGGATACCTGATGGAAATGAAAAGAGCACTCTTAGCCTTTCTCTTCTCTAAATCCTCAGTGCCCATCCCTGGATGCTATGAGCAGAAAGGGAGACTGAAGCAGGGAAATGCTGAGTGGCTCTTGAAAGCCACAAAAGCCTTTCTGAATGTTGCTGTTCTTTGGCAAAGCACATTCTCACACTGTCCTTTGGTAACCAGGATTGCTTTATTTGGTGCTTAACCCTGAATACCCATGATCTGAAACCATTTGTGGGGTAAAAAGGATCAGAAGCATGACTATAAAGGCAGTGTTAAAAGAGATGTCTTAAAAATGTGTACAGAAAGGAACGGGAATCTTGCACTGAATCATTTCCTACAGAAAGGAAAGTCATGGACTGAAGCCTCTTGACTTTGCCATGAGTCACAGCCTTCCAGCCACACTTTGGCCAGGAGAAGGGGAGGGCTGACCCCATAGCTGTGACTCTTGGTTCAAGATGATCAACTGTTTCTTGAAAGTCTTCTGGAGGTGACTCACAGCTCTCCCTTCATTCTACAACCTTCAAGCAAAACACGCGATCTGACAATACAGCAAGTGAAGGTATCTATCATAGATCATCAGGCTTTTACTGTGGATGAAAACTGTTAGTCACTTGTTGAGTTGTGCAGTCTGTAAGCACGGTAAGCTCTGTTTCCCATTATTTTGGAGAGAAGAAAAAATTAGGAAAAGAATGTATTTTTTTTTTGGTATGGAAACAAGTCTAGTTTGATTTTACAGTTTCAAACTGCGATATTCCCAAATTTTGGGTTTTTTTCAATGTACCTCCACAACTCAAGCTACAGGACTTCTCATGATGGGTGGGTGCAGGGTGACCATCTCTGGGGTATGCACCTTAGGTGAGGTAACTGAATGGTTGCTATTTTTAAAGGGAAGCAGGTCACTAGCAGAAGATGATAGAGGACATGTTTTTCCCACATAGTAGGTGACAAATGTGATTCAAAAACTCATCTTTTACTGCAGTCTGGAAAAACTAATAAGGATCATGGATGGGAAAAAAGTCAAAAGATCTAGTCTCCCAGAGAAATCCTGAAGTGGTGTCCTGAGGCTTCTCCACAGGAACTGTAGGACGGCTCCTGTAGTTCAGAACTGTTCCACTTCCCAAATCCCATTGAACACCCTTCCTCTTGTCTGAAGAGTTTGTTGAGTGCTCTCTGCAGGCTTAGAAGGAGTCAGAGTCACAGTATGAAGCAGCAAATGGAGGTAGAACTGCTTGCACAGCCCCTCACTGGGAGAGAGAGCAATACTGCTGCATATCCTTTTGAGTGAGGCTGTAGTTGGTGGGAGGCTCTGCCAAAAACCTAGGAGTGCTATAAGGATGTGGGTTGCTCTGAGCTGCTGCTGTGCCCTTCTGTGATATTTGGCATGGTACTGCTATGTGCATGGAGCAGTGTCAGATGTAGCAGATATTAGAAGCCTCTGTCAGGTGGGGGCAAATGCAGTAAAGATGATCTTCCAGATACATTGGGCCATGAGTAAATTTTGATCAAGTGTGTGGTGCCATAAAGGAAAAGAAGATAGCAGTCTGAATGGAAGAACAGAGTTGCCAAAGGCTCCAACAAAGCTGGAAGTTTGGAAGAGGTTTAAACATTATTCCCCTCTGCATTTGTATGTGAAGATCACCTCTTGAAAGGAAGATGGCCAGAGGTAATGTTTCTCAGAGTGATAGCCCTGATGTGCTCCATGTATTTGAATTGTGATCATGTAAAACAGAGCATGATCTGGGTCAGTGTAGTGAAGAGGTTTGGGGAATGCCATCCTAACACAACACAGCTGAGGGAGGATGATTTTTAACAGAAGGATGTGGAAGATGTGTGGGGCTGCAGCAGAACTGATGAGTGACTGAAGTTGAAGAGTCCATCTGGAAATTTTGGCAGGGCTAATGGACTTTGGGATGAAAGACTGGATTAGGACTGGGCCTTGGCACAAAACAGCCTGAGATATCTGTTGTAAGATCTTGAATTAACCTGTGACAATCAACTTCCTGTGGAGCACATGCTGCTGGTGTGACCTCCCCTGCTGGGTGGGTGACCTGGCACACTGACAGAGTAGATGTTGGCAAAGCTCTGGGACCCTGTGGAAAGGATCTGATATGGAGGGTCCTGCAGTGCTCAGAGTCAGAGCCCACAGAAGCTGCTGCCTGCTGGGTGGAAACAAGCGATTTCAAGCACTGGCGAGGTGTTGCATGGGTGATGACAGCTCGAGTTGCACAGTATTATCCATCAGATGCATATTATCATTGCAGCAGAAGATGAATGAGCTAGCAACCTGAAAGCAAAAGGGACTCTTACTGATTTTAGATTGAAAATTGATACACAATCCTGTGTGTTATCAGAGGCAGCATTTGTAGTACTGAAAAGGGAGTCATAAAGGGTGGAAGGTGAGCAGGTAACACTCTTGGCTTTTTGGGGGCCAGCTAAAGGAATGTGAACTAAAGAAGGTAGGGGTAAATAACCAGAAATTATTTTGCTGTGATAACAGCTGGGAAAAGTACTTGTTATTGTGTTGAGTATATTCAAGTCCTTGGTGTTTTTAAATCTGGGAGTTAGTTCACTGAAAGGTCAAGGACTGAAGCAATGAGGGGGAATGTAAGGATGTCTCCAGGGAATGAGAAACTCTCAACAGAACATGCCTAGAACTGAGAAAGCCCTGCTGCCCAAAGCCATGTCTCAACAACCTTTCCCTTCTGCTAAGGCAGAAATGAAAAGATGAGTTGGATTTCTACTTGGTGGTGTCAGATGCTGATAACAAGTGTGTTCACTTTCATTTTTATTGGTTATAGCAGAGGAGAAAAATGGAATATTTAGCTAGGGTTGAAAGATGTAAATTAAAAGTGAAAAATCTACACTGCTCTGATCTGAATTGTTAGTTCAAGAGGAAGCAAAGTGGTAAGGGCTGCTGTGGGCAGAATGACTTGATCTCCCTTGCACCAAGCTGTGTGTTTAGCACCACCATACCACAGCAAAACACAGGATCACTGTGGGACTCTCTTTCTTCCAGAGATGAAAGCTTGAGACCTTCCTTGTGGTTCTCAGGGGTGCACACTTCATAAGCTGAGATGTGTAAGGGTTTGCAGGGAGCTCTCAGGGTCAGCAGAACTGGTCATTCTTGCTCTGTAAAGGCCTCAAGAGCTGGACATGTGTCACAAAAGTAAGAGAGTCCCAACTTCATAGGGAAAAAACATGGCATGCAGAGTGACTGTGAGAGGAATGAACGTCAGCTTGTACCTGGATGCTGTCTCACATCTCATGGAGTGGTGTGTGCAAGCATCCACCTAGTAGTGTGTATTTTAAAGTGGATGTAAGTAAATATTGCAGTGTGTTATATAGACCAGAGCAGACTGAATCAGTGAACTCTGCAAGAGTGAACAGCCAGCTCCAGAAAACAAGAATGCTGCAGCATGTGATGTTCTCCAGTCTTTGTTTCTCTTCAGTAATGATGACTAAGGTTCAGTTATTTATGTTCTAGCAACTATTGGGAGGCAATAATCGTAAGAGCAGGCAGTCTCAGATATTTAAAATCTCAGTAAAATGTTCTACTCTTTCCGTCTTTGAAGGAAGCAAAGACAGAATGAGCTTGCATATGCAAATATGCAATTAGGGACATGCGAATTAGCCAGGCTTGCTGTGGATGGGAGCTTTTCATTGCCTGTCATTGGAAATACATGACTTTGTATCACACTGCTTATCTGAGGGCTCAGATACGCTGTGAGGGGGAGGATGGCATTTTCTTTCCCTTTTTTAATTTTATTTTTAATTATTGAGGTTTTAGTACAACTGACTGGGAAATAATATTTTTTTTTCCAGAAATGTGTTTGCAGGAACTCCTAGGAGACATTGCAAACACTCAGGCATTCAAACACACTCCACAAAGAATAAATGGGGAATTGATACATGTGAGTAGACCATGGGTCTGAATAATTGTTCTCCCAAACTCTCAAAGGAGTGCTGTTAGAGTCTGAACATTGTGGGAGGAGAAATAGGATTTAGTCAGTGAAGATTCACTTACCATAAATAAATAAAAATAAATAAGTAGGCTAAATTAGTAATGAATAGTTCAGCCAGCTCTAATGCTAAATAAACATACTGAATTGTAATGAAAATACTTAAAACCTGTTTGAACTGGAGCTAGAAATCCAAGGAGAAATAACTGTGTGGCACTTAAATTAGCACTCACCATAAAATATAAATATATGATATAAAATATAGATTTATTTTTATTTTTTTTTTACCTCCTGAGATTTTAAAGATTCATCTGTTCCCTGTGTTTGGAAGGTTTGAAGTAGACCCTATTCAATGTTATACAGTGACATAAATCACTGAAGAGTTATAAAATTCCTTGATGTATGCTTTTGGACAGTAACTATATTTGTAGAGGCTCTCATGGGGGTGCATTTATACTGATATGAGAGTGTTTTAAATTCATATAGCATCTCCATATAAAGCATTTTTATAGGATTTTCTACACTATGGGGGGTTGCACAACTTTAATTATACAACTCAAGCTGTATTGGTAAAACTTATGTGTGAAGATAAGCCCTTTAGCAAGGCAGACTTCTGCACTTGAACTTAAAAGAAAATAATTTTCTTTTTGTGAGTTCCCCTGAGAACAGCTGGAAAAATCAATAGCTGCTCTGCCACGCAGGAGAGACTCTGCTTTGCAGCCAGCCCAGGGAGTAGTGCAAAGCAAGTGTTTGCGTAAGCTTTGATTATGGCGTGGCTGAGATGACCCACCTCTGGGTGGCACAAGGTTGCTCAGGGACCACCAAGTACTAATCAGCCTCTTGCGGCCACTTTAGACCATTTATTAAACTCTGCAGAGCTGCACTGGAGCTGCAAACTATAGTGTGACTCAAAGACTTAAGAGCAGCTTAAATGAAACTGCAGTTGGGGCAAAGAAAAGCAGCATTCCAATGGAGCTCTCAAAAGGCAGGCAGGAATATTTTCCTTGGAGAAAGTGCAGCTGCCCTTTTATTAAGAACTAAACCCTTGGGTGATGGGGTGGGACGAGCTTCAACACTGCATGGGGTCAGTCCTTATTGATGGGCTGGGGATGACCAGCAGTGCTGGTGTTTTGGTCTCTGACTTGTTGATGAAGAGAAACTGAAATGTCTTAGGGGATTAGATGTTCTTTGGAGGCTAAGCGGCAGCTGGAGATTGATACTGATATCCTAGTGGCAGACAAGAGCATCTCAACATGCAGATTAGCAGCTGTATGCCCCTAAGGATGTGGGCAGCATGCTGGCAGTGATAGGGAAAAGAACTATCAGGAGCTAAGATTCACTAGTTCGCCTCATAAAAATAGGATTATCTCCAACCTTAAGTTCTGCAGAGCAGCTCTGAAAGGTGGAATATATCTGTATTCTCCGACCACACTACACAACAAACAGAATATAGGAACTTAGAAGAAACTAATAAGGTATGTAGTCTCCCAATGTGAAATGGAAATGAAAAAATAAGAGATTTTTGCTTTATTATAATAACATGGAGCAGAGTGAAATAATGGCTCTGCATACAAAATAAAGTTAGGAGGATAATCAACCCAAACCTCCTATGATCCAACAATAGAGGCACCAACACTGAAGGCAGGAAGGAGAGTTAATAAATTAAGGTGCTACTAAAATAGATTCATGGTCATTTAACAACATGTCAGGGCTCCTAGAGAAATGAGTATAATGTATTTAAGTCTAATGTACAAATAACTTTAAACAGAAAAGAATGAAGGAAGGAGAAAATGAGAGAAGATTTATTGCAGCAAGCAGCTGAGGTCAACTTGCTTTCACAGGAGAACAGGAGGAGAAAATGGCACAAGTGTGCCAGAGGGTGGCTGTAGCACTTCCTTCTTGCCTCAGATGGAAGTAAAGAGAAAGTATCTGAACACTTTAACGTGAGTTGTTCAAGTACCTAGGAATGGCCAAATGTGATTTTCTTATCTTGAATTTTCCTGGAGCAGTCTTTCTGTTGAAGTCAATGGTCTCGTGTCATGAGAACCAACCCCAGGCCTCCTGGTCTGAGTTTTGGCTCTGGGATTTGGCTGCCCAGCAAACATTCATATGGGTTTGGGATGGTTTGGTTTGGTTGATTGTTTAGGGAGGGGACAGATAGAATAAACTTGAGCCACTGATTTATTTATTTTTCTGTTCCCCCTGCATTATTGTTAGCCTGTGAGAAGTCACCATGTCTGCTAAACTTCCCATTGAAGGATGATAATCATCAATCCATCTTGGACAGAATAGATGCAGCCACAGTGATTCTCTGGCTGCTGGGAATCCATCTCTGTCTGCAGACCTTGGCTAGGTACTTTAAGAAAAATATATACAGCTATATAACTAAATAAATAGTTACTTTTAAGCACTGCCCTAAAGAAAAGTGGGGGCAATTTAGAGGTACCTATGCAGGTATTTAGGATGTTTTTCAGTGAGCCGCGGGCATGGCTGGCTGGGTGTTGGGAAATCTTTGGCAGATGTTGGCAGACAGAATAGAAAGACCAGTTGTGCTCACTGGGCAGTTATGGACTGAGCCTTCTCTGACAGACAAAATGCAAGCACAAAGCTTTGCATCGCAGAGTTTTGGCATAGTTGGGTAGGGCACAAAGTGGTCACTGCTGTGCTGAAGGCTGAAGTTGTTCTGCCTTTTCCTTCTCCTCCCAAGAGCTGTTGCACATGGATTGCCTGTTGATCATGCCCCAGCCCTGCCTTCAGTGCCTCTGCCCCTGCCATTGCACCTCTGAACAAGGACCTGGGCAGTCCTCCAGATAACATCAGACATTGCTGGCAAGTTAATCCTTACACCTCACACATGTGGGGCCTTTCGGAATGAAAAATTCTTAGTTCTTGCACACTGGTTTGTGAAACATGAACTGGGGGAGCATGGTACTTGCAGGCAGGCCTCTCACTGCCACAGTTTTCCTCCTGCATTTCCCCTCTGTGCAGGATGACACCAGCTCTGCTGCCTTTCATGGTGAGAAAAAATGGGAATAATCTTATTTCTTATAGTGATACCACTTTCTCTGCTTCTGTGAAAGCATATATGTGCCTAAATAGGCTCTCTAAAGACTGCATTTTAAAAGATAACTATGTGAATACTATAAAAAAAGAAAAAGCTTTCCTTTTTTGTTTTTTCTGGGATTAAAATAGAGATATTAATCCCAATATTTAATGCTTTACTGTGATGGTGCTCACACTCCTTCCATGTTCATTTATTGTGACTTGTTTAGCACTACTGTCAGTGGTGTTCACTGAAACAGCAGATTATAAGTGAACAGGCTCCTAGATGACATGGGTGATTTATAAATACTGTATACAGTCAGAAGATATTTATGCAGGACAGACATGTATTTGGTTATTTCTGGAGACTGAGTCCCTAACAGTTACATGAGAGAGACAAAAAGGACTGAACTTCTGCTCAAGAAGGGCTGGTTTTGTCTGTTACCTTAACGAATCTACTATTGCTAGTAAAAATAGTTAAGAAGTTTAAGCTTCAGGCATTGTCTGCTTCAAAGGTACCTTAGAAATATGAAAAATCAGGACTTGCCTCTTCTAAAGTTGATATAAAACTCCACTGATTGCAAAAGCGCAGGTGTGAGGCTTGGGAAGATTTAAAGCATGAGAAAAATATTCTTCTTTGCTTTATGAATCAAGTATTTGATTTTAAAGTTTGTAAATGTACTTTAGAAATCTCTTGCTTAAATCTCTTATCTGAGGCAACAAGGTATCTTAGGGTCTTACATCATATGGCTAAGTTTAAAATCAAATTTAAAAGAGAAACAGATGTAGACAAATGTCAGCCTTAGCTTTGATCCCGCTTTAAGATCTTGGTGAATGGGCTGGGATCCCTGGGCCAGCCCCTGCACACTGGGATCCACCTCTGTAAATCTGACAACAGGATCAGTTTTGTTGTGAAAGCACAAGCAGAACAAAATCCAGATCATGTTTTCTGTGATGCTGCTCCTCTAACCGTGTTTAACTGTCGTAGGAGTGCCCAGGACAGCAGGTCATGCCTCTATTGAGCTAGGTGTATTAATTTGAGTTTAAAAATAATAATCTTTGTAGTTAAGCTGTAAGTGTAACTGTATGAGGGATTTATAGGGAAGAATTTTGTCTTGCTTTACTGCTACTCTATCCAGATGTACGTTCCTGGATGTCTGTGCCAGGCATGGGCTTTCTCTCTGTAAAACCTGGGTGGTTTCTGCATTGTGAAGAACAGAGCTCTTCAGTGCCACAGTGTCTGGGAGAATCCGCAGGATTGTTCCCTACAATAGGGCAAAATGAGTATGATCTCAGTTATAAAATTATCCCTTTCACAGTTCAGGCTATTTCCAGTCCCTTACCACAGTAGGGCTTCATCAGGATGCAGGACAGGTTTACAGAGCCCTTTTCCCTCCTGCTTCTTCGTTTCTGAAACTGCTGCGGATCTTCCCAGCAGCTCTGCTGGTTTTGTTTGTTTACCTTCCATTCTCCTCCTTGTTCTCCATACTTTAAGGTCAGTAGATGACCAGCAGATCTGCCTGATTTATTCCTATGTATGACAAAAGAGATCTGGGTCACCCAATGAGCCGTGAACTTCTATTTCTATTTCGCTGCAGTTGTACGACAGTGATCTGCACACCGCCAGTCATCCACCATATTGATGAGATTAGCTGGTAATTAAAAACCCAGCCAAGCCAGGCAGAGGAAGATGACTCAATTAGCAGAATGTCACTGAATCTAATTTACTTTGCTTATCACAGAATTATTCTCTAATGAATTAGAAAAGAAGAGCAGGACACCTTCAGAGGGAGATCTAGGGGCTTAAAGGCTTAAGTGCCTTCTAACCCCTCTATGCTCGTGGTTTGGTTGGCAGGGAGTGTGCCAATACTGCTAATTGCACAGAAAGGCTGCTTCCCAATAAATGCTGCCTAAGAGAGTGTATCCACAGGAGTTGTGCCATTGGCTATTTCACATGATGGGCACTGGTTAGGTCAGACCTTCCTTGGTTTATAAACCTTCATACATTTTAAAGTTGATTGTAAGCAGGGGCCTTGGATATCATGTCATTGGAATTATGCTCAGGGAGAGTTCGAACTCAATGATCATGGAACTGACACTGAATGTGTTATTTGGCTGGCAAAAGTATGGGGGATTTCCTGGAACCAAAAGCATGTCAGAAACAGACATTTTCCACTGTAATGAGTATTTTAAGGCACTTCTCAATGTTTTTCTCGTTTCAAATGTGATGTTCAGATGATTAACAATTAGAATAACGTATTTCACTGAAGCCCTTTGGAAATACTTTAAGATACTGTTGGACAGATGTAGAGCTGAATTGGTATGTAAAGTGGAGACTATAAACCATTATCTCTTCTACTCTCTTTATAGTAGATAACGTAGCATATTATAGTTAATTTAAGTGAGGATATTACTGAGCCCTGAGCTTTTAATCTGATCTGCATGACAAAGCCCACATGGCTTCATGGGTCTTACTGAGCTCGCAGGGACTGTACTGGGGGGGTCTGTGCATGCCGGTCACGCAATGGGCTCAGGCTGTGAGTTTGTTACTCTTGTTGGGGCTTGTGTAACACTGATCAATATCTGACCTTTTTAGCCTGGGAAGATGATTTCTGGCTTGGCAAAGAGACAGCAATTTGAGCAAATAATCTCATTCTGATAACTTTGTTCAAGTAATAATAAATAGAACAGAAAATATGAAGCTTCCAAAGTTATTAGAGAATCCCTCTCCAAGGACTTAATCCACCCTGACGTCTCTAACAGTCCAGTGATCTGGTGTGGAACCTGCAATGAGATGTGTGCTTTTCTGCAAGTGTGGGTGTGTGTATGTTCATTGCAGGAGGGAGGGAAAAGTTGATAATGAGAATGGATAGAATGGGAAGCCTTCTCTCTTTCTGTCCTGAATCCATTACCAAGGTATGAGAAATGTTGGTTCAGTGAGGCTGTAACTGTCTCTAAAATTCACTACTTTCACTAAATTTATAACGCAGCTTCTTCATAGAAGAAAAAATATTTAGATGTAGATTACTGTGTGGACATGTACACAAGTATTTTGCAGTTTAAAATGTTACACTTTAAATATTCTTTCCTGCTATTTTCAATTCCTATTTCCTTATTTCTTGCCCCAGTAGTTCTCCATATCACAGAAAGTAATTTCTTTAACAACATGCAATCATTAGAGGGCTTCTTCTCTACCTCATCTCAGTTGCAAAAAGCTGTTTTGCAGAGATTTGACCATTGCCAAACATACCTCTGTAAACTAGCCTCAAGAGAGCAAAACTCACCAAGGTATTCTCATTAAGCTAATAATGACAAGGAAGTCTAAATCCTCTCCAGTGAGTCACTGGAGTTATAGTACCATGAGGTATTGTGCTATGTTCAAATGCTGTCAACAGCTCTTGATAAGTGAGTATTTTATATACATGCAGTTACTAAAAGTATGACTCTGAGACTTTTATAAAACTAAGTGAACTATATAAAATTATGATAAGCTGTAGCCTTGATATTAACAATATAATTACTGAAATGCATCTGTAAATTACTGAAAATGTCGGTTAAGAACAAAAGAAAAATATGATTCAAAGACAGAGGTATCAAAGGAACTGGCCCTTTAACACACTATAAATCTTAGGGATGGGACAGATCAAAGGGGAGTGGATCCTAGGATTAAGACTGTTGAATGAAGACTCTCCCCTGAGGCACTCTGGTTGTAAGAGTCAGTGCAGGTATTGCTGTTACAAGCAGCACCATGAAAAAGGATTGTTTAAACAGTTCTGAAGCCCAGTTATACAGTATCCTTCTTCCCCATGTGATCACAGAATCACAGAATGTCAGGGATTGGAAGGGACCTCAAAAGATCATCTAGTCCAATCCCCCTGCCGGAGCAGGATCACCTAGATGAGGTTACACAGGAACATGTCCAGACGGGTTTTGAATATCTCCAGAGAAGGAGACTCCACAACCTCCCTGGGCAGCCTGTTCCAGTGTCCTGTTACCCTCACTGAGAAGTTTCTTCTCATATTTAAGTGGAACCTCCTGTGTTCCAGTTTGTACCCGTTACCCCTTGTCTTATCATTGTTTGTCACTGAGAAGAGCCTGGCTCCATCTCAAAATGCTTTATAAATCAGACACATCAGGAAAGGATCTCTGCCAACAAATATTTATTTTAAGTGACATCACTAGAAAGTGCAACGGATAAAAGGAACTTAAGCCCCTCAGGCTCTTGTGTAAACCAGTGATGATTCTCTGCTCTGATGTTTTGGAGCATCTTCTTTGGATTGCCATCATCCATGCATGGCTCTCCCTTAGCTCCTTCAGGGGCTCCATCCCTGGTCCCTTCCCTCTGCAGCGAAGCAGCCATGGTTCGTTTAGCTAGAGAGAATTTGGAGGCAGGCAGAGGCTGTGTGGATAATAAGGCACAGGAGGGCCTTTTATTGCTTTTGTGGGAGCTGAAGATGAGCACAGCAAGGAATGGTTTCATTCACACATAACAAGCTAGACACCATCAAGTGTTGCTTTTAATTCTCCATTCATTGATTAGAAAGAAGAGACAGAGAAGCTCAGGGCCCTGTCTAATGTAGCCACGTGCATTGCTGTTCCCTGTATTCCCAGTCATCTCTCTTGCAGTAATTGGGGTCCACAGCTTTGCTTGGATGGTGCTGATCATGGCCAAGGCTGCTCAGTTTTCTCTAAGCTCACCTACCTGGTACTGCCCAGCTGCCCTGCCTAGCAGCGTGGCTACCTGCAGGTTGCATTTCAACCAAGCTTTATCTCCTCCCAGAAGTATTACCCAGCATCTGGTTGCCCAACCACAGTGTTGCTCCTTGCATGTTTGCTTTAATATATTTTACTCTTGTGGATGACAGGAGGAGGCATGCAGGGCTGGTCAGTGCCTCTGCCCTGCCTTGGGGCTCACGTATCACCTGGCTCTGAAAGGGTGTCAGGACACTGAGAGTGCTCTGGATGGAGAGAGAGAATGAGATGTTCTCGCAGCACAAGGATGTGCTATTCCAAATCCAACAGATTAAGTATTAAGGCACCAAGAAATTTTAACATGACCTAATGAAAACACAGAGATGCAGCCTCTGCTGAAGTCAATGAAACTGTCCTGCAGCACTGGGAAAGATTAGACACCTGGAGCAGCTCAGAAGCTGTAGAAAGTGAGCACAAATGGGGAACAGAAGACACAAAAGTGAGAAGAAAAGGGAGCTAGGACTCCTGAAGGCCTCTCTCCCAGCTCCCCAGGTGCTCCTGCAAGCTGAGACCCAAATACAGGGCTGCTAAAGGCAGCCTGCCCTTCCTGCCATGGCAAACTGTGGCTCAGGGGCATAAATCCAGCACAGCTGGTCTTGTAAGGAAGGTACTTCCCTCAAGAACCTAAAATCAAAACCAAAGAAATACAAACCCAAACAAAACCCCAACAAAAAGCCTCCCAAAAGTTGTTTTATTGGCAGTGGAGAGAGTTAATGAGGGTCTTGAGTGGAATAAGATTATGAATCCTTTAACAATAGTCTCTATATGTGCTAGCCAAATAACGTTTCTGTCTTTGACCCAGCCTCTCAAGGCCTTCTACAGATGAATACCAATGACCCAGGCCTTCATTATCCCATCATTACACAAATCCTGCTGTTAATTTATGTATAGGAAAGAACTAACAGCTACATAAGGATCCATCAGCTGCATAATTGCTGCATATATTATAAAACGGCAGCAAATCCTGTCTGTGAATGCAAACCATCTCTGCTCATTAGAAACCTTAAAGAATTAATTAACCAGGGTGTGATTCTGCCACTCGTAGCCATAGGTATTGTCTCAGTGTGCCTCAAGATCCAGTCTTGGTCTTTACAATGACTTTAATGGAGATACAAGAGAAACCAAGATCAGCATCTGTCTTAAACCAAAGCTGAAGGAGGCAAAATTGAGTGCTGGAGTCCTGAGCCAGCCCACCCCTCTCTGAGGACAGACATGAACCCCATTGGTGTCTGCAGGAGAAGGGCTCCTGTTCAGGTTTTGGCTTCTGTCTAAACTCACCTGTTTACAAGCCAAAGCAAAGCTGTTGCAAGGAGAAGGCTGTGCCCCACATTTAACCTTCACTCACGGCTCCTTGCAGCCAGATCCATGGATATTCCAGTGGTCACTGCTGCTCTGCAGAGGTATCTACCACTGAGCAATGTCTCCTAGCATTGACCCGGCTCTGTGTGAAAGCCTGGTAGCTGGGTGAAGAGGCCCTGTCCAAGCTGCTATGGGGCTGGATACCATTTCCCTTCCCATCTCTTTTATCAGTGTTCGAGCTCTTGGGATGCAGGTCTAGATTAAACCTTTAAAGTAAATCAAATGTCCCTATGATTTGAATAGAAAAATGAAAGGATTTAGGAATTTTCCGCAGTGACATTTTTATACTAAGATTAATTTGCTAGCACAATGCTTATAAATTCCCAGGTTTCTGTTTGTTTATATACGAGAAAAATATGCTCTGCTAGACTGACTGTAGCAATTAGTTAAATTACTCATACATCCATTATTAAAAAACCCTTCTATCCAGCTTTGAGCCTGTGTTTGTTTAGTGCCACCTGATAATAACTTTCTGCCTGAATGATGGCCACTAATTTTGTTTATGGCTCTTGAATGTCAATCATGCATATATTTTTGAAACTCAGTTCAGGCCAGTAGGTACGGGTACCTAGGGATGCACGTTTTCACAATAGTTTGTCATAAGAGTGGAATTAGGCTTTACCAAGCGTATGATATGAGTGATACAGATTATTTGGTGCCTGTATCAGTGAAAACTGTCTAGAAAAAAAAAAAAAGTATATATAAAGGAAAACGCTCTGCTGATGTGAAGTGCCAGAAGTCCTGAGACAGTGAGGGGGGCAGTTTGCTTTGACTCTTGTTTCTAATTTCAAAGGAGCACTGGGACTCTGGTTATCAGTCAGATACCCTCATGCCAGTAACACTGATCATGCATTTAATTCTGAATTTCTAACAAGACATGACAGTAGGAAACTGCCTTTGAGTTAATTCTGGCATGAAGGTAGGAAAAGTTGCATTTCCCAGGAAGGAGTTTGCTTATTCTTTTCAAGATCATTGAGTTATTTTGAGTTTGTTGTTGTTATTTTAAGCAAATTGCATATTTTGAATAAGTAAGAAAATAAATCCTACTTTGAAACTACACATACTGCTGTTTTTTGGCATTTTGTTTGTGGACACACATAAGCAATACCTTTTTATTCATACTTGAACTATGGGCACACTCCTGTGCCCATTTTTTGCCTGGGAAAGGCCACTTCTGCTTTCCTGACGGTGGAAATTGTAGGAGCCATGGTGCCTTTCCTTCCAGAGGGAGCCTGCAAAGTTCTTCAGAAAGGCTTAAAATAACTCACTGTTGAAGCAGCCTCAAGGAACCACAGGCAATCAAGTCCATCAGATGGGGACAGTTTTAGTTTGACCATTTCTTCCATTAAATAAAATACAGTGCAACTTCATTAGAATGAAAGGGATGCGTGAAAACTGATCAAATTTGATTTGATCATAAAGCTAAAATGTAGATAAAATTTATAGATTACTGACCTGGAAGACATCTACTTTTCTTGACAATCTTCATTTTTCAGGGACTGCATTTATTAAAGGTACAAGTTATGAGTCTTTACTTATATAGCTATTTTTGTTTCTCTCTCAAATGCTCTTTTCGGCTGACAGAGTCTTCAGTTCAAATGTCTCTTGTCTTTGTGAATTGTGTTTTCATTTATTTACTTTCATTTTGCCTACTGGAAATTTCTTATAATAGATAAAATGTATGATGCCCGCATATCTTTCTGAGGGGCAAGGTTTACAGAAGTTGTCAGTTTAATAATATAGCAATAAATTCCATGTAATGTAAATCAGGACACAACGGTGTCTTTAAGCAGCTCATTTTGTCTTACAAATGTAAAGGTCTTGTGTTGCGTTGGCTTGCCATGGTGAAATATTTCAGACACCCAATGTAATGATTCCTTTTTGTTGTGTCTTAGACTTCTCTGGCATAAATACGCTGCTTCATTAGCAATTCCCTGTGAACGCTTCTGCTAAGAGTGATTACTTTTCTTTAGAAGTGTTGCCACTTCTCCTGTGGTTTAATTTGGGTTACTGTGTAAAGGACATGGGGGGCACAGAGTGGGAAGGATTTCATACAAAATTTTTGACTCGTTCTCCGTAATCTCACCCTAGCATGTTGCTAGCTCTGATGTATTCGGCATTTTAAACGGTATGTCAACACAGTAAATTTTATACTGCCAGTAAAACCTGTTGGTGATCTCACTGAGAAATTCCTAGATCCTGGAAGACTTTTAATGCTTGAAATACGCAGTAATCTGTTTATTGCAACATTTTACACATCTACGAAATTAGGTTACCAGTCAGTAGCTAGCTGTAAACTACAGTGCTAAAAGATAAACTTGAAGTAGTAAATATTGTATATTACATTGTATGATCTTTTTAACAGTTTAATTTTCAAAGGAGTATTGGAGAGAAAATGCTTAATATTTCCATCTTATTCTTGAAATATAAATAGTGGAGATACATAGCTCATTAAAAGGATCCATGGCATGTGGTAATTATGCTGATTCTAATGAAGGTTAAACTCTAGCTCCAGCTAAACGCTAATAAGCAAGAGGTAGAAGCCTCAATTAAATCCACAAAAGATGTTACATACTGTTGTTCAGGCTTCCTAGCCATCGGAGCAAAGCTCCCAGTTGCCACCTAACCAAGTAAAAACCTAGGGTCCCTATATCCATCCAGAGGATTACCTACTCATGCCTAGAGAGGGGTTGCCATCGCTATGTCCTGGGACTTGAAGCATCACCAGGGCGTGTTGTGTGGCTGGTGTCCTTAACACTGTTTAGTCATTTGGTAATCTGGACATTCCCCATTGAGAGGCAGACACTGGGAAACTTGAGATAGGAGTTGATGTGAAGTACTACCTGGCTCTGGTTGCTCTGGCTTTGTGAAGGCTGTCTGTCAGCATGTAAACACCACTATGTCTTTAGCCCTTTGCATTTGATATCCCTTTTTACACTCTAAGTATTCCTTCCTCCATGTATCTCAGTTTTCAAGATGCTCTGAACCCTTCAGCTTTGAGGTGAGTTGTTATATCTCAAAGATATGCACTTTGGTGGATGGATGATTCTCAGAGCTTAGGTACCACTAGCAGTGAGAGAAGGCTGTAAAGAAATGACTTTACAGGTTTTTAATGTTCTCAAAAAAAAGAAATTCTAAATTTAATTAGAGAGTGTGGTGAGTTGGAGAGGTGTTTGCTGTGCCTCTGTGTCATGAGTTTGGAGGGTAGCTGGTGTTTAACTACTCATCTGACATCTCTGCCAAACTGAGGACATACTCTGGTTCCCTTGCAGTATTGACCCTCTTCAGCTTCTGAACATTAGTCTCATTTCAGTTTTAAGAGTCCAATGGTTAAAATGGTTCAGGAGGGCTGTTTGATGAACCCTTCACATCACTAATTGCACAGTAATGAAGTTTTTTGCAAGATACATAGTAAAGAGCTTCCAGGTTTCTATTGGTAGCTAAGTGAATCTGTAATTCTCAACTCCATGCAAGGTAAAACAGGAAGGCTGATCTCATGCTTTAAATACGATGGTTGGTAACACAGTATAGATCACATATGCCTCTCTTGCAAATTACAGTTGAGGTACTCACATTATTACAGACTAAACTGTAAAGTCTTAGCAGAGGAAAGCTGAAAACATGTGCCCTAGTTCTCTGCTCATTCATGTCAAGTTTATACCAGACTCTATTCTGGAATTCTGTCAGTGGAAAGGCAAAAGATCAGTGAAAACTGAAAGAAGGGTCATCCATTTTCTCATTGCAAAAGGCACTCATAAACAATTGGTGCCGTTCAGGGATGCACCAGCCTATTGGCAGAAGAAATCTTCTTTTTTCCTTTTCTGTATCATTGTCACTAAAGTAACCTATTCTTGATATTCCTGTCTAGTTAATGAGTAGTTAGCAAGAACTCTTTCTTCCTGAGGAAGCTCAGAGAGGCTAACCTAAGACCTCTCTCAAATCCATTGATGAGACGGTACTACTGTATGGGTTTGGACCAGGACACAGAACAGATATAATGATTTCCTGATAGTGATGGACAGAGGGCAGAAATCTACGACCTTTCTCTGACTTTCAGCAAACTCAACCATGAAAAAGCAGATATTGCTGTTCTATCTAAAAGGGAAAGTAAGGGCTTAGAGTTATCTAAGAAAATAATTTCTGTTAATTGTTGAGACTCACCTAAAAGAAAACCTTTGCCTCTCAACTGCTGAAGAAGCTTTAAGGAGTCATTCTTTTTCTTCAGTCATATTCACCCTCTATATTCAAAAATTAAGTAAATATATAACTTTATATCACCACAGCCCACCACCAATCTGAGATCTTTGTCTATAGGTGACTGAAGTAAGGCATATGTGCTGTCAGTCTGTAAAGGAAATTACTTTGAAGAGGTTTTTTATCACCTCTTGTTGGCAAAGAAACTCTGTTCTAATCTTGCCCATAGTATCTTTAAGGTCACTCAAAGTTCTGGCACTAATAATGGAGACAGGATTTCAGTTGGAGTTGAATGAAAGCATAGCAGTTATGGGGCATTTCAGCTCTGGGGTTCTTTATATACAACTCTTTAGAAAAGTAGTGAAAATGTCAGATAAATAGGTGGTAAGAAAGTAGTCAAAACCCACTATAAGTAAGACAAACGGGAGGTAGATGTAGGTCAAGGGTCTGTTCTTTGCCTAACGTGTTTTGGGTACGATCACCTACTTAATGACAGTTTCTGTGTCCAGATAGTGCAAGGGATTCCTGGTCCTTGGTGAGCTGTCACTTGAGATACCAATAGCTGAGCTGCGATGCGGCTCAGGGAGATCAGGGGTGCAAAGGCACAGCTTGCAGGGACATTATGGAGCCATCCTACCCAGCATTGCTAGTCAGGTGGAAAGTCCCTGGGCAGGAGAGCATCTATTCAAGGAGCCAGGAACAAGTCATGAGGGAGGAACCAGGAACCATCCACCAGCCAGGGGTTCTTCTCATCATGAGTAATGTCTGTCACTGGGTTGTAGTGCTGTGGTTATTGGAAATTGAGACCTGTATCAACCACTAGTCTCATAGGTGGGAGTCTGTCAATTGAAGTCCATTAAGGAGGAGGCTAAAGACAGGACCTTCACAGTAGCATGTTCTGTAATGCCTTCAGTGCCACATCTGAGGCTGGATGAATTGTCAGTGTGTTAATACATGCTTGAATTCTCTCTAAATGGTGAAAGGGTGTTTTAAAATATATTTTTAATTTACTTGAAATTTGAGAAAATCTTAGACTTCAGCAAAATTGTGCAGGGAGGATGAGTACTATCCAAACCAGACTGCTTTTTTTGCATTTGAAGCTTCTAAGAATCTAAGTTTCTTTTTTTAAAGCAAATTCTATAGAAAACAGAGAGGTGTGAAATAACACAGAGTGTAAGAATGCAACATGCAGCTCCTCTAGGAGTAAATTAGTACAAGTTCTGTATCCTTTGGGAAGGCGAAAGAGAATAAGACAGAAGTCATCAAGCTTCTGTTAGAAGATAGTTAAGAAAGGTGAGAAAAATAGAGTTTGATTATGCTGTGACCATTAAAATACACAAGTGATCAACATTAAGTTAGTTGTTAAGAAAGACTCGGGGAAGAATAGCTGGAAAAATAAAACTGTAGATAGGAATTTAAGAAGTGAATGAAGAGAAGCTATAATAAAAATAAGCCCATAAGATTCATGGATAAATATGATACAGTGAGAGTCAAAGTATGTTTTGTACAAAAGAGAGTTATACCTCAGAAATGGGAATTCTCTGAGGAGAACATGTATATTAAGGTGATCCAGCTGATAATGTTCATTTTTGTCAGACTTTCAACAAAGTCTGTCACTAAAGGCACTCAAAGAAGCTAAACTCTCAAAAATTAAGAGGGAAAGTACTCTGGCTCAAGAACAGGAAGCAAATGAAAAGAATTACCATTTTTACAGTGGAAGGCTGCTGCTGCTAGGTTTCTTGTGGATTTTAGTTGGAACCAGTACCATTCAACGCATTCATAAATGGTTTGGAAAAGAGGATTAATAGTGAGAAGACAAAATTTACTTAAATGAAACACTCAAGGTAGTAAAAGCTAAAACTGACTACAGAATAAACATGATAAAAAGTGACTGTGTATCAGCATGGAACCAAAGGCTCAATATTGATAAATGCAAAGTAATACACAAAGGAAAAAATAACCTTAACTATTCATACACCTTGATGGGCTCTAGATTAGCTATTTCCACTGAGGAAGATGCACTGAAAGTCATTGTGAATATTTCTCTGAAAGCATCAGCTAATTCTAGCAGCAGTCAAAAAAGCAAATTGGCTCTTAAGAATTATTAGGAAAGGAAGTGACAACAAAGCAGAGAACATTATGCTACTGTGTAAAGCTGTACTCATCTCTAATTTGGTATGCAGTTGGAGTCCTCATCTCGGGAAGGATATAAGCAGGACTAGTACAGAGACAGGCATGAATATTATTATATAGCTTCCATCTGAGAAAACTACAAGTTTTCAGCCTGGAGAAGAGATTGCCAAGGAGGAGATAAAATAGAGCTCCTTAAAATCAGTGGTGGTGTGGAGCAGGTGAACATGGAGTGATTTCTCATTGTTTCTCAGTAAATGAAAAATGGAGGAAGAAATAGGCAATACATTTAAAACATAAAAAAAGAAGTCTCTTGTGCCACTTATATATGATGTATAAGTCACCCACAAAAGATGTGGAGTTCAAACTTATAAGCAGGTTCAGGAAGAAATGAGGCAAGTTTCTGAAGGGTCAGTCAGCATGCTAGTGCACATGTGACTGCTATCTACCAGCTCCCTAAGCTGGTGGCTGTCAGAAGGTCTTAGAGGTGGGAGCACTCTGTGGCTGTCCTGCTTACTTCTGGTCCCCATTTTGTAAATAAGTAAGCTATAGTTGTCAGAAGCAGGATACTGAGCTGATCAGTATGGATATTCTTCTGGTGAAAGAAATAGCTTAGCAAGAACGTTTTTGGATTGTGATGGAGTTTATCTGCACTATACCAATCAGAAATCTTACCTGACTTTCCTGTGTGGAAGATCAGAGTCCTGGAGGGCAATAACTTATGATGTGTTTGGCCCATAGTGAGATGCTCACAATGTCCAAAGTTGGAATAAACATCCCCAGGGGCTTGTAAGAAAACGACCATTTTTTGCAAGTTGATCCATCCAGACTTTATTCTTTCAACATCTGTGAGGATCGAAGCTATACAAACCAATCTAGACCCAGTTAAGTTTTAACATCATAAAAAAGCAGTTCCCCTTTGATTTTGCAAAGCTATTGAAGCCTCTTGCACCTTTATTCTCCACTGGCATTGGCTGTCCTCTGTGCCCAAGCCTGTCTGTCCTGGCACCAGTTCTGTCAGTCATGTGTAAAGAGAGATGAATACAGTATAAAATGTCTATGGCTTGAAGAGAATTTTATGTCTTTTAAAGAGGTCTGCTTGCCTTCCCCACAGTAAACCACCTTGAGATCTGTGGATGAAAAAACCCAGCACTGTATAGAACAATGAAAGTATCAACACTGTCTGGGATAGATCCTACAGTATTAGGCAAGCCTGAGATAATTATCATTTTCCAGCAGAGGAAGGAGGCAGCAAGCTGAGTAGAGTTCTGAGTCTTATCTGTTCTCTTTCTGCCATCAGAGGAGTAACTTTCATGCTCGGTTTGTATGAAAAAATGTAATGAAACTCTACTGCAAGTAACTTAAAAGCTGGATAACTCATTAGGATTTCTGTCCTCCAATTATGTCCCAATTTGCCTACCCCATAAGGTGCCAGTTAAATCCCACTTTATTTTGTATTTCCATCTATTATGCCAGTAATCACTTTGATGTCTTTGAGGTTTACCTTGGCTGGTCTCACTACACTGTGTGGCTTAGAGTGTAGACTGAAGCATGGAGCTACCTTTGGACATGGTGTCCTGGCCACAGCTGTGCTGGGTTCAATTACCACTACCGACAGCTTGTCCTCTCCCTGCTCTCTAAGGTTTGCTGTCCTCTTCAGGTCTGCAGTTAAGATTTGCATGTGTACATGGAGTAATCACAAAATCATGGAAAGGCTGAGGTTGGAAGGCACCTCTAGACACTGCCTGGTCCACCAACCTGGCTCAAAGTGGGGTCAACTAGAGAGGGTTGCCCAGGGTTATGTTCAGGTTTTGGATATCTCCAAGGATGGAGACACTACAGCCTCTCTGGGAAACATGTTCTACTGTTTGCAAGGAGGATCAAACATAAAATAAAACCCCAAATCTTTTCTTAAGTTTTAATGGATTTTCCTGTTTCAATGTGTGTCTCGTGTCCTGTCACTGAGAAGAGCCTAGCTTAGTGTTTTTTACTTCTCCCCGTCAGGTATTTACATACATTAAAAAGACGCCAACACCCCTGAGACTTCTCTTTCCCAGGCTGAGCAAACCCATCTTTCTCAGTCTCTCCTCATATGTGATGCTCCAAACCCTTAATCATCTTAGTGGCCCTTTGCTGGACTTACTCCAGTACCTACTTGTCCAGAACTGGACAAGCAGCACTCCAGACATGTCTCCCCAGGGCTGAGTAGAGGTGATTAATCACCTCCCTTGACCATTGGTGATGGTCTCCCAGCAACTCAGGCTGTTGACCTTCTTTTCCTCAAGGACACATGGCTGGTTCATGTACATCTTGGTGTCCACTAGTACCCAGGTCATTTTCTGCAGAGCTGCTGAACCTATGTGTTATTCTATTTTGCCAAAGAGATACAGGTAAAGGGAAATGTTCTTATAAGTAGGTTTTTTCAAACGCAGGTCCTTTGAGCAGAGCTGGGTGTATGAGTGTACCCCTGTGTGGTTAGGCACATGGCTTTGAGAGGGCAGTAACCTCAGAGGCAGGGGTGGAGAAAAGTAAGATAATTTGGTTGAAAGGACTGTTTAACCCTGTTCAACATCAGCCCAAATAAGATGGCTAAATGCAGCCTCTGTTTCCCTGGATGGTAAAAGATAGAAGCAGGTCCCTTCTGAGCAAAGTCCATGCAGGTTTTGGGGGCTGAAGGAGGATAATGTTGTGTGTAGCTTGTTGGTGGCCAGAGGTGAAGGCATTTTTCCCTTGCACTGACTGAGACCTGGCAGGGCTGGAGGACTGGGTGCAGACAGAGACAAGCTGGCTCCACGCTTTGCCTGTCAGCAGCACAGTGGCACATGCAGTACACCTGAGCTGTGATGTCCAAAACACTGCTTCTCTCTTCCAGCTGTCCCCATGAATTTGCCAGGCTTCTGTGCAGGCTTGGGAGTCCTTGCAGCATTGTATGGAATGGATAGGCTTATGTCATTTAGGAAAATGTGATGTGTAACTTAGCCTGGTGTTAGCAAGCCATGAAACAGTGCTGGGCAAGTGAGTGTATCTGTAAGGCATAGCTCAACAGAGATACTGGCCTAGCTCCTGGGAGCAGGATATCTATGTTAGTGCAGTACAGCCCTTTTAGCAGGGCTAATTAGCCTGTGCATCAATTGTCACCCTCTCCTGGTGCCAAATCTGGAACTTGTTTAGATATGAATGAAGTACACTGTATTTATTGCACGTTGTGACCATGCCTGTAGGTTGTTGTTTCACTTAGGCTCAGCTCCTTGAAGGGATTTGGATACCTAATTCTGCGCAGCCAGCAGGAGTTAGGTACCCAGTTCTGTCTGAAGAGCTGGTCCTGAGGCTCTTAGGCCAGTGCTACTCAAGAAATATTCAATACGATTCAGTGCGTGTAAATCAGCATTGTTCTCTTTATCTGAAAAAGGGTCACTTTGATTTATACCAGCTCAGGAGCTGGCATGCCAATTCTGTAGGAAAATGCTTGCGTTTCCTCCTGAAGCCTATGGCTGTGTCTCAGAGTGATCTGTATTCCACTGCGGCATAGAGATTTTTTTTTTAAATTTTGGAGCCATTTACAACTTCGCTGCCACGCTGTGACATGATGCATTGCTTTGTAAACAGGGCCTTAAACAACCGGGGTCTTAAATCCACAAACTGACTGGGGCTTGGCAACACTTTGAAAATCTCTTTGCCAAATAGCATACATTATAGTACCCTCCGAACAGGCTTCACAAAGATCTGACTATCTGAAATGTCCACATTTCTTTCGACACTACACCAAGACATTATGAGACAACCTAAGGCTTATTTCTCCTAAAAAAATAAGAAAAAAATGTATCTATGTGTAAAATGACACTTCTAAAATACATGACATGCTTACTTCCTCTGATGCTTTAGTTCCTCCAGGATAGCATCCTTCTTTTAAAAAATAAACAATTGCCATAAATTTTGCATTTGGAACTTGCTTGTTAAGTCATCGCCCAAGTGTAATATCCTCCCTCCGATACCTCAACATTTGTGCATCTTCTCTTCCCTCTCAGCTCCCTGTTCTCTAGATGGAGCTAAGCAGGGACGGCTGCTGTAGATACTGATCTGTCTTCTGTTATTCTCACACACACATTTAAATTCATCTGCTTTCAACAGATCTTACCCCCACCCCTTCACAAAGACATAGCTATATTTTTCTGCAGCTTTACTTTTTACTGAGGCATCCATATGATCATTCTAACTTATTATTTCACAGCACTTTGTTGCTTTTAAACAGTAAGCTGTCCATGAGCACTCATGTTTGGCAAGCAATGTGCCTAGCTTGCAGAGAGCTCTAACTGTTGAACAGTCTCCCAGTAATGAGTCTTCTCAAGGCTTGGATTAGTGTGGTTATATGTGCTGCTGCTCTGCATACCTCAGGTGCTTGTAAAGAAAACGGAAAATTTTTGCCATATTGTCCTAATTTAAATCAAATTGCTCCCCTTCCTTGCAGTGTTGTAACTTTCCATGGAAGGGGGGAAAAAAATAATCCCTTTTCCAGCCATCTCTCTCCCTTCTGTCTGCTGTCACTGAATGAGACTGCACTGGCTGATCAAAGCCCAAGTTATGACTCGTCACAGTTACAGTTAGCTGTTAAGTTGCAGCCTTTCTGGGGAGACCAGCAGATTGTAAGAAGTGAGGAAAGAGAGATAACACATATTAGGGATCTTGATGAGAGTGGAGCAAAATTTATTCAAAGTCTAGAATAGAACCCACCACTTGGACAACTGTGCATCTTTAATCTCCAACCTTATTTCCACAGTTGTTTCCTGACTGCCTGTATTTACCCCCTACCTCTTTACCATCCCTTAAAAGTAGAAAAAAGAAAAATGAGAAGTGAGGCAGCAGAGTTCCTTGACACAGGTTTGATTTGGGTTTTGCCTATGACTTTCTTAATCCTGTAAAATCTATTTGTTTCAAAGATGGAGCACTGGAAACTAACCCTTCAAGTGCACATGGACACACCCGCCCTGATGTGCTCCCAGAAATTTTGTTTTCCTACTGCAGTCACTTGAAAAGCAGCAGCTTCTAAGTGGTCACACCCAGTAGTGGTCTCCTTGTGACCACATGCCAAAATGAAGCATACTGTAAAATCTGAAAGAAAACAGGAAATTTAGGGAGACAAATGTCTGTTTCTTAGCATGAAATTTGTCCAAGATGTAGTTTCTCAGGATGACCAGGAGCCAACAATGTGCCCTTGTGGCCAAGAAGACCAATGGCATCCTGGGGTGTATTAGAAGGAGTGTGGTTAGTAGGTGAGAGAGGTTCTCCTCCCCCTCTACTATGCCCTGCTGAGACCATAGCTGGAATACTGTGTCCAGTTCTGGGCCCCTCAGTTCTAGAAGGACAAGGAACTGCTTGAGTGAGTCCAGCG
>VYZX01033226.1:5545-17828 GCA_013401335.1 Brachypteracias leptosomus | reverse complement strand
GGCGGGCGGGCCCCGGCGGCTGTGGGGAGGCTGCGCTGAGGGCGGGTTTTGTGTCATGCCCGAGCTGAGGGAGATGGAGGGGCCGGGGGGAGCCCCGCCGGGGTGAGGAGACCCTGCCCAGGGGCTGCCACCGCCCGAGAGCTGCGCGCAGGAGCCGGGTTTTCATTGAATTGATTTTATTTTTATTTATTTTTTGTTTATTTTTTAAACGCTTCTCTCATAACACCGATTCATTAATTGTTATTTGCCTATTCATTTGGCTACGTTTTTCTTTTCTGTTGCTTCCTTTGGTTTAACATTGATCATGTTTCACCCTGTTTTTCATTCCCCCCCTTGTCTGCAATCAACTCCTCCATTCCAATAAGGCTGGGCACAGAGTAAGTTTCCTCCTCTTGGCTGTTGCTAACACCGGTGGGAAGGGCTTGGTAACGTTCCTAGATAATTCCAATGTCACAAGGTTCATGTGAATTAGGGGCTGCTCTGCAAACCCTGCTCAAGATCCCACTTAAATCCTGCATAAAACACAAGTGTTGTCACATTTTCTGCCACTATTTTATGCTGGGATTATTAAACACCCTTCAGTGCTTTTAATTTGTTTGTGTTATTGTAGCTTGACGAGTTTTTCTTTAATTCATGGAAGCTCAGATATGATTTTGGGGAAAATCTGGGGCCTGCCAGTTTGTCAGCAAGGATAATTTTGTTGAGAGCCCCCACTCTGCTGACTTGGGTGGGGTTAAAAGAGTTTTAAGCAGCTGTAGCATTTTATTAAACATTAACTACATAATTGGGGTTGCATGGCCAAGCTCCTGAAGCGTCAGGAAGAGAATCCACTTGTTGCCATTTCAATAATGGAAATCACTTCAATAATCAAACTCATTTTAATAATCAAACTCACTTTTAACCCGTTTTTTATTTGCATTCAAGCCTTGTCATCTCTAGACTGATGCTAGTAAAGGTATTTTTCACTGGGAACTCTTTAAAGGCCATAAAAAAAATTGTCTTTTTTTTTTTTTATTCCCTCTCCTGGGTTAGTTTAAATCAGTAGCTCATTGATTAAAAAAAATCTTGCTTTACCAATCCTTTCAGCCACCTGTTTGCCAAAGATACTTGGCTTTGATGGTGGCACTGAGATGTTCCTAATCTAAAAAAATTTTTAAAAAACCCCACCCAGGTTCCCTCTGCTGTTGTTGAGGACTCTTAGCACAGAGATGGCTGCATGGCCTAGACATTTAATAGGAAAATATTAAAAAAGGAATTTTTTTAGCATAGTTACTACTGTTTTTATAGGTGTCTGGGCTGTGTCTCTACAGACACGTGATGTTCAGAACTAACAAAACATTATGGTTAGAAGATAAACTCTTTAATATGAAGCTGTTACCAGGGGTGATGTCTCTAGACCCAGTGTTTTCAGAGCAGCACCATAAATCCCCCCACTTCCCAGAGCTTTTAATGCCCTTTTTGCATAATTAATTCAGTGCTGTGTTGCTCGCATTAATTATTTCTTTGCAGACTTAAAGCCTGTGATGTTAAACTCTGGTCTTACTTCCCCTGAATCCTTCATTGGGGAGCCTCCCTTAAATTTGTGTTCTCCTTGCATCTGTTTTAGTGAAATTAGGAATATATAGGAGTGGTAAAAGAGCTGCTGTGTGCAGTGCTCTGGCTTAGCTGCTTTGCAGTGCCCTGGTTTGGTTTTTAATTTATTTTTAAAGTATTAATTTTATCCTGTTGTTCAGTGATTCCTCCAATAGACTCTGAACCAGCTTCTTATTCTGGCCAGCTATTAACACGTGTTGCAAATTTGCTGCTCTTTTTTTTATTTTTCAATTTATTTTTTTTTTTATAATGAGGAAAAGAGAATTTAAGTAGAAAGAAACTTGGCTGAAGAGTTTTAAAGGGAAGTGGCCACAGTTGAGTTGGGTCTGTGCTTGAGAAGATGTACTAGAGATGTCCTCAAGTTTTGCTTTTGGATGTTTAAGGAGGAAAAAAAGTGGGATAGTTTATGGTAGTTACTATATATATGTAGTAGTAACACATTTGTTACTACTACTATTTGTTGTTACACCTTGTGGTGACTTTCAGCAACAAAATAAACCCCAAAATTCAATGGGGTGGTGTTTGTAAGGCCCCTCCTTTGGGTAATACTCTGTGTTGGGATGGGCTCTTGCTTTGTGTCAGTTTTGCACCATTTCATTCTGTTTTTAGTGGCTTTTACATCAAAATGCAGAGTTAGGGGCCTGAGGGCAATGCTGGGATGTGTTCTGGGTGCTGATGACTCTTGTTTTCATTGGCACCTGTAACAATCTTTCTCTCCTGTGGTGACACCTGCTCAGTTGGTGTTAGTCTTGGGAGATCTCCACATTCCCCACCGATGCAACAGCCTCCCAGCCAAATTCAAAAAGCTGCTGGTGCCAGGCAAGATCCAACACATCCTGTGCACAGGAAACCTCTGCACCAAGGACACCTACGACTACCTCAAGACCCTGGCTGGAGATGTTCATGTTGTCAGAGGGGACTTTGATGAGGTAGTGTCTTGATAATGGCTTTTTTTTGGTGCATCTTTTATGCAAAGGTGGATTTGGGGTTAGTTGTGATTTGTGCCCAAGTGGGCAAATTGAGGTTATGGAGTACTGAGAGCATGTGGAAAGTAAAGTTGGGGAATGAGTTGGGGTTAGAGCCCAGAGGAGGCATCAAAGATGATCAGGTGGCCAGAACATCTCTCCTACAAGGCCAGGCTGAGAGAGTTGGGCTTGTTCAGCCTGGAGAAGAGAAGGCTTCAGGGAGACCTTATTGCAGCCTTCCAGTATCTGAAGGGGGCTACAAGAAAGCTGGGAAGAGACTTTTCATGAGGGCTTGTAGTGATAGGATGAGGGGTGATGGGCTCAAACTGGACGAGAGGAGATTTAGACTGGAAATTAGGAAGAAGTTTGAGAGTGGTGAGACCCTGGCCCAGGTTGTCCAGGGAGGTTGTGGATGCTCCATCCTGGAGGTGTTCAAGACCAAGTTGGATGGAGCTTTGAGCAACCTGCTCTAGTGGGAGGTGTCCCTGCCATGGCAGGGGGGTTGGAATTAGATGATCTTTGAGGTTCCTTGCAACCTAAATCAATAATGTGAATTTTGCAGTGAGTTCCCATCTGCCATCAGCATGAACAAAGTTATTGGCATAGTTGGCTCTGGGACTCCAGCAACCAGGACCTGCTGTTTGAAGCTCCTTCCATCCTCCCATGTTCTCTAGTGTTCATAAAAGCAGCTTTGTAGCACTAGGGCCAGTTACACTGAATATTTCTCTCTTCTTCATGCTGCAGAGTTGTTTTTAAATATAAATCTGTACATCTAATCTGTGTTTTTGTTTTTCTTTTAACTTTTAGAACCTGAATTACCCCGAGCAGAAAGTTGTGACTGTTGGACAGTTCAAAATTGGGCTGATTCATGGCCACCAGGTCATCCCTTGGGGTGACATGGCCAGCCTGGCCCTGCTCCAGAGGCAGTTTGATGTTGACATCCTCATTTCAGGACACACACACAAATTTGAGGCATTTGAGCATGAAAACAAGTTCTACATCAACCCGGGATCAGCCACAGGAGCCTATCATGCCTTAGAGAAGTGAGTGAAGTATGGGGAAGATCTAGGGGGGGTTTCTTTTTGCTAACAAAACTGAAGTGCAGAACTCCTGAGGGAGGTTAATGGTGATGTTCCAAGTGTCAGGAAGGGTTGGTGGAACTTGATGAACTTTGTGACTGAAAGAGATGAAGGAATGGGTCAAAACTAGAGGTGGGAAGATTCAGATGAGATGTTAGGAAGTTCTTCACCATGAGGGTGATGAGACACTGGAACAGGTCACCCAGAGAGGTGCTGGAAGCCCCATCCCTGGACATTTTGAAGGCCAGGCTGGCTGGGGCTGTGAGCAACTGCTCTAGTGGGAGGTGTCCCTGCCCATGGCAGGGGGGCTGGAACTGGATGATCTTTAAGGTCCCTTCCAACCCCGATGATTCTATGATTTAAAGGCTCAGCTCTGCTGTGCTCACAGAATTTCTGTCCATTTTTCTCAGGGTGGTTTCTGTTCAGTAGTGGTGAAACCACCACTAAAGCAATGATAGACACAAAAATAATCTGATTTTTTTTTCTCTCTTTCCAGCAACATCATTCCTTCCTTTGTGCTGATGGATATCCAAGCTTCCACAGTAGTTACATATGTCTACCAACTAATTGGAGATGATGTGAAAGTAGAAAGAATTGAGTATAAAAAGTCTTAAAAGTGTCTTTGCTTGTCTGGTTATTTTTACCATCTTGTTCTGAACTGCAAGTTACTACAATACTTGATGGCTAGTTTACAGCACTACACTTGCTAACAGCTTAATAATGTAGCTCCTTGGTAATAACTCTGAACCATTGTGTTTGCTTTTCTCTGTATGAATTGATTTGTAAAATACTCCATTAACATAACTGTTTAAATACTGTTCCTTAATGTTGTAATAAAGGCCACTTCATAGAAAAACTGAGTTTTATGAACTGTTGTTGAGGGAAAAATGCAACAGTTGTAGTTGCTTTTTAAAATATTTTGTGGTTTGGTGACTTCTAAAGGACACTGGGGCTTGAACAAAGATTGAGGGCTCTGGGGCCATGTTATTTGCTTCAGAATCCAGCTGGTATTTTAATTTTCTCATTTGACATTCCCCATTAAGGGAAAAGAATAAAGTGGATTGATAGGTTCTGAAAATATTACAAGTAACTCATAACCTAGAGTGGAAATTTCACTGTAGAAGGTTGAAATTTATAGTTTTTATAATCAAAGCAGCTTCCACTACCACTGTGCTTTAATGAATGATGGTCTAATTGAATGTACAGCCAGCCAAGAGAAGCTTTCCTTCATTTATGGCTAATACCTGACACTACAGCTGCACTTTGCTCCATGTAGAGGGGTTTTAAATAACAATTCTGTATGACACAGCTTTTTCCAGTGCTGTATTTGTCATGAAGGTTTGATTTAACCTAATAGGTTTCCATGGGAGCAGGTAGAACTTTCCTTCTGTGTCATAAGCTGATTAAATATCTTATTTCTATTCCAAATAAACCTGTTTTACCTTAAAAAAAAAAAAGACCAGACATCTCAGGAACCTCTGGCTAGCTGCCACTTGATGCAGTGAAACACAAGCCCCCTGCTCCATCCTGCTGCAGACAGAAGAGAGAACAAAGTCAAGAAGGAAAACCTCAGCAACCACTGTTCCAGGGAGGTCAGTGATTGAGTGGAACATCAATTTCATAATTAAACAAGGTTTGTGGGATACTGTAAGGCCAGAATGGATACATCTGTTTATTTGTGCTCACTGGAGTTAAAATTACAAGTTGTTTACAACAGATATTTTACAGGAAATACACCACTTAAGAAGTTCATCACAATTAGGCAAGGTTCTGTTTGTATGAAATCTTTGCAGACTTAAACATGGAGAGATAGAGAAAGAAGTAAAGGGAATAAATTTTAATCCTTCCTAAAAATCAAAGTGCTGAATATGACCATGGCTGTTAAATGGAAACAGAAAATCCTCTATAAATCTAAACTGTTCCAATGGGAATAGAGTATGGAAAAGAAACAGCCTAGAACAGTTAGTTCTAAAAAATGTGGCAAGTTCAAGGTGGCTTTTGGGAAAAGAACTTAGGTTTTAGTTAAATGTTCACCTGACCAGAATGAGTGTTCTTAAGGCCTGGCCCTCATCTTGCTGGTAGGAGGAGGAAAGAAAAGGGTCCATCAAGACCTTATTGATGACACCTGCAGTACAGAGGTCTCCTCAGGTCTGTTGAGGTACATCTGGAAAGTAAGAGAACAATATTAGCAGGGCTGTGGAAAACAGGATAGAATCTAAGACCTGGGCCAGTACTTGAAAGCTTGGGATGCTTCAAGGAAAATGAATTATTGATATTTTCTTATATACAATATACTTTACTAAAATAAACCACCTAATAAGTATTTTTATTAAAAGTTAAGTGAAAGTCTTAGTCTAGAAAAAGAGGAAATACTGCATGAGAGACAAAAGTGGTTTGTTTTACCTTCAGAAGATCAGCTGAGGGTATCTCAGCCAGAGCAGGATTTCCACATTTCTCTTGATACTCTTGAATTAGGGCTGTTGCATCATCAATGCTGGTGGAGGCAAAAATTTATCAACTTGTCAGCTTAAGCTCTCTTAAAAAGCCAAGAATTTACACACTGCAGTAGCAAAATAAGGTATGACCCCATGTTTTTGTAGTCAGGTCCTGTCACTACCAGTAGAGGCAAACAAGCCATGGCAAGCCTGGCATTTAACTTGTGGCTGTTAATAAACCAAATATACACTAGAATTTAAAGGTTCTTGGTTCCTGGCCCAAGTGCAGAAGAACTAGTGACCAAGTGAGTTGCAATGCTGAGTTTGTGGGGTCTGCCAGCTGTGCTTAATGAACCCAAGTGTTGGGAGTCACTAATTGCTGATTGAGCACAGCCTGCAGCAGGTGCAGCTCTGAGACCCTTGGTTTATTTGAGTGAGAGGTAATTCTAACTCTTGGAAAGCAGCAGGAGAGCCACCAGCTCCTAAGCTTTGAGTAGAGGCAGTTCATTTATTTTTCTCCAGTGTTCTTCCTGCTGAAGCTGTGACTGTGATGCCACTGAGCTGGATCCATCAGGAGGTAAGGTGAAGTGATTTAAAATGGTTTTTCACTCAGGTTAATTCTGCTTTTTTTACCTGTATTTCATCTGTTTGCCAGTCCAGGCTTGAGAAGCTCTTACTTGGGCTTGTATGACACTCTAAAACTTATCCTAAGTAGTGAGGTGAGATTTTTATTTAATTAACTTAGCAATACTTTAAAATTCTTGGAGACTAAGAACTAGAAAACCTCCATGACTTCAAATAAATTAGAATAAAGGAGAGATCCAATTTCTGTAACTACTATTAACATCTGTTTTAACTTGTATTAACTTACCAGTTCTTCTTGGCAAAATATTCCACCAGTTCTTTCAGTCGGTGAGTGTTCATCAGTTGTTGCTTCAGCAGTGGGAAATATTTAGTTTTCAGGAATTTTTCATAGAGCTTCTCATTTATGATACTCTCCAAAACCAAGGATCTAATCTGTAGATTGAAGTTTTAAGTAATGGCATAGAATTAATATTTTAAACCTAAGACATTGTACTTTTGACTGAAAAGAGCTCAGACATTTTTTAATTGGATTTAATTCAATGGAGCAGGATTTTTTTTTTTTTAAATTATTTTTTTTCAGTGGTGTGAGATGGCAGATTTTATGAGGAGTAATCTCAGATTGAGATAAGGGACTGAGTTAAGAAACCTGCCCTTAGGAAGGCAGCCCAAGGCCAGGCAGGAGAGGGGGCAATTTCATAAGCCCTTTGCCTTTTGAATGTAACCCATTTATTTAGAAAAATAAAGTAGTTCTGCTGCAAACAAAGCTGCCCTCCAAGCAGGGGCAGCCTGAAACACAGCACTGAGTCTAGAAAAAGAGGTTTTTCAGTTGCACAGCACTAAGGGAAATGCAGAAATCCCTGCAAATGTGGCAGTAGTTTAGAATTGCTTGGCAAGATCAGGAGAGAGGGAGGAAAAAGAGGTTCTGTGCACCCTTATCTATCAAAAAAGCCTCTAAAGTCAAGGTAAGTGAAGTAAAATTCATTTATTTACCTGAGAAGCAAATGCCACTACTTCTCCAGTGTACATGTGCTCCTCTATTTGCTGCAGCACAGTTTCTGTGTTGCATGTTGATAAGAAACCCTTGAGAAAAGAAGTTACAAAACATTAATATCCTGTGAGTGATTCAAGTAGAAACTCTTCCTTTCAGAGCAAGTATTTGACTTAGGAATGATTAATAGTTTGAAATTCTTGGTACAAACATGAAATGAGCAAACCAGGATCTGTGCAGCTTGGCTGAAGGAGCAGGACTTGGTGCTTTTAACTCTCACAGGGTATTTTGTGGTTGCTGTCATAGATTTTTTTGGACTAAATGCTGTAATTTGGGAAAAATCTGAGCTGAACTTTAATGACTGGAAGCCTAAGAAATGAGGATGCTTTTACTTGTGCCAGTTTGCTCAGGAGCAGCCTAAAATGCTTCATCTGGGAGAAAAAGGCAGAGCATGAACTAATGGAAACAAATGAAGAGAGAAAGGAAACTGTCAAAATAAATAGCAAGGATGTGGCTTTATGGCAAGAGATTTACATCAGAACTTGTGGTGCACATCAAGCATCTTTCTAAGAAGTCTGGAGCTTTCATTCAACACTTTTCTGAGTAGGATTTGGTCCTTTTCTTACAATCTGCTGTGAAACTATCTCACTGGTAGCTCCTCAGCAATTAGATGTTATCATCAACTTCACTGCTCTGGCAGGAATATGCTCATGGCTTGGGTTTTGTAGGGTGTTTTTGAGTGGGATTCCATAAAATACCCTCCAAGCCACAAAAGGCAAAGTCATATGATGAAGCTGTTGAGGGTAATTTGAAGCTAATTGGTTTAGCTTTAAAAAAAAAAGAAAGTGTTCACATGACCCCTCTCAGAAGGACAAATTCAGAGCAATAGCCTTTGTGGGTAGGAAATGCCAAGCAGCTGTCAGCAGTGACATTATTTAAATAAACTGGAATTATAAATGACCATCTTTGAGCATAAGATGCTTAAAGACCCTTGCACAGACAGGACACAAAACTTCCTATTTACCTGAATTTGCTGCTCTCTCTTCTCAGTCTGAGGAATGAGCAGCAGGCAGCCCAAAGCAAAGGCTGGAAGGTCCAACTGGGCATATTGTTTGGCTATTCCAATGACATCCAGGTCAGCCAGAACAGGGCACCTGCAGAAGAAGATGAGGAGTGAAGTTCTCAGCTTAATACACTGTCAACAAAACTGCACTGAGATGTTTAAGCCAGATAGAACAACAGGTTTTTACATCTCATTTTCAGAAGTGGCCAAACTGTGTGAGTTAAGTTCACAGAATACAAATGCAGGAAGATTTCCTAGCTTGAAAAAAACCTTCCAAGTCCAGTTTTTCTTTCTAGACACCCAAGGCCTTATTTTGAGGGGAAATGCCCAGAGTGATGCTTTGCTACCTATATACATGCAAAGTAATGCAGGGATGTTCTCTGGCTGGATCCTCTCCCAGTATTTCCTAAGTTCTGGTTCAAGTCAGGCTCTCTGAGCTCTGGCTCTTCCCTTGAGCAGGTCAGAGCAGAGTGAATTTATTGTGCTTTTTCCCCCTGTACAGGCAATGCAGAACTGGTTCATGTACAGAATGTTTTGGAGCTTTAATACCATAGCTGTTAGATTTCTGTCATGTAGGAAAATGAATTCTTGCTCTCTCCTCTCTGTTAATGTTTTAGGATGTGTGCTAGATTTTGGGCTAAGATAGATACTAACTGGGCTTTTAGGGTTGATCTTGAATTCTTTAAAAACATCAGGACAGGAATGTCCTAACAAGAGGCAAAATGTTCTTCTTCATGCCTCAGGTTCCCCAGTTTCATTTTTTTTTTGTGTGTTCCAGGCAAGTTGTTGGATGAGAAATTCTAAACAGACCTTCCCACTCAACCCATGGGAGGTTTTATCTACTTACTTGAGCAGAATCACAAAACACTCACAACATTCTTCTAGCTGTTTAGGACTTGGTGGACATGAAGCTAAGAAAGAAAAGATAAAGTAAATACATTAATTAAGTTCCTAGAGAAGCCTGAGAGCTAACAGAGCTGCTAACAGCCCTACCTGTGAGAAATGGTGACAGGATGACACTTCGCCAAGCTCGGCTGAAGTTGGGAATCTGTTGACAGCAAAGTTTTAAATTAACAGGGGAAATAGTTTTAATTAATTGTATTTGTAAGCACAGACATCCTCACCCACTGTAGTGGAAGAAGCCTGTCAATTTTCTTTTCTTTTTATCTTGGATGAATTACTCCCTAACATTGTTTTCCTCCTCTCAGCCTACTATTTATTTAGAGATATTTTGACTGATGGCAAAATTAAGTCTGTCCAACTTTACCAAACCCTCCAAGTAAGTGTTTGCTGAAGGAACCCCAAGTGCAGAATATGCTATTTCATATAAAAATAATAATTCAAACCCAATCTCTTCATGTGTAACACTTCATGGCATAGATGCCTGTCATTCATACCCACACAAACAGGATTCCTCTGAAGTGAAGGAGAAGATCAGGAGCCAGAGAATATTTGCTTACCTCCCATAATGAATGAATGCCAGTAATTGCTGTCAAAACCCTTCTTAGATATTGAATCTGGAAAAAAAGAAAAGTCATTATAAAATGCTGCAGAGTTTGTGAGGATTTGGTGATAATTTGCAGAACTATATTATGCTTGTTGTCTTGTCTGCAGGGTGCAAACTTAGTTCCTCAGGTATCTTTTTAGGAGAAGTAGCTGATGCATATGGAAATAAGATTTATAGTTTAGTAAATTAAACTATCACAAGCAGGAGGAGCATATGTTGTTTCAGTAAATACTCAAGATTTCTGGTAGTCTTAATACTGCTGAAGAGTTTATGATCCCTCCTTCTTTGCTATTAGTACCTAAATCTCAGATTAAAACTTGCTTTAATATCAGCTCCTTATCCAACCCCATTACCAGGTGCATCCCTCACCTCCTTAGGCTGTAGCAAGATGAGACAAAGTTTAACAATCAGAGGGAATTAAGATTCTGAATGACAAAAAACAGCATTACAATCCTAATAAATACCTTTTAGGGGTAGTATTTTTTTGGTGAGTGTGTATATATATACATAAATATACACAGTTTGTGCATATGCATGGATATATTTGCACACACAAATATGCACATTGTTGTAGAATTAGAATAATACCAAGAAATTTTTCAGTTTATCACTGTAGGATTTACTCTTGCTATCTGAGAGGCTTTGTGCCTTTAAAAATGAAACTAGAACAAGTTAAGATCAACATTCTGAAGCAGTACCAAGAAAATACAAATCTTTCAAAGCTGCATCAGTTCAGTAACCACGTAAATGATCAATAATTGCTCACAGTAAGTTTATAATTTATGTATCTATCCCATTCTTTAGAAATCCAGGGATTCAAAAAGCCTTTTTTTGATGGTTAAAAATTCCTTACCATATTGAAACCAAGGAGCTTCTGTAGGAGGCCATTCCACAGCTGGGAGTCATACACTTTGTATTCCAGACAGAGTTCTGCCACCAGTCGAACAGCCTGAAGGACACACAGGATTTAATGTCCATTCATGATCCTCAAACCTTCCCTGCTTGCCAGCATAACTTTAGATTTTTACAGCATTAGCNTATGGTGTATATATATAGTTAAAAAACCTATATGTGAACTATATATAGTTTATATACTACATATGGTGTATATATATAGTTAAAAAACCTATATGTGAACTATATATAGTTTATATACTACATATGGTGTATATATATAGTTAAAAAACCTATATGTGAACTATATATAGTTTATATACTACATATGGTGTATATATATAGTTAAAAAACCTATATGTGAACTATATATAGTTTATATACTACATATGGTGTATATATATAGTTAAAAAACCTATATGTGAACTATATATAGTTTATATACTACATATGGTGTATATATATAGTTAAAAAACCTATATGTGAACTATATATAGTTTATATACTACATATGGTGTATATATATAGTTAAAAAACCTATATGTGAACTATATATAGTTTATATACTACATATGGTGTATATATATAGTTAAAAAACCTATATGTGAACTATATATAGTTTATATATAGATAAAAAACCTATATGTGAACTATATATAGTTTATATATAAAACTATCCCTGGCATAATAGATAAGTAACAAGGCCCATATAAAGGTGTATCCTGTTAATATTTAATTCATATTAAAGTATGAGGTGTGAGTCCAAGCAGGGTAAGGAATGGGGCAAGTGCTAGGGATAATGCTGTGATGGGCACTAGTCAGCACATCAACAGGGATTTTTTTTGATCACAGTGAAAAAGGAGAGTCTTTGGGGTAACTACATATTCACCTGTATTTTTAAAATATTACTGTAAGTAGCATGAGCAGTGTATGAATAGGGCAGGATATATGGGAGCAACACCTGTTTGGAAGTGTCTGTGCTCTGCAGGAAGGGGCACATTCTACACAAGGGTTTAAAAATCTTACTGTGGGTTCATGGCTGTGATTCTTCCATAGCCCCTTAATCATCCCTTCCTTAGGGCTCTTGTGAAAGGATTCATAAGTATAGGGAATGTTCAAGACTTCAAATTCTGCCAGATAAATGCAGCATTTGAGAAAATATCTGTAAAAAAAA
>VYZX01033225.1:0-10151 GCA_013401335.1 Brachypteracias leptosomus | reverse complement strand
GATTTGTGGAGTGGTATCTCCATTAAGGTTCCCAGGAAAGTCTTCTTGCATAAGAAATCCTGAATATGTTTTTCAAATAAAGCCCTACTGTTGACTTTTTATTTTGTTCACAGCATTACAGAGAAATAATGTGGTCATGAACATGCTAATATTTTTGCCTTTACATAAAAATTCTTTCCTGTGGTTTGCTATCTGAGTCTGCAATGTGAAGACCTCATTAGATTCTCAGCAGCATTTCATGTTTATCAATGAGCAGCACGACTTTTTCAAATCACCAATTAGAAGATGAAAAATTTTCCCTCTTTCCATATTCTTTGGCATTTGTTCTTAAATGATCTAGTACAGAAGGTCATAAGTGTTTTAAATCACTTTGGAAAACAGATGCAGAAAGCAGAAAGACATCACAAATGCTACTTTGCAGTGATTACAGGGCAACACCATATCCAATTTATATTTATTGCTTTTTAAATGGAATTCAAGTTGAAATTAGTTAATACAAGGTAGAGGGGGGTGCTACAAGAAAGCTGGGAGGGACTTTTTACAAGGCCTTGTAGTGATAGGATGAGGGGTAATGTCTTTAAGCTGGAGAAGGGGAGACTCATATCAGATGTAAGGAAGAAGTTTTTCACTCAGAGGGTGGTGAATCACTGGAACAGGTTGCCCAGGGAGGCTGTAGATGCCCCAACATTGGATGTGTTCAAGACTAGACTGGATGGGTCTTTGAGCAACTCAGTCTAGTGGAAGGTGTCTCTGCTCCTGGCAAGGGTGTTGGAACTAGATGATCTTTAAGGTTCCTTCCAACCCAAACCATTCTATCATTCAATAATTCTCTATTTTCTAAGATCTGTATGTTTAAAATAAGCAAAACCTAGTGTCCAAAAAGCATGTTCAATGTTATTATGAAAGGCCATATAATACCATTAAAAATAAATTAATCTGTCTGTAACTCTATATTTGATTAGAGGTTTCTGCTCTGTCATTCAGTTCCTTGCTCCTGAAAGGGCCATCTTAAAGACTTTGAAATTGTAGCTACAGAAACTTATCATTGGCCCAAATATGAGATATTCAGATTCTCTTGAATAGAATGGGCTTTTTTGTGAAACCCTGCAAGAACAATTTATAGAAGCAGAAGAATTGAAGATGAAAATATTTTGATGTGTAAACAAACTACTACTTCAGGTAATAACAGTAGACAACATCTGCCTACATCAGTTTAATCACATTGTGATGCATGGATATCATTGACGCTACAAACTAGTTAAACTTAGATGTTGTATATTTTTTTAAAAAGCACTGAGCTAGAAATATTTTTACAGCACAATACTACGGAATTGATATAAGGAGGAAAAATATAATCCAGTGCTTAACAGCAATGTTAGGCCTGTAAGTTTATTCTTTTAACTTGTAAAGGTGCATTTCACAGTTCCTTTGAGGATGGCTGGCCTTTTCTTCTGAAAGTCTGTAAAATATTGGCTCAAAATCTTATAGACACTCGAATATGTGCTTAGTCCTTGTAGTATCTGATAAGCAGAAGAGCCAAAGTCACCTTAAGTAACACATTTTGAAAGTATATGAATTGGTTTACTGTCTAACAATGAAGACATATCACACTGAGTTCCATGATTTGGCTAACAACACAACAGAAACATTCCAGGAATAGCAGCATCCTCATTTGATGAACAATTGTCATGTTGGTTCTTCACAAATCCTCAATAAAATGCATCCTTTCCATAGGAAAATGAGTTTAATAAATTGACATAACTACTCTTAGAATTATTACTCTCTTTGTAAGAAAGAAAAGGGAACTTCTATGAAAAGTTCTGAATGGTGTAGATCTCAAATTGAAATGTAATATTCATATTTCCTATCAAAGACAATTTTGTGTTTTCTGGCTCTTGTAGAATTCTCCTGAATGGTTTGCATGACTTTGGAGAGATTTTTAAAGAATATTGTTGTTCTCTGCTTTACTTAATAAATGCTTTTAAGAAAGGAATCAAACATGAGTTGAGAAGTTTGAAATTTCCTCAGAGGAAATTTCACCTCCCTCCCCCTGTGCCTTGTGATGGACAGAATATCACATCAGAATGCTGAGAGTAATTAAACTTGAAAAACAAACAGGTTTATTTTGTTTTGTGATCAAAATCTTGATGATCACTCTAGAGAGAAGAAATTCTGTGTGGACATAGTATGAAAGTAACAGGCAATTCATTGTTCAATGGTTATCAGTATTTCTTTTACTTTTTTTCAATTTTGTGACTCATACGAGGAAATGTGTCGTTGTGAACAATCTATGCATAAGAATACATGCTTTAATGCTACAAACTGTACGTGCCTTCAGAAATATGTCAAATAAAACTTGAATGATAAGGATGAGAAAATGGGATTGAATTTATATAACATTTTCTTACAATCTGAAATCCAAGTGACTCCTTACTCTGCTTTTCTTTTGTTAGGCCCCTGGGCATGAAACTACTATAGGGGCAGATGGATCCAAACCCCTGGTGAGCTTCCAAGAGGTGCGGTTCCCAACGATGCCACTGGGCAGAGAAGCCTTCTGAAGCAGCTGTAACAGCAGTAAAGGTTACTGACCACCCACCATCCAGCTGCTTGTCACTGCCTGTCAGTTGCATTAGCACTTGTTTTAGATCTTTTAGCTGAATTGCTTCCTAAATCATTTCAGTTTAAGTAAACCATTGTTAGCATAAACAGTTTAAACAGGGTTCTTTGTTAACATCCAACATTTTGACAGAAGTGCAAGGCATGTTTGCGCATACTGGGAAGTGTAAGGGTAACAGCTCTCAACAGAGTACTATGTAAAATCCACAGTGGGTGGATTTGTAAGGTCTGATGGGCGAAGAAGAGAGAGTAAAGATCTCAAACTTATTTTATTTCATTATATGTGCTTACCCTTAAGCTGATACTTTTTTCTGCTAACATTTTAAGAGGCAGACTGTCTTGAAGTGTTGGGGGAAAATGCATACCACCCACAGACTCCACACAGATTCCCTACTAACCTTCCACTCTCACCTGCCTGCATGTCACATACTGTAACAGCAGTAAGTGAAAGCATATACAAATAGGGAAGAAAGAGGTTCTTGCTGTCTCACTTTCTTGTCATCTAATTCAAAGCAACCTCAATTCTCCTCATTATCACAAGAGAACGCTTAGAAAAATTGTATCAGTGCTCCTAACATATCAGAAAAAAACAGACTTGGTACTGCAAATTAGGGCCACCAAACAGTTATCTGAAAAGGAAGCCAATGGCTACATAATAAAGTATCTTCTGGTAATAATCGGCCTACCACAGTAAACACCACTTCACAATCTCAGTTCTATAGTGGGTCTAACTAACACACACACAAAAAGAAGGTTTTTAAAATAACTGAAGAAATTAATTTATGTCATGCCTATTGAATTTGTAACATCTTCTCCACACACATACACAGATTTTTCTCTTGTGATCAGAGCAAAAGACATTTAATTTACTTCTTCCTCTTTTTTATTAGATTACCAGAAACTGGTAGTATCTCATTTGAAGATATACATTTCCTCCAATTTAGCCAAGTATATATAAAAAAATATATTAATGAATAAAACAGAACTAAATTACTGAAACTTTGAGTTAAACATGATGAAAACCAGTCCATAAAGCTTAATTAATATACACACTAGAGTGTGCTATTGTATATAAAATACAGATTGGTCACTACTTCTGTTCATGTGAAATAAGAATGTGAGCTCTCCAGAACTAAGATTCAGGAGTGCCTCCAGGTCTATAGCAAAGCAAGTTATTTTCACTTTGATCATATCACCAACATCCTAGTGAAAGTTACAGCTGAGAACCTAAAGATAACGACAAACATCTTTATAGAAACAAAAAAGATTTCAGATTTCCCTATATAACCAAAAGAACACACAATATACACAACCTTAAGCTCACCACAGGAACCAAGGACATATTATCATTTATTTTATACAAGTATCATTGCTACCTGGAGCACACAACAATACAACACTTTCAAGTGAATAAGGTAGCGAACAAACCTTCATGAACTACTTCCTAATACAGTGGTGAGGACATTTCCTGCTGAGTTAGAACCGAACTGAGCCAGAGCTGAGTGAGCATGAATGGATCAGTCTGCTGGGAGACATTATGACTGATTAAATGTGAAGAACTATGTAAATGAAATAGTATGAAAAAGCCAAACTGAAACATAATTATAATTCCCGTACCACATGTAACTAAACTCTTCAAATATTTGCAGTACATAACACAGATCTCTACCCTGTCACATTTAAGACATTAACACTGTATAAAGAACAACTAGTTTCTGTCTGCTGATTTATCCTACAGAATACAGAGACACTCCACTGAGGAGGACATTGAACAGGAAAAAAAAAGAACCAATACACATGCAGAACAAGCAATTAATACTAAGTGTTCTTAGTATTAATATACATTTTGCTAGCAGAACTGTATGATATGGTAAACAGCACAGTGCATTTGGCTCAGGAAGCTTTCTCTGACAGTCTTTGGGTTTCTAAGACATTTTGTAGATAGTTACTTCTTTGAGATGGAGCTACAACTGTGCCAGGGCATCTTATGCCACTAATGGTTTCCTATTTCTTCACATAACCTAAATGATGGGACATAATACCAAGAGAAAGCAAAGAAGAAAAACAGGAGAACAATCCCAGGGAAGCCCACAAAAGAAAATGCTTCCACTAAACACCATATTAGAACATTCTCATGTCTTCTATCTCTTGAGCATCAGTCTTCAGATTAAATTAAATTCTGACATTGTTCATAAAGAACAAAATATTAACTTGGAGACGTTTGCCAGCTGTGAACAATAGAGACTGATACTAAAGCCAGATATAATAGTCAACACAGTTTTATATACTACATAATTAAAAATATACTCATATTAATGAATTACTCTACTATAGTATCTATAAATATGTATGAAAAAACTACAAGGACAGTTTTAATTCTTTCTCATAGGAAACTGACCTGCAGACTGCAAAGGGAAAAAAAACCCCCAAAACTGCAGATTAGGTTAACCCAATGAGTAGGAATTCAAGCATAACTGCGAAGAGGTCTGTGCAGATGAACAAAGAGCTCCTGGCAAAACTCAAAAAAACCCAGGAAGTATGCACAGGTTGGAAGCAAAGATGTGTAACCTGGGAGAAACAAAGAGACACTGTCCAAGCATGTAGGGATGAGGTATGGAAAGCCAAAGCCTGGCTAGAATTAAATACCAGAAGGGATGTCAAAGACAAGAAGGGCTTCTGTTAGTAGATATGACAAAAGGAAGGCTAAGGAAAATGCAGACCCACTGCTGATGGAGATGGTGTACCTGGTCAAAGTGGACATGGAAAAGACTGAGGAACTGAATGCCTTTACTTGCAAGACCAGCCTTCAGGAATCCCAGAGATCAGGGGACATTCTGGAGCAAGGACAACTTACCCTTATTGGAAGAGGATCATGTCAGGAGATAATTATGTCCAGCTTGCTTAAGAAAGTCCATGAGTCCTGATGGGGTGCACCCACAAGTGCTGAGGGAGCTGGCTGATCTCACTGCAAGGCCTCTCTCAATACTCTTAGACTGCTCGTGTTGACCGCAAGAAGGGTCTGAGGACAGGAGGTAAGAAAATATCATTCCTGCCTTCAAAAAGGGCAGGAAGAAAGACTCAAGCAACTAGGCTGGTCAGCTTCAGCTCAGTATCTGGGAAGGTGATGGAGCAGCAAAACCTGGAAACCATCTCCAGGCACAGGAAGGACAAGAAAATCACCAGGAGTAGTAAGTATGGGTTCACCAAGGGGAAGTCATGCTTGACCACCCTGATCACATTGGAAGAGACGTTGGAAGCAACATTGAAAGAGACAAAGGTAATGGATCTGATTGTCTACCCCTTTGGAATAGGTTGCAGCTTGGTCATGTATCTTTTTGGTGTTTATCATGTTATGTTGATGCACCTCTCTGGCATTTGCCAGGGAGGCCTGTGCATGGCCATGGTGGTATTCGGGGTGTGGCTGATTTCTCCACCTGTCGTCAAATTTGTTGCCTGGTTTCTTTTCCCTTCTGTTATTGAGTTTGTAATGTGGTATGTGTTCCCTTTCATTATATCACTCGCAGTTAGTGTATTCATCTCCTCTGGTTTTGGCCATGCAGCATCAGTTTTTTGTTCTGTAGAAATAGACAAAGACTACACCTGTATCCTGCTGTTGGTGGCTGTGTTCCTGGTGTTGTGCAGGATAATTGGCAAAACATGGACATACTGGACAGAGTCCAAGAAAGGGTCACAAGGATGGTGACAGGACTGGAGTATATTTCACATGAGGAGAGACTGAGAGTGCTAGACTGTTCAGCGTGAAGAAGAGAAGGCTCAGGGGCCATCTTATCAATGTATATAAATACCTGAAGGGAGGGTGCAAAGAGGACAGAGCCAGGCTTTCTTTAGTGGTGAAAATGACAGGACAAGAGGCAATGGGCACAAACTGAAACAGAAGGCTCTATCTGAACACCAGGAAACAATTTTATGGCAATGGTGAGCTCACTACAGCATATATGCTGTTTTCCAATATTTAATTTAGATACAACCTTTTTTTTCTCCTTTCAAACATATGAAACTTCAAACCTCACAGTGAATAGCAGTCAAAATCACCATTTATATTAATGAAACTATAACTGAACTAAAGATACCTTCAGTGCCAAAAATTGATAACATTTCCACCTGCAGCTTTGTTAACCTTTGAGAAGTCATCAACATGTTTTAGAAATACAACTAATTTAAATAATGCATATTGAATTTTCATAGAGTTGTACTATTCACGACACACAATGATGTTCATAGCACATTCCTAGAAGATACCTTTAGTCTTTTCATGCATGTTTAAAAACCCAAGACAACTACAATGAAACTTGACACTCAGTCCAACAGCTTCAAAAGCATGTAGGCAGAAATTCCACTTAAGTATGATTAAAAACTTTCTAAGGTTTAATCCTAGAAGATATGAAGTAACAATTTATGGCATCATTGTACCCAAAGACTCTAACATAGCTTTAAATTTTTTTCACCGTAAAAAAACCAAATTGTTTTCTTCCTTGATTTTACAGTAGAAAAAAAAAGTTGAAACAATGTAAACAATCCTATTTGCTACAAAATCAACAGAAAAAGGAGTTACATCTTTCTATTTGAACCTCCTTTTCATTTTCAGTATCTGAACTATTACTTTGGCTGCCTCTTGATACAAAACTCAGGAAACAAACAGTGATATACCTACTTCTTACAATCTTAACTCCATTTCTGATCTGTAAATACATTTTTGAACACAGAAAACATTCCAAAGCAAACATGTTATCTGACAACTAGATGATCAACAGCTACATTCCCATCAAAGTACAAGCAAAGCATCTCCAACACAAAGTGGTTGCCATATTCACTCAGGGCTACAAATGCTTTTTTGTTTCCTGAAGACAATGGATGAAGTGTATTATGTGACAGAACTTGCATGACAACCAGAGAGATAAGCAATCATTTTCTCATCAAGCTATTGTATTTCTTCCACTAGAAAGTTGACAAAAATTTCAATTAGAAGACAAAGTGTATTTGGAAAACTGTGCATCAAATCAAGGAGTTTGTGATAATACAAATGCCAAGAAAAATAGGTGCTGAAGACGACAACAGCAAAACCTTATATAGATTTGCTCAGCTGAAGATCTGAAAGACAAGCTTCTCTTGACCTTGTTGTTCAAGAGAAAATAGGTTTATGAAATAAAATTGAATACTTGTCAGTTCAATCATATTGTGCAACCCAGAATGCAAGCTGCATCTATAAACTGTATCTGCAACTTACTCCAACATTTTCCTCGCATCCTGAGAAGAGCTATCAAATTGTAAACTTCTGGTTCAAGTTGTTGGTTATTTGTTTTGTGTACCTGACAAATTCATAAATAAACAAAGCACATAGGGAGAAAAAACCCCAACAACCAATCCAAAGAGATACAAGTTACACCTTTGCCACAGACAACAGAAAAGCAGATTAAGAAAACAGAATTAACTTCCCCCTGATTTTAAGAAACAATAGTACTACTATGGTTTCTGAAGCGAAAGCCTTTGTTGCTTAACCTCAAAAAAATTACAACAAGAAGGAAGCATCTTCCACAGTCCAGAAAAAGGTACACAAATCATGGACACACAGATTTTATAAGAAGTCCTTCTCACTTCTTGTTGTGTAACTCATACAGTTCCACATTTGAAATGATTGTATTTCGCTTTCTGTAGAACCTCACAAAGAATGTAGATCTGTTACATAGTATGAGCTCCTATTCTAACAAGGCAGATATATTTTAAAACACCAAAAATGTTACATTCCATACAACAGTGGTTTAAGTTTACAGTAACTGATATTCTGATTAGTTTAACATTTCAAATACTGAATTAATCATATTTTTGGTTCAGGCATCCCTGGCCCTGCGCTTAATTGCTAATGTCTTTCTGCTGGCAATGAGGTAGGCCAGATTGGAGTAAAATATTCCATATAATTCAGCCTGGGGAGTATCCCCTGGATTTGAATTATGACTTTAGTGACTCGGAATGGACTATTTATTTTTCTCAGTTTATGACCCAAGTATTAAATCATGAAATCACACAATCATTCAGGTTGGAAGGGAGCTCTGGAGGCCAACTAGTTGAACCTCCTGCTGAAGGCAAGATCAACACTGAATTCAGACCAGATTGTTCAGATCCTTGTCCAGTTAGACCCTAAAAACCTCCAAGGATGGAGATTTCATAATGTTGCTGGCTAAAATATCCTGATGCTGATCTTCATCACAAAAATTTTTTTTTTCCTTATACCAAGTTGCAACTTCCCATGTTTCAATTTATCACCATTTCCACTCATTCTCCTGCTATGCATCTCTGCAGAGCCTGCCTGGCTCCATTTTCCTGACAACCTTGTAGGTACTGGACATCTGCTATTAGGTTCCTCATAAACTTTCTTTTTTCCAGGTTGAGGTCAAGATATACAATGTCCTCTCATCCTTTTTATCACAGCAGGCAATGAGGTTGGTCAGACATAATTTATCTTTTGGTAATCCATGTTGGGTAATCCCAATCACCTTCTTCATGTGCACAGCAATGGCTGCCAAGAGCACCTGTACCATGATTTTCTCAAGGATCAAAAAGCTGGCAAACCTGGATCCATACATCATCCTTCTTGTCTTTTTCCACGAATGGGAGACTTTCCTCAGTCTCTGAGTAGATACAAAGCTCTCTCATAGTGACAGCCAGCTCTCTCATAATCTAACTAAACCAGTCTGCTCTCCTGAACTTTGTGGTCTGAGGCTGCTTCGTTTTCATAAATGACAACTCTTCTTCTTTCCTGCCTTTCTAATGTGCTGGCATCCATCATCCATACTAGAGATCCAGCCACACAAAGTACCCCAACAGATCTTAGGTACTTCAATAATGTTATAGTTCAGCCTCTGTACACAGATCTTTAGCTCTTCCTGCTTGTTTCTCAGATTGCATGTATTTGCATATGCACATTTTACATGGGCCACTGAAAATCAATTGAACTTTGTGTTTCTTGACAAATGGGAGTCTGATTTGGGTTATTTCTTTTACCATCTCCCACCTCTGAGGTGACCAAATGGTGTGGTTTATCCTCAGTTGGTAACTCAGCATCACACAGCCACTCGCTCACTCCTCCCCTCTGGTGAGATGGGAAGAAAAAAACTGGAAGAAAAAGGTAAAACATTCTGGGATGTGATAAAGACAGATTCACAGAACAATGCAGGTAAAGAAGAATTAATAATAGTAACATTAATAAATGAATATATGAAGTGAGTGATGCACAATACAATTGCTCACCACCTGGAAGGCAATGCACAGCCTGTTCCTTGATCCCTCCCCATCTCCCTCCAACTGCCCCCACCAGCTCCCCCAGTTATATACTGGGCATGACACCATATGGCATCGAATACCCCCTTGGCTAGTTCCATTGGGATATCCTGGCTGTGTCTCCTCCCAGCTTCTTCTGAAAAGTAACTCTACCCCAGATGAACCCAGGACACGAAATTCAAATTTCTTAAAAATAAATAGATGTTAAATTCATATATGAGAGAATGTAGTGGGTCTGTCTG
>VYZX01033220.1:17308-27754 GCA_013401335.1 Brachypteracias leptosomus | reverse complement strand
ATCTTACTCACTGCAAGATATGTGCCCCACTGTCTCCTGTGTAGAGTGTTTATATACACCTGGGCTACACTTTCCATTCTGTTGGTCTTTACTATACATTTGAAGGTAAACAAGCTTACAAGTAGCTTTCTTTTCATGTGCAGTAGAATGATGCTGCCTACTCAATTCTTACAGCTCTTCAAGCTGTGAGACTCTATTGGCAACCTTTCCACAACTTTAAAATGATAGCATACTAACCAATTTATAGTTGAATACTAAAACACATCCAAAATAAAATTAGGTTAGTCCCAATTGTTTTCATGTGTTTTAACAACAGATTTTATTCACACTTCCTCCAAAAATATATATTATAAAATTAGACCAATCAGTGTGCTATCAGAATGAGTACATATGTCATTGATTTAAATTTTCCTACACACTTTCACTTGCTGTGTAACCAGGTTTCTGAAACAAAGTTCCTGAAAACAAGGAGCTTGGACCACATCTTCAGGTTAAATTAGTGAATGCTGGAATGTAATGAAGCTTCACTGTTTTACACCAACAGATCCGAGATGCTGTGCACAAAATATTGGGCTTTAAAAATTAATGTTGTTACAATTAAATTAACATGTAATAATATAGAAATGATATGCATTTTTTAGGATTACATACAAAACCCTGACAGGCGTGACATATCTGAGGCTTGTCATTGCCCCAACATAGCTTGACAGTGATTCAACAGCCTGCTAGCCAGTCTATAATAAATTAGAGAGCTTTGGTTGCATCCAGTGTTCAAAATTGCTTGGGTTTAATTATCATCAGATCAACTAATAAAAAAGAAATATTTTTATTTTTTAAAAGAACTAGCATTATTGATTAGACTCTGTGGTTTAAATCAGCTTTGGAATTTGGACAAACANAGAGCAGAACGTTTCTCGGTAGGATTTCAAGCTATTTGTTAGCATTGTGCAGGTACCTCATCCTTACTCGAGTGATAGCAGTTATCAAATAAATATCACTCCACAGGAAAGTGCATTTGTCAGCCTGTCTGCCTCACTGAGCATACCCTGAGTAAACTAGGTACACCATGAGGAACAGGTACACCATGAGGAACAGGTAAGAGATACTACAACTAAATCTGTGTTAGCAAGCAGCATAGTACAATAGAAGTGGGTCTACTGGAGTAACCAACATCGAATTATCTACTGAAGCAGCAGTTACTATACTGACAGCATCGAGGACCTGACACCCCTGCACATATATGCCTTTGGAGGGTTTCTGTTTCAGAACTGCTCTACTTCAGGGTTGTGGATGGAACACCAGTAGAGTCTGCAGTGTATTAGGTGCACTCCTGGAGCACAAGTTTCACTTGAAAGGAATCCAGATTTTGTCCTCTGGGACTTCACTGCAATACAAATCAAAAATGCAGCAAGTGGAGACCAGGGTGAGGTTTGTTTCAATAGTACGCTCATGATCTGGACTGTAATACGCAGGTACCTGAGGCTGAAAAGCATGAAAAAGTGTTCCAGGGTAAACACACCAGCACCTACTATGATAATTCTCGAGTCATGGATGTTTATCATCACAGCAACATACCCATGCAATGGACTAAATACTTCCATGGCTATCTTCATGCTGATGCAATATTTGACATTTGCTTGAATAAGGGGCATTTTAGGTTTATTTTGTGAACATTTCAAGTTCCTTTTTCCCAAATTCAACATTATTCAACCTGTTCTATCAACAGCTGCTCTTTTGTATTTTCACATTAATTATAATTTAGGGATATTTCTTTCTTCTGCTAGCTTCTTTCAGTGATTTATCTACACTGTACTCAGCATCATGAACTTAAACATACAGACTACGTGTTTATATCAATATAACCTGAACATTGTTATCTGCTCTGGCTTCAAATAAGAAAAGGGAGCCCAGTATTGCAACCTACTATTGGTCAGATATAATACATAGATAAAATACCATTTCTTATGTACCTATACACCAAGAAGCAACTGTAACACAGAGGTAAAGTAGAGAGAATTTTAAGAGTCCAGGCAAAGATGCAGCATCTCTCTGTAACAGTAGAGCATCAGAGATGAGGAGTGAGAACAGATCTAAATTCAGAGTACTGCCATTATACTGTGCTGGCTGCTTGCAAGATCAGCCAGTCTATACTAAATACAGTGAGAGTGTCTAAATCTGGCCAGTGCACAAGAAAAGCCAAGATGAGTATAAATGCTATTGTCACAGAAGCTTGCTGAGAAATCAAAATACAGCATAATAAAGCAAATGGGGTAGTGTGATCTGTGAGGAAGAACTGTGCAATTCCCTAGTTGATTTCTATTTAAACTTTTGAGGGAGCTAAATACGTAGCTTTCTATGCCCAAAACACATCAAATATAAGCAGACTGACAAGATACTTATTTTGTAGCAGTTTGCAGGAGCAGTCACCAGTAGTGACCCAGTACTGACCCAAATCCAATCCTCTATTTGGACTCCTCTGTTTTACTCGTTCATACAACTGGAAGTAATGACCCCTTCTCAGCTTTAGCATAATGGTGGTTAAGCATTTAATCCCAACCTCTGGCAAGCTAGTAAGCATATCTAATCACAAATTGGAGGAACTAACATATTCACAGGCTGACCCTGCAATAAGAAACATCATATACTACCTCTTCTGTCACTTTTGAAACTCTACAAATTCATAAATGCAAAGTCATAAACTATAATAGACGATTACTGTTAATGGAGAAGACAGACACTTTCCAACCAACAAATTATTGAGATTTTGTACAGGTCTTTTTGTACTCAAATTTATCTACTTTAAAAACAAATGGAAATAATGTGTCATACAGCAGCCAATTTGTACAGCATACAAATAGACTTGGAAAACTCTCTCTGCAACAATCTTCAGCTTTGCAATTTTTTAATAATTCAACATCTTTCTCAACAAAAACACAAATGCCATTGACATGTCTCCTTGTAAAAAAGTGCCTCCAACTTTATTGCAGAGTCAGTGACAGCTGTGACAATACAGCTTTGGTATTTAAAAGTGTTTTCACTAGCAAGAAAAAAGTGTTAAGATGAACAGAATGTTTCAAGAGCTTCAGAGAATACAGGAATTTTTCATCTTTAGGTCACTCTTCCCTTCCAGCCAGGCCATCATTAGCTGGAGTGACAGTGATTCCCATAGAATGGATCAGTGTTTTAACAGTAACTAGCAAGTTATCAGCCATATCAATTATTGCTATAGTTGCCAGCATTTGTGAAAAAGCCAGCCAAGAGTTCAAAGACTACACAGGCATAAAAAATGCCCAGAGATGATATTTCTTCAAATGACTAATATATTTTAAACCTACACTGCTGATGGCACTACAGTTGAAGTGTAAGAGCATTTAAACCTGTTTCAACAAGCTAACTCCGGGACAAGTAACAATTCTGCTGAGGTATCAGTGAGTGTGGTATTTGGTTAATTATCCTGCCAAAAAGCAGAGTGATTAACCCAGCTATGTGCCAAATAGGGGGAACATTGTACAAACACTGCTACAGAGACTGAACCTGTTCTGTATAATCACTGGGCTACAGGGCTGTCAGTCTGCTACGTGCACAGCCAAAATTCATATGCAAAATGATGGAAAAGTCGGTCTACACAAGAGACATGCACAGAATAAAATGATGAATTTTGGCAGGACATAATTGCAGTTGCCAAGTCAAAACTGTAGTCATATTTCTTAAAACAATTTAAGAGACATACTTCTGACATATAACTATAAAATCATAATTAAGCAATTGCTCCCTATGCACCATTGTCACCTATTTTTAAAACTGTTGCAAAAATTCTTTTCAAAAACAAAAGTAGTGTGCCATTTTTATCCCTCAGAAAGTCCACAAATCCTGAAGTTCTGAAAAAGATATTACAAACATTTCTTTGCAGGTTTTTCATGTAAATTCATTTTTCAACATTCCCAAATTGTAAAAGTTAGAAGGCTGTAGGTTCCTAAGCAAGGCTTCTTCAAGTGCTTCACAGCTCTAGCTACTCAGGTTCCATGCAGTACAAACTTTTATCTGTGCCAAGATTATATTTCAATGATACAGCCCAGCAACTGCTCTAGAAAAAGCTATAAAGATGAGAAGGTATGTCACAAGGTCATAGTCCTCAGAAAGAAGGGGACTATTATTCGATTAGAGGTAGTCACCTACCAATCTCATGGCAAAATAAAGCCTATTAAGCAAATCAGAAATGTCCCATTAAGGAAAATGCAATTAATTTTTAAATTATTATTATTATTTCTTGTTACTGTATTCTCTATAAAGAAAACATTATTGATAGAGAAGCTAAATTATACATTCAGAAGACATGAAAAGAGTAGGTCATTCTCCACATATTTTAAATTCTACTTTCAGTAGGCAAAATATAGCTTCCATATAGCATACTTAATATTCTTTCCAGTTAGGAAAATGCCTACTTGGAATCAGCTCTTCATAGTTCAATGGCAACAGTCAAGCTGAGGCTCCATGAGAGCAAACAGGCTCACCGAGGCATTCATAAAGGAAGGAAAGAGAAACTTGTTAAGAAGTTAACAACATTAAAAGGAGGAGAACATATTTTGATTCATTCCCCTGGTTGCAGCACAGCCAAAGGGGACTGCTGTCCTCATGGGGAGAGCGAAAAGAGACCAGTTTTATAAAAGCCCAAGGGGCTAGAAGTGGATAACAACCCAAAGTGATGGCTTGAAGCCATCAGTACATTTCCTTCATTTACAAAAAGAACTTCAATATGTGCTTGAAATGCTTTGTTTTAATTTGTTAGCTGTTCTGCAAAGATCTCTTGATAATACAGAATGTTTCCACAATAAATGTTGGCCAGAACAAGTTTACTCTAGAGTTTTACTCTATCATTGAGCGTTTACAAAATAAAATAAATTTAAATAAGTAAGGTTGGCCAAATTCAAACCACAAATCAGAAAACCACCAAGTAGGACCATCCTCCCTGCCAAAGCTTAATGTGACCTAATGGGAGAGCTGTAAGAGGTTAGAGTTGGTTTTTTATGTAGCTTCATGTAATATTTGGCAAACCAAAGGGGCTGGACCAGGACTCCTGATCCTTAAACAAACATTTGATGTAATTTTTTTTTCACTTTTTCATCATAATAATACTCTGCCTTCTGCCCTTCTATGACCTCAGCCCCTTTTCCCACCGGGTGGGTTGGATTTAGAACCTCCTTCTTCTCTTACAAGTGTCATTCGAATCAGCCCCTTCCAGATGTGTTTCACCTCCACCCACAACAAGCCCTGCAGGTCCAGCAAAGTGTAGAGAGGAAAAGGACTGCAGGGAGAAGGAGCCGTGCCCTGGCAGCACATCAGTTGGCTTGTGACTTCTCACTGAGTTTATTATTCATAGCACTGGTGGGAGGGCAGGGGGCAGGGTGACTCACACAACAGCTTGTCTAAATTGAAAACCAATACCAACCCACACCCCTGCAATGGGGAAGCGGAGCTGCGGTGGGTCACTGTGGTCAGTTTTGCTTCCACTGGATGTCTGGGCCCCTGGGACTTGCTGCTCTAGGCTAAGTAGGTCATTTGCTATCGTTAAAACAAGAGAGAATGGCAAGTTTATCTTTCCCTCCAAACCCTTCAATGAAGCCATCTCCACTGACTGGTTCCACAGAAAGAAGCTACATTAATGTTTGTGACAAAAGTGAGAGTCAATGTGAAGTCTCTCAAATTATTTTCTAATTTGTATGAAACATATAGAGAACTGTATACAAAACCCCAGCATTCCAATTTAGTGCTACTCTAATCATATGTAAAATGAAATAACCCCTTTACCAGCATTGATCCCACTAGAAAAAGGAATGTTTTTAGCCTGGACTGTACAATATTTCAAATGCAAGTGAACAAGAAAATTGTGGTCCTTACTACAAAGAGTAATGTGATAAGGCAGAAATAATGTGGTACTTCCTTTCAGGTACTGCTGTAGAAAAAAAACAAGTTTAACTGTATTGAATTTAATAGGAAAGCATTTGTCTAATAAAGTAAGAGTTAACATGCTGCTCTGATCGTATTTTAAACTAAAAACTCCAGTGTTTTAGTCAGCATCAGAAAACTTTATTACCTCAAGATACATGTGCATCTTCAACAGGGATTATATGCCTTTTTTAACTTGTCCTGCTACCCTAGCTTTCTCTCACTGTTTAACAATTCTACATACTCATCTTCAGCTTGCCCCCCAGTGTTATTTTTGATGATCAAATACGTAATCCTCTTGTCAGCACACCCTACCCTGAATAGGGGTAAGGGCAAGGTAAACAACTACACAACCCCAACACCTGGAGTAGATGCTCCCAGCTGGATGGGGAACTGGGATGGGGATCCATCAACACTAGTCCAGGGCTGCCAGGGAACTTACTTAGTTGAGAAGTGATAGGAAGTTCCGGGGATGCTCGAGGTTGTTTCAGCCACCTGGAGTGAAGTAAAGGCAACGAGGACAATAGGAAATGGTCCTGCCAATGGTCCCGCTGCTGCAATTCCTACCTCCCAAGAACTCCTTCCTGCCTGGGATCCAACAGGGAGGAGATGCTCCACATTTCCTGCTCAAGAGTGTCACAGTGGCCCCAAGTGGTAAATAAGGAAAACTTCAAGAAGAAACCTGCAAGTCTTCCTGTGGCAGAGCCAAATCCTAAATTAAAGGAATGTGTGACAAAGCTGCCAAAAGTGTGACACTTGGCAGCTCTCCCAGCTGCCTTCTACTACTTCCCTTCTAGCCCCCAAAGTATCTGTGATGTGAGTAAGGGGCACTTTTAAGTAGCTGCTGGCCCTTTCCCACTGCAACTGCTTGGAAGAGGACTCTTGGCTTCTTCAGGCGTCACTGGGTTAAGGTAGAGAATGTGGCTCCTGGGCCCTCTGCCCAATTCTCTATTCAGAAGGTGTAAGGCAGCATAGGAGATGGCTGACTCTTTCTGAATTGAGGAAAGCTTCTAACAAAATTAGGCTCCTTTCTTCACAAAGCTACACAGAAGAAAATAAAGCATCAGCCAAAAATCTTTGCCCTTGCTTTCTTCCAACCCTGATGTCTGTTGAAGTTAACTCCCACCGAACTATACACCAGCTTAGGACAGGGATATCTCACTCCCTTCACACCTGCTTCTCACACCAAGGTATTGACTGTACCTCCACAACCTTCTTTCGGTACCTTCAACCCCAACACCTTTGAAGTGAGATATGTAGACTTTAGCTGTTTTCCCTGTAGGTAACACACTTGCTCTTCACCCAAGTCACAAAAGCCATCACAAGAGAAAAATCTCTTCCACCTCACCCTTGCTTATAAAATGTTTCCATCTGGCTAAAATTAAGTTAAAATTCTTTCTTCTCAGCTTAGATTGATATTTCTAATATTTCATTTCCAGTGGGGGGAAAAAACAGCAAATTACCAAAGCGTTACACTCTCCATTGAACTGAACATCTCACTGACTCCTTTCCATGTAAGGTTAATTGTTTTTTATCCGCTAACATTAAAAAAGTGTAAGCATGTGCCATCTTTTACCCCCAAAGTAGAGCACTCTCCAAATATGCAGATATTCCATCAACACAGCTAGCTCCAAACCAAGGGAAAATGGCTGGTTACACATGCAAAAGACACCTCACAGAGGAGCAGAATAAAAATGGAAAAATATCATACCTAAATTATCAAAAGGATAATTTGAACATTCAAAATATAATTTTAGTTGGCACAGATACATCCAGGGGAAAAGGGAGCACTGCATGATATTTCATGTTAACTCCTGAAGTTCTTTGGAACATCCCATCGTGCTACTGATCTGACAGTACTCTGTTGAATTTGAGGTATTGGACATATGAAATAAAACAGTGAACAAACAGTAGCTCATAATTTTGTACAGACCAGAATACAGAGCTTGGCCAAGGGATTTAGGTTCTTATCCGTAATGAGTCACTGGCTAATTGTGTGAAATCAGTCAAGTTTATTAATCCCTGTAGTAATCCTTACTAGTAAAAAAACTACCTTTTGTGACCTCTGAATGAAATGCAAGATATTGTTATTGCTGAGGTGATGTGAGGAATTCACAGATAAGTTTAAAAGTGACAGGACTATGTTAGGGAAGCAACTTTTATATTTCTAAACAATAGGCAGATAGATATTTACAGAGAAGATATAGATTAAATATATTGAGACCCAAATTCATTCTTTGAGTAGCCCATTATAAGCAAGCTATAGGCCAAAGTAAGAGCATTTGTTTTACATGACAGATGTCTCTGATAATTGGGCACTTTACAGATATAATTTAAATGTGTTTCAGTATCAAATTCTTAATTGCATCTTGCCAATGTATTTTAAACAGAACTTGTCTTAACATGGAAATGTACAAAACCTAGTTTAGCATGACATTTATCCGCTGAAAAGTATTGAAGAGTAACTATGAAAAACCACATAGATTTTCTTTTCTAGAATTTTGGGTGTCTATTTGGGTCTGAATGTCAGAAACCAAAGGTTTCTATTCCTGCCTCTAACCCATACAGAAGTAATCATATAGAGAAATTGTACAGAATTTTCATATTCCTCACAGTTCTGTAAATGCAGCCACTTTCAGAGACTTCATGCAAATGTTAAGGCTGTTGTTCTCCAACAGTTTATCTTTCACTTAGTGACCCAAATTCCTCAGGAGCATAGCTCTGCTGAAATACTCAAGTTTTATTTGCCTGCTTCTGCAAATCAGGAGCCCTTCCTTTTTGAGAGGGCTTTCAAAATGGAAAATTGCCTTTCTCAACCAAGACATGACCATTGGCCCTCCAAACAGCGTTCAGAGCCTAGAAGAAAGCTGCCTCACTGAAACTAGAAATTGGAAACAAAATAGGGAATCACTTTCCTTAGAATCATCCACCCTAAATGATTCTGTGTAAAAGACCTTTAAGATCATGCAGTCCAACCATAACCCTGCTCTACCAAGTCTGCTATTGAAGGATGTCTCTAAGCACCCGGCTTTTAAATACATCCAGGGATGGTGACTTCACCACTTCCCTCTGCAGCCTGTTCCAGTGCTTTGCAACCCTGTAAGCAAAACACTTTTCCCTAACGTCCAACCTAAGCATCCAACTTTCGGCATCTATTTCTTCCCTTAGTCTTGTTTGAAATACTTCAATAAAAGTTATCACCTGCTTATAAGTTAAGTATATTTTTAAGCACGGGGTTGGATTTTTTGCCTTTCAGAAACTGAATTTCCTCCCTTCTATAAAAGTTTATAAAATTTTTGAGACAATGGGATACTGAGGAGTAACGCTCTGATATAGAAGTGAAGACTACACTGGCCTATACTCACGTCTCTTATGAATGTTTGATGTTCAGTGGACTCCAGCATAAGCTTTATTGTATGTATGAAAAGCAGCATCTCACATACAGTACAGGTGCTTCCCCTGAATTCTGTTTGTTTCAGAACCTTGCAAAAGACCACAGCTGAGATCGCTGCTTACATCACAGATCCCCTAGGCATGGCAGCCCCAAAAGAGTATGAAAGCACTGGTCATCATTACACAGCCTGCTAGTGTATCACAGCACAGGAAAACTAGGGACAGAGAATGGTAATTTTTTTACAATTGTACAGAACTTTCAAATCCGCTTTAACACAGGAATTTGTAGAACAGGATCAGGGAATTAAAACTGCTATTCTACACATCCCCCAAAAAAGTAGTTCAACAACACAGTGGTACCATAATGGCAATGGGGGTCCTGTCAGAAAATTATTGAATAGCTGTAGCATTAGGTATTTTAAAATTTATTATATTTTGTGACCAAACTGGCAACTGCAGAGGGGTTGGGACTATAATACAGTGTAATAAAAACCTCATAAAACATTTAAACAAACTCACACATCTGCAGAGAGATGGGAGGTATTATGTAATGCAAGCCATTGCTAAAGTCACCTCTCACCCTACTAGCTGCTGCAGGAGTATAGGAGTTCAGGATAAAGTGCCTCTGTGGTTTCTCACTGTCTCATTCACCCTGTACCCCCAATAGACACACACGCTCTCATGCATGGATGTTATAGACAAGTGACACTGATTTTGGCGGTGGTTTGGTGCTTTCTTTTAAAAAAAAAAAAAGGTCAAAAAAAGAGAGAAAATCTGGAATTATTTTAGTTTCAAACAAACAAGTGTAGAGGCAAAGGAGATCCAAAACTTATTTAGTTTTACTCCCCATAGTAAGGAAGTCTTGGATACAGGTCTTTCCTTTAACTAGTATCTAACAGCCTCTAGAGGACTTCACTGGATTTAATAAAGAATATTCCGTGGACAAATTCTTGACCTACATCCTAGGCTGGCATTCCTGCTGTGTTTGTTCTTAGAAAATTTAACAACAGCTCTACAGCACTCCTTTTGCAGATTGCCAGAAAGCTTATGTCTCAATTATATGCAAATGTAGATGATAATGTGTGAGGTAGGATCCACAATTTCACTCAA
>VYZX01033220.1:3489-16350 GCA_013401335.1 Brachypteracias leptosomus | reverse complement strand
TTTATTGACATTAAATGATCTGAAAGGCCAGTGATGAATTTGATACTTTCTAGGGTCCAATATTCTGTACTGAATATTTCAAATACATCATTTTAATCTTCTAACATACAGAACAAAACAAGTCATACAGACATATATACATGCATATATATAGTCCAGTACCCTATCTGAAAGTAGTCATGGTGAATGCTTTAGGGGAAAAAAAAAAAGAAAAGAAATAGGAAAGCACAAATGATACTTCTCAGACACACTCTTCTACATCCAGTCATGCGTGACTTAAGAGAGTCTCTGAGCTACTTATGTCATCCTCCTTTCCTTTCTAAAGGATCATTAAAAAATTTGCACCTCAAATATTACTTACAGTTCTATAGAACAACTTACAGTGATCTATTTCCTGACTGGAAAAGAGTTACAGTTCATTATCTTATTTATGTATACACACACACACATANTTTTTGCCAGCTGGAAGCTGAGCAGGAGCTCTGTAAAATTGTGAAATCCTTTGTAGCCTGGTGGTTTATGTGAATAGATATTATCTTAGAATACTGAAAACTTCCATGCACTTTGTTGCTAATTCACTTCTTTTCTCTCCAGCTTTTATCTTACAACTTAAAAATCACATTCTCACTTCTAAAGGTCCAGACCAATAGCATCAATAGCCCAAATTCTGTAAGCAGTAAAGCCACTTGGTAAGCGGCATTTTATGCTTATTCCTCCTTTCCTAGCAACATCTCATTAGTAAGAGTGTTCTAGCACAGGATAAAGACAAGGGGATGAATGCCTGAAAAATTCTACATGTAATGGTCATTTCTAGTCTGCTAACTTGTTCCTGAAGAACAATTTAAACACAACAATCTCTTCCCAACTTTGAAAATATTTTTCAGAGCTATCATGAGATAAAACAAGCCATGCATTAAAAAAGCTGCTGAAGACAGCTCTAAAGAACTTACCAATGTCTCTCCCAGGTACCAGATCAATCTGAGTAATGTATGAAAGGATAAACTTATGCAGTATCCCTTGTTTACCTATCTATGATAAAATTATTTTGAGATCCTGGATTGAAGGAGTTCTGAACTTTTAAAGGATATTTTGAAAGAGATCCTGAAAGAGGAGTTCCAGCTTTATCAGTTTATCTGATGAAACCAGATTAGCTCTTCTTTGAGACTCTTCCTCTTAAATCCCAGTTTGCTCTTTCCAAAGTCAAGTGAGCTCTGTGCTGTCCTGAGCAGCTCTTCATTACACCATAGAGCGTAGTGGAGGTGCCGGGGTGCAATAGTGTTTGAGTATGAGGGGCTTTCACAACATCTACCTTGGGGAGTTCTGACTGAAGACTTTTCAATGCCTGTGATTGGTAAAGCTCCATTTCTCCTTCAGTGCTTCTGAAAGATCAATGTACACTTCAAAATCACAGTATAAAGGCTCCACAAAATAAGCTCCTGGTCTTATAATTTTGGGAGCTAGCCTAGCAGGATTCTGTAGAGAATGTGTTATCTCTGCTCAAGCCTTTAAGCAGATCATTGCCAGTATGGTTCCTACAAGGATTTANGGAAAAAAAAAAAGAAAAGAAATAGGCAAGCACAAATGATACTTCTCAGACACACTCTTCTACATCCAGTCATGCGTGACTTAAGAGAGTCTCTGAGCTACTTATGTCATCCTCCTTTCCTTTCTAAAGGATCATTAAAAAATTTGCACCTCAAATATTACTTACAGTTCTATAGAACAACTTACAGTGATCTATTTCCTGACTGGAAAAGAGTTACAGTTCATTATCTTATTTATGTATACACACACACACATATATATATAAAATCAAGATCAACAGATAATACAATACAAAAATTCCCCCTGAAATCAATGGAGATCATGAATGTATTATGGTCCTGTAAAGGACAGAGGATTGCAAACTAATGATGATAAATATAATTCAAAATTTTAATTCACAGCAACTTAATTTAAAATCTGATGTTAGCTAAGAAGCCTTGTGTTAGCTTCAGTGTGATCAAGCTCTAAAGATTTGGGTAGCTGATGCACAACACAAGGAGCACATATTAACTAATTCTACAGTAAATTGTGTTCAAGTTATCTCAAAGAATTGCTAACATTCTTAATAGCCAACAGTCATGATGTTTTCTTATCTGTGGATAAACTGTATTTTTTATTTCATTAACATAAAGTTAAAGTAATTAGTCATTGACTTCTGCTTTCTGTTGGAGCAGTCACTTTTTAAAAAACTTTCAGTGCAAGCTCAGTACATTCTTCATACCCCATGTAAGTAAAATGGCATCTTTAGTAAAGCTTCTGATGGAACTGTTTACATATTTTTCTAATATAAAAACAAGCTGGTTAGATTAATTTTTCTTTTCATTATTGTTTCACATTTCATCCCACTTCCTGGCCCAGACCTGAATATTCAGTTTAAAAATCTCTCTCACAAATTGCCAGTTAGAGCACACTTCAAAATGCTCACAGTACCTTTTCTATCTGCTGTCAAGTACCACATACAGGCAAATGCCTGGTCATTACAGAGATGCATCATACATCATCAAAAAGAAACCTTTTTTCAGCTCCAACATAACATTTTCTCAAGAGTACAAAAGTACAAATAATTTGATGCTCGAATATGTTCTAAAATATGATTAACATATTTATCAACAGAAGCACGTTTATTTTTCTAAGACAGAATGTCAATGAGTTGCATCTTAGTGCAATTTGTACTCCAATGGCTCATAACAGCACAGTATAGACGATTACCATTTGTGTACTGAAAAACATATTGCTAGCTCAGAAACAAACTATAATGACAAGCAATAGGAACAAAACAAATTATGAATTCTAATTTGGGGCCCATCTACTCAGCTAACCAGACAATTGAAAGAATTCTACAAAAATCTCTTTGAAATTATATTTAAAATCGAGAACACTATTCCTCCACAGAACATGGAAGAAGTATCCTATAGAATAATGTGCTTGTCTACAAAGTTTTACAACTTTAAAAAATATAGAAATATCAGATGTTTCTACTGAAGTTGTCTGCATTTTTTCTTTAACCTCTTTCTGCCTTCTAATTTTGAAGCAGTAGAAACATTTTAAGTTCTAGACTTAATGTCAGTTTATATTAGTCAAGGACATGCCCTCTGGGGAGAAAATGAGTTCTGGTAGCATCACCAGCTCAGTCTTGCAGTTTCAACAACTGTTCATTACTCCAGTTAATCCAGATCCCAAATTCTAAATGTCTAGAGAACAGCACTTCACATAAGTAAGAAAAGAAGCTAATTTAGTTTTAGGCAGAAAGTATTCAATCTCACTCTACCTACCACTAGTAACTGGGGCTGTTTCAGCAGCTGGTGACTGCTGTACCTGTGTGCCACATCAGCTTATTTTTCATCAGCAACAAATCTTACCAGAATTTGAGAAGAGGTGAGGCAGAGACCACTCTAGTAAACATGGAGAAGAGTTATCTATCTAGCTTTTATACCTACATAAAGTATCACAGTAGTGTCCTGCAGCTTAACAGCAGACTCAAGAACAGTTTATGCCAATTCAAAAAAATTAGAATCATTTCCAAAAAAAGGGAGTATAAGTGAAAGTCACAATCTGTGCTTAATCCTTTTGTGTGGGATATCACTTTGAGGAATGTATTGTTTACCTTTCAGGAGAAGCAGCCATTGTTACCATTAATCTCAGAAATATATGAACTCCATTAAAACCACATTTTAACAGCATGGCCCATAAATTACCATGCCAATCCACAGCACAGTTTTGTACAGAGTCACATTTTATGGGGCTTTCCTTCTTCTCTTTTAACATATCTTCCTCCTACAAAGAGGTGTGTGGGGACCATCCCCAAAATCCATCCTTAAGGAGGATCTTCTATGCTTAGTCTTCTGCTCATTTATAGGTAAGGCCTCACCCACCATTGTAGTACCATCACCTGTCCTCAAGACTCTAAACCAAAACAGATTCAAAAAAATTCAAGCTGTTTTCCCTTTCCCAGTTTACTAGAGCTTGCGAGACGAGAGTGAGCCTGAGTCATAATAAACGTAAAGATGCAACATCCCAGAGCTTTTACAGAGAAACAAAATTATGTCATAGAAGGTACTCACTGTAACAGCTTTCAAGACTTTGTTGTTTTGCCATCCAGTGAAAACCACAGTCCGAAGCTGGCTATCTCTGTTCTCTTGGCAATACTTGGTGAGACAGGCACTTCAGAAAAGAGTCCTCTAAGGGAGTAAGTAGAACTCAGAGCTGTGTAAGACTTGTCTACAGCAAATGCCTTGGAGATGGGTTTGCTTTTCTCTTGGAATTAGAGTATGTTTACAAAATACTAACAGAATTCCAACCAGTAAATATACAACACCAGTACCTTTGCTGTGGTTTCCAGTACTAATAGCTTCGGGATTGGTGTGCAGACAGAGCCAGCCCAGAGTCTGATACAGTGGTGTAGACATGCTCTTAAACACCTAACTCCATGCTACAGGAAGGCACACTCCTTGAGAAAGACCCTGCCCTGGTGTTTGGCTGGACAGCAGTTCCCTCTCTTTTCACCCTCACCCACCACCAATGCACGTGACCAGACTTCACTAACCTTTCTGATCTAGATCAATTTGAATCTGCATCTATCACTTGTGTGGCGGGCCAATGAGGATGCAAGAAAGAGGAAAGCAAAGGAAGGAAAAAAGTTTACTGATTTTTCTTGTTTAACTGATGCACTTGAAGGAAACATTCATTGGGCCAGTGCAAGGAAGAGAACAGAATTTTTCCCTGTTCCTAGACACACACCCGAACAACCCGAGTCTTTTCTTCTGCTGTTTTCATAGCCACACACCTGTGACTCATAATAATTGCTAATTAACATCAGATGTGGGTGATTCCATAGATATCCAGAGGAAATTAAGCAGGGAAAATACAGGTCCTCTGGTTTTGTGATACAGCCAGATAAGAGTGGGCATCTGGAGATCAAAAATATTGTATTAGGAAACAGAGGATGGCTCTTAGATAGCATTTAAACCTCTAAATTGCCTTCATGACCTAGGCCAGAGCTTTAACATAGATATGGGAACAGCTTAAGTTCCTGAGGCTTCACAGAGCTCAGAGAAAAACTGTTGCAGGTTTTCTGGTACATGTATTTCTCAGATTTTGCAACTACATTCCAAGAGATGGGGAAGTTGATCCACTGTTTTTATACCTACTTAATATAGTGTTTCTGTCAAGTTCTAAATTATGACAGAAGAAGAGAGAGCTTTAACTAAAGTATCTGAAAGGCCATCAGTCATCTACCAAAACAGAGCTTTTTTCCTGTATCCTTAGCTTCACCTCCATGCACAATAAGCAAACTGAGACAAGATCCTCTGATCAACTGAGCAAAATTGATTAAAAACTCTGGGTTTTGTTATCTTCTGAAGCCAAATGCACATTGTCTCCTCAAGAAAGACTGTCATAAACTACAATTGTAATAGTCTGGCCTTCAGAGTATTTTACATTAAATATATTAATATTACTTTTCATATTACTTCTTTAAATATATTTTTGTATTGCAGAAATTATTTTATTTTTCACTTGGCTTCTTATTTCGCATATGTAAATTTTTATAAGTGATATATAGTTTCATATGTGCTATGCATATTCTACTAATGGAACATTAAGTGACTCACTCTTCCTCTCCTTAGATTAAAACTGAGTAGGTATTTCATGTCAGGAAAGGAGTCAACATGGTGCAATTCACTAGCATCAATCCAGTCTTACCAGAAGTTTCTCATCCTAGTCCCTTCCTTATATCAGGATCAGGGAGACAGTAGGTATAAGAGAAGGCAGATTGTATTAGCTTTCTGCCACATAGGGAATATTTTTCCCCATGAAAACTCCTACTCCTAAGTGTTCTTGGTATTGTATCCTCAGCAGAAAGGAAAATACAGTCTTTGTTTTTGCTACAGATTGGTTTCTGCAAGCTTTGACAAGGTTGTTCATAAATGTCAAAGCTAAGCGCCTGTAATGTTCTGCAAATTTTATAATCTCTGAATGGTTTGAATTCATAAAATCTGATGCCATTCTATGGCCTGTACTACTTACTTCCAGAGCAATAAATGGACTTTCTGCTCAACAGCCATCTCTGCCATATGGATTAAGCCTTTAGTGAAGGCTAGAAATTAAGTCTCTGATGTATCAGTACTATATATTAAATATAGATGAACAAGATTGACCGTAGGCTTTAAGTGGAATAATTGATGCACTTGCAACAGTCCTTTAAGACAGTTCTGACAAACATTGTGAGCATTATTTAATGTTAATTTTAGTTGTACTACTGAGTTTCATGGGACTGTTTCTGCTAAACATGTATGGGTAACAAAAAATGCAAACTGTCGTTATTTAGATGAGTATGCCAAGACTAAGCAACTTTAAGCATAAGCCAAAGTGTTCAGTATCACAATGCCTTCTGCATGGTCCTGCAAAGTTCTTTGGAAGAATGAGACACAAAATATTCACACAAATTTTGAAGCTGTCATTTAATTAGAAGTGAAGTTCTATGGAAAAAAGAGCCTGCTTGATTTCCGCTCCCTATAATAACAAGAGGAAATAGCTTGGTTTTTAATTATTTCTAAACAAAACTCTACTGACTTTTTGTAACACAAATGTACTTCAGCTATTTTACTTTCTATTATTTCATATTACAGTATAAATAACCTGAAAAATGCTATGTTTAGAGACTTAATGAATAAACCACTGTAGAAAGTGCAGTTCATCATCAAACAATTTTCATTACACATCTCTTGTATCTTCTCGTGTATCAGCCAGCACATCCCTTTACTATTATTTACAGAGAATTCTTTGAGAATGATACAGCACAATGATATAATGTTGTCTCATCCACTCAAGAGTTATTAAAAATGTTTACATTACAGCAGTTTTAAAAAAACAAGTTTCAGTCCTAACCCTTTGAGTGGAAGTGTCCTCAAACACACTATCACTGACAAAACCTCCCAATTTTAAAAGCTATTTTTTCAGCATTAGCAAAGTGTAGCCTAACAGTGCCTTTACTGTAGTCTTGCATGAAAGTAATCACTTTTCTGTACTTTTCCTATGACAAATTTATTTTTCCTATATGCTTTTACTGGCTGGTGCAGTTGGCATGGCTTGGCTGACAATGAGCCAGAAAGATGTGAGTGCAGGGAAAACTCACAGCTCTCTCAGCTGTTGGCACAGGGGAGGGTAAGAGCATAGCAGAAGTGATGCATTCAAGCAGAGCCCTGGGAGTTAGCATTACCTGCCTGCCAGTTCGCGAGCACTACTAGCAGCGCACTTAAATGCAGATTATTCATACCCTTGTAAACTAGGAGAAGGTGTTGGAAACCAACTGCATAGAAAAATGTAACAAAATGTGGTGAAGTATTCATCAATTGAGTGAGTGCTGCTATTTGATCCCAGGATTTTTAGAGGTGAAGTAAGTCGATTTGCAAACTCAAATGCATCGTGAACCATGCTTAAAACAAAACCTTTTGTTAAGGATGTTAACAGCACATCTAATGTTTTACTGTGTCTTTTTAGCAGAATAGCCCTATTGGGACACTAGTTTCATGTATTCTTACCATTTGGGAGACCATCTTTGAATCATGATGGTAAAGTTGAGTCTTATGGAGACCATCTTAATAATAATTTCACCTACCTACTCTGAAGGTGATATAATGCCAAAGGAAATACCAAAGTTGGTGGTACTGAATAATAAATTCATATGACAACTCCTCATCCTAAACCTCCAGAGTCCAGTTCTCTACTTGCAGGGAATATTGAAGGTATCACTACCTACATTTTTGAGTTTGAAGACAACATTGAAAGAAATTTAGTGAATTTTCATTCATACATATGAAGCAGAAATTGTAAAATATTTCTCTACTAAACCAGTTCCTCTGCTTTCTAAACAAATCCTAGTTATACACTTACCTTCAGAAAAGTAATTTAGAAAAACCTCAGGAGTACTGAAAACGCATTAAAGAATTATTCTCATACATTGTAAAAAAGGAGGGGAAATCCCATTGTTGAATGAAACAAAAAGCAGTTTTGGATCAAGGAAGTTGAGTAATAATACATCCATGGTTTTCATGATTTAAGAAAGCCCAGCAGACATGATAATGACACACGGCCACGTTACAGGAGATAGTACAAATATAGAAGCAAGATAAGCTAATTATTCAGCCCAACAAATGCCCATGAAGTCTCTTTACTTCAGTGGAAGTCAGTAAGCTATAAAATCCAGGAGAAAAAGAAAAAAGCGTACTGTAACCAGAGGAAGGTACAATTCAAGAATTTATTTACTTTAGCATTTACTGAGATATGGACAGAAGAACATGTATATTAAGATCAAAAGCACTTTCTTTCTGGAATCAGTGCTGACAAACTGAGATGAATAGGGCACTACCTGACTAGTCCAGGCTTAGTTGTAAGCAGCACTGGCCAAAACCTGCATTTAATACAGTCTATTTAAGATCCAGTAATGTAGTGGTTGAAAAGGAACGGCATAGAGGAATATAAAGGGATCTTCTGCAAATACAGTCAAGTAGGTACCAAAGCCAGAAATGGAAAAGCTTTAGAAACTACACTACTTGTGATGTTTTTGAGAAGCGGGAAATGACAAGTAAGTTCTGTGGCAAAGAGTTTATTTTAACGGAATAGCAGTAAAAGAAATGACACAGTGGAAGCATTTTGTGTGGTCCTGTTCATATTTTCACTGGATGGACAGAGTGCTGATTCCACCATAAGCTTTCATTAACAGCCAAATCCGACAAAATGTGATTTTAAGCTAAAATATATACATATATAAATTGTTTATTATTTAAATTTCAAAACAAGCATAGCATTCAGACTAAGAACTAAGCTCCTGCCAATTTTATAGAACATAAAACTACGAAGGTTATATATCAGTCTAAACATTTTCTCAGTGTACTGTGATGAGAAAACAGTTAGGGTCTTTCCCTCCTCCTCCTTTCTTAAACATACTCCTCCCACCCTCAAAAGTTTGGTGTTTTAGGGGTTAGAGAAATGAATGCTTAATTCTCCAATTCTCACAATGTTTCTACTCTCAGTTGGCTTCACATTCTAACCAGATTTTACCAATAGCCAAATGTTCAAGAACTTAAAACACGGAAGAATGTACAAACAACAACATCAAGTAAAACTGTAAGGTCCATATACTTGAACAACCTGTCCGTGGTAGGAGCCCCTGGGAAGTATCCATGGGGTCCTCAGGTATTTTCAGCACTTCCTAGTGCTTTGGAGGGTGCTCTGACCAACACCCCCTCTAGTTCCTTGTTTGTCCATCTCTGATACTTTGAACATAACTCTCCTTCCATTTATTGCATTTGTTGTCCACTGTAGTCACTTCATTCCTCCAAGCTTTTGTTTCCCTTATTCCTTTCCTTTTCCAACCCAAAGTTCTTTGTTCTTGCTAGGGCTTGACACCAACCTTTTCCTAAAAAGAAACTGATATAGACCAATGCCAGCAAACAAACGCCTAGAGAAGAGTGTAGGAGGACCAGCAAGTAATGATACTTCACCCAGTACTCCGTATATCTCCAAAAATTTATTTTATTTCATAATAATGGAGTTTTCTCCTATGAATTTGTTCAGCCATGTTTAGAAACCATGTAAGCTTTAAATGTCTACAACCTGCTGCAGTCAGGAGCTGTATAACTTGAATACAGCTTTCAGAACAATATACTTTTTATTTTAAACTTCTCATCATTTGACATAACTCTATATCCTCTCATTCTTGTACTGAAAAAGACATTGTGGGGAAAAAAATAAAAGCAATCCCTACTCACTCCATAGTATTCATTATTTTAATCAGTTAATTTGACAGTGCTCAGTTTTCAGCAAACTGCTTTTTAAAAGGTGTATCGAAATTACATTCAACTGAGAGATTGTCTTGAGGTAGTGCTCCTCTATCCCATCTCACCCATCCAGACAGTAATAGGAGCCAACATGAAATAGATGGGGCAAGACATTCTACGCCTTAATTACCTTCCAGGATGAACTGACTGTTTGGGGGGTTTTTTTGGCTGTTTTCATTTTGGTTTTAGTGCTCCAGGACCACAGGAGGAGAAAAAAGCTCCATATGATCAGATTTGTCTTTGTCAAGTACTTCTTTGTCTTCAGAAGAGCTTTTGGGTTTAGGAGGTTCAGAGTTTAGAAAGCCCTGTTAGCCCTCATGTGCAGTATTAATTCTTGTATTTGAAGGCCAGATAAAGTACATTGAGGTTTGAGACAATAAAGATGTTTGGAACATCTATCTAGAGAAGAGAACCTTACATGACAGAAGATTCTGGCTTTTTAACAGTTTTGAATGGATTGGGCAAGTCACAGCCATATACCAGCAATCAAGAACCAGCAATTAGCCCAAAAAATCAAAGGCAAGCCTGGACTGAAAACCAGTGAAAAGTTGGGGAGGGTAAGAAAGAAAAGTTTAGTAATGACAGAGCTTGAAAAATACAAGTGTAAGTCTGGCTCACGCAAGTAGTTAAGGAGAGTTGGGCAGGAGGATTGTACTTTGCTTCTTTAATTACTATACAGACTGCACACCAGGGAAGCAGATTCACAGCACGGTGCTACAGAAGGTGGTAGGTTAAAACTGTCTCAGAGAGCTAGCTCTGCAACAGTGCTACTCCAGCACAAATCCCTGGTATAAGCTATAAACAAGTATAACAGAACCAAGATATTTCAAATACAAATGCCCCTGACAGGCTATACCTATATAGAAAGCTAGTACAACTACTCTGGGGAAGCAAATGAATTCTTCTTAAAACTCTTTGACTCTATAAATTCCAGATAAAACCAGCAACTCTTCTACTATACTGAAGCTTAGCTAGTTACTATAGAAAACAAATTTTAAACCAAATGGGAAGGTCCACACAAAGCAACAAAACATATTGCCCAGGAGATGATATTTGGTGAAACATGAAACATTACCCAGGGTTAATCTCCTCACAAATCTGTGTTTCTCAAAACTTAGTCAAATTGCAACTCTTTTAGCTGAAATTTCCCATAGCAGCTGTCTGCCTCAGGCTGAATTTATTTTGGAAAACTCCAGTCACAACTATTCAGTCATTCCAGAGAGATACTCTCACAATCTTTTATTTCGAAACTTTTAGCATTCTAATGCTTTACAGTAGAATTTCTGAAATTAGATGGGAATGGAGAGAGAATAAAAGATATACCTGCAACCCCTTATGAAAGTCTGCCCAATTTTGGTCTGCCCAGAGAACAATCCTGAGCACAATCTAGTGTGAAGCTCCAGAGCAAGGTCAACCTTTTGCTAGAACAGCTGCTTCCAGGTATTGTATCCTTGGGCTGAGTTGACTATTAGAACCAAAAGCAGAAAAATCTCTCCCCTGTGTTCTTGATAATATCATCATCATTCTATTCAGCAGGATGGGAATAGAGGTGATGGGCAGAATATGGATTATGCAATATGAAGAAGCAGCACATGGTATTAGTTTGGAACAGCTGGGAAAGAAAGGAAAATCTTCAGGACTAAGGGGCCAGGGAAAGATTAGGGGATGTGGAGGGAAAACTGAAGAAGCAGGTATTGAGTGAGAAAAATTATGACTAAACTGGTTACAAAATGCTGCAAGAGCAAATCTGGGAAAGAGACAGAGGAGAGCTCAGGGGAAGGAGAATGAGAGTGAGAAGTAACTAAAAGCTGGGGTGGAAAAGCCTCAGACTTGGAGAGGGGTCTGGGCCCAGTTTGGAAACAGAGGAGGAAACAAGTACTGCAAGCGGGTGAAGCAGGGTCCAGAGATGACAACTCCTAGGGCAAGGAATTTAAGGCTGCCACCAGAAGCCAGAAAAATGGACTACGTGAANCACCTGTCAATTAATGGAAAACCACATCTGCAACAAGTATCATATCTGCAGTTGTATAGAAAAACAGACAATACCTTTGTGGAAGAGCAATCACAGTTTATAGTTCACTTTTTACTTGAAATTTCTAATCAGTTTAGAGAAACATATTTTTAAAGGGAATGCAGAAATGCAGAAAACAAGGAAGTTCCTTTCATAAGGTGTTTCAGAAACTCATTGTTTGTCATGACAGTGTTTGTTTTGGAGTGAATAATAATCAATTTTAGAGACTGCTTTCTCTTCTGCTGCTTCAGATTACAAATTATATGAGCCTCCAGTATAAAAATATGATAAATATTGAAATGCAACAGCCATTAGCTACTTTGATCAATTCTGTAAGCTAGATATTGTACCCCAGACAATATTACAGACTGTTAAATACTCCTTTTAGTTTAGTAGTACCTTCAGTCAGAAGGACCTAAGTTTTTCATTACAAACCTAATTTTGCTTCAATTGGTTAATTAGCTAAATTTATATTAGCTTCTTTCATTTTTTCTAAATTAAGTTATAAGCATTATTTCTTCAGGGGGTTAGTTCCCTTAGTAAAGAAAAAAATTGATGAAAACTAGAGAATTTAATTATTAACTTGGTTTCAGTAATCAAAATCAGTTCAAGGGATTGTAGGAAATTCCATATAGTTCTCTCAGCGAGCTTTTTACTGATATGTAACAGGAGGTTCTCTGTAGAGCCCAAATCCAGCACTCCTCGCCAAACTTCAGTTCAAATGAGCAGCAGTGAAAAGTTTAAGCACTACTTAAGCGCTACATCTCCAAGCTCTACATGTAGCAACAGCCAGACTATGGGTATCCATGCCCACCCTCACCTGTAAGCCAAGTCACTCATCACAGCCTATCCCACCTGCAGTTACTACCCTTCAGGTATGCCAATCACACATAAATGAATCATCCCATGTATTGGAGATAATTTCTCAATAGAAAATGACTGTTTATATAAATTGTGTTTGTATTGCCT
>VYZX01033217.1:12211-23648 GCA_013401335.1 Brachypteracias leptosomus | reverse complement strand
TGTAATTTTGAAACAGTGGTTTCACTATAACCAGCCACAAGGTGATAAACAGCACAAAAGGAAACAAGCACATAACTGCACATGGCTGTTACATTAGATGGCTTGGTAAATGCATGGATATATTAGGGATCAGTTCAGAAAACATGTAAATTGAGAACCAGAAAAATATGGGAGATATAAATATTACCTATTACATTTTGATTTAAAACATGCATAAAAATATTTTGAGATTTGTAAGAGGGATATTGGACTTGAGAATTTAAATATTTTCAAAAGATATAAACTCAAAATCTTTGAATATTTGGGGAACAGAACATAAATAGCAGAGAAAAGTCTAAAAGTACTGTTTTGAGGCCTAGAGGTAGAACATGATCCTTTGGTGCTAAAAGAGCACCAAATTCACAAGGCATACAAACAACAGAAATCTTGAATGATTGATGAGCTACAACAGGGAGCACAGCACACGTTATGGACTCACACAATGAGAGAGAAACTTCTTACACCATACTATAGATTTAAATTTTTATTTTAAATTTTTATATTAAAATAAATGTATATGTTCTGCATAAGTGATTTATAAAAGATAAAGAACTGTACTATGCCTGTGTTTTCACAGTAGTAACATCCCTGTAAAGGAGGGAATGAACCTACACCTGCAGACAGGTGAACTAAATAGATCGATAGTTCTTTTCAAATGCTAATCTTCTGGTTGAATTCAGTCCTGGTGTGAAGATTAGTAAGTCATTAAAAGAATCAGGAAGAACTTTAAGGGGAAAAATAGTACTGAGAAGCTCACAATCTTGTGGCATCCACAATCTAGTGGATGCAACAAACATCATAAAATAGCATGAATCAAGAAAAGGACATGAACTCCTAGCAAGGAAAACAATTAACAGGATCACAGGAACAAAGCACTCTGTCTCCCCAGACCATTCATAGATTTTAGGGTGTCCTAAAGACAGTTTTTAGGTTTGCACAGGTACTGAATATACAGCTGGTATATATATAACCAAAGTCACATAAATATACACCAGAAGTCTGTGCTGCTATTCAGTGAGATCTGGACAGATGAGAATTGGGCAGAGGGAAACCTTGTGAAGTTCAACAAGGGCAAGTGCAGGATCCTGCACCTAGGGAGGAATAACTCAATGCACCAGCACACGTTAGGGGCTGACCTGCTGGAAAGCAGCTCTGTGGAGTAGGACTTTGGAGTCCTGGTGGACAACAAGTTCACCATGAGACAGCAATGTGTCCTTGTCCCCAAGAAGGACAATGGCAAACTGGGTTGCATTAAGATAAGCATGACCAGCAGATTGAGGGAGGTTCTCCTCCCCCTCTATTCTGCCCTGGTAAGGCCACATCTGGAGTTTTGTGTCCAGTTCTGGGCTACCCAGTTCAAGAGTGACAGGAAACTACTGGAGAGATACCAATGGAAGGCTACAAAGATGACGAGGGGACAGGAACATCTCCTTTACAAGGAAAGATTGAGAGCTCTGGGGCTGTTTAGCCTTGAGAAGAGAGGCTGAGAGGGGATCTGACCAATGTTTATAAATATCTGAAGAGTGGCTGTCGGGAAGATGGGACCAGTCTCTTTCCAGTGGTGCCCAGTGATAGGATGAGGGGCAAAGGGTGCAAACTAGAACACAGGAAGTTCTACCTCAACATGAGGAAAAACTTCTTTACCATGAGGGTGACAGAGCACTGGAACAGGTTGCCCAGAGAGGTTGTGGAGTCTCCTCAGGAGACTTTCAAAACCTCCCTGATCACATTCCTGTGTAACCTGCCCTAGGTGAACCTGCTTTGGCAGGGGGGTTGAACTAGATGACCCCAGAGGTCCCTTCCAACACCTACTAATCTATGATTCTGTAAAAAAGCACCAAGAAACAAAGAAAAAGGACAAATTTGTTTTGCTACCTTTGAAAAATTGTTGGTTTTCTCCCGCCCGGTATGACCTTTTTAGATTCCTGAAACTCTGTTGCTGTTTTGCTGCTCAAAGGAAAGGTGGTGTGGAAGGTATCCAGAAAACAGTATTTCTTCGTAGATGCACAGTGATTATAACTAACAAAAATTAAAACAATTTAGAGCAAGTTATATCTGGTATGCTTCTAGTAGCACATAACTGTAGCCTACGGTATCTTGTGTCCTACCAGAGATACGACAGAGGAAATTTACACCTTACAATGAGACAGAAGCAGTAGCCATTCCACTGAATGGAAACAGAACAAATTATAGGTGGAAGAAGTGACTATGTTTTAAAGCTGAATGAAAATTCTATTGCAAGTATTTTCTTCTGATTGAATGGAGGATTTCACTTTTTAGCAGTATTTCCCTTAAACTGATTTTTGTTTGCATTCATGGAAAAAATACTTTTATATATGAAACATATTTCAGCTATTGGCACCTAGATACCAAAATGTTTAGTGTGTCCTCTCCTAATACCAGAACCTCCAAACTTCTAGGAAAAGATGTAATGAAAATTGAAATTGGAAACCATTTCCATTAAATATTCCTCTTAAGAAACCTGTGCTACCGTGGTCTTTTCTTGCAACACAAGTATATGAACTTGAGTATAGTTGAGTCCAAGTGAGACTGTTTTCCTGGTCCCCATTACCATGCTTGATGACAATTCATTATGTCTCATAGGATCCAAAAAGCATTACAGGTGAAATTTTTAGAAAGCAGGAGAACTTTATTGATCAGAGAAGAACAGTGTTTCTGGGCCATCTTAATTTTAGGATTTTCTCGGGGATTAATAAAGGCATATTTGTGGCATAAATATCTGGAGATAACGCTTATGTCAGAATGTCATGGGAGAATTGGAAAGTTAAGCCACTGCAATTTCTAAGAGGAATAAACCAGTATGTTTTCCTGTAACCTCACATTCAGAAAAATCTATCCACTATTTACAGGCAAAAAAAAGAAGAATAAATATTGGGCACTTTCTATCCAGTTCACCTGGATAGCGTTTTAGCACACAGATGTAAATAATAGAAAGAAATTAGGGGAGCAATGGTTGTACCTTCTAGGTGTCAACAACAATCCTAAAGAAGAAAAATATTACTAGTGGACACATATCTTTCACGGTTTTTTTTCTTTAATATTCAGGGATATTGTAAGTAGATTTGTATTGGAAATCAACAAATTAATTAGATTATAGCCAGTTACATTGGTATCCATACACATGGACTCCACTGAGTGCCAACAAGATACACAACCAAAAATGTTCTTAACATGATTTTAGCATTATGTATCTCTCCACCTTTGCTATTTAAGCTGTAGAAGGGTCCTGTAAAAATAAGCTTGTGTATGCCTCAGGAGCTTCAGGTAGTCCCATTGTGCTGCTAGCTCTCTTCTTCCTCAGACTAACACCAAACTCAGCAACATCCCTCAGCACACCTTCATCTTTTATTCTTCATCTGTTTGCTTTTCTCCATCTCAAATCAGCAAAGGGGAAACATAGCACAGAGGGAGCTCTGCAAGCTGTCTCCAACAGGAACTCTCTTCAAACTGATCAGCTCCTCATTGCTTCTCACAAACTGGTTGGTTCCTGGTTGATATAGCTCTAGCCTCACCCACCACCCCAACCATGATCACCTGGGAGAAGATGGGGCCTCACACAGGTGGGCCAGGTTTTGTCTTTTGAGAAACAAAACATGTTGCTGGGTTGTTACTCATCCACAAGTCAACTCCAATTCAGGGCCCACAGCTCAGGCCCCAGCACTTCACTTATTAATTCATGCATTAACTTTTCAGACATAAGGTATAATAAGTAATTCCCAGAACAGGCATCTGTCAGCATATCCCAGCTGAATATCCATTCATAAGAAGGGAAGAAATAAAGGAGGAAGAAAAAATGAATTAAAAATTCACTCATTTCATGTCAACCTGTACCTGCAATCGTTGACCTTAATGGAGAATCTTGCCTCCAATTATTTTGATAAATCTACTTTACCTTTATAGAATTATAACCATAGCAACATTATCTCTTCATAACAGGGAAAAATTTCCATTTTCATGCCTATAAGGGCAAAGGACGGTGACAAAATAGTGAAAAGGGCTAGTTTTGCTCAGCTTTGATCTTGTACAGTCTAGCAGATATATGGGAATGTATATAGTGATGCATTATCACCAGAGCTGTGTTGAGAATCAAAATCACTGAACTTTTTAAAACTGTAGACTATACTGAGGATAATTATAATAACAATTGAGCTGCACAGAAAAGTATGTGGCAGTTGTTTTGTTATCTCCTTTTTCACTGGTTTGGTTTTTTTTTCCTAGACCAATGATATTTGTGCCATAATTTTGTGTCTGTTCTCCTTTTCAAGCAGCATTCATTCCATGAAAAATAACAGTTGAAATCTGACTATCACAGAAGTCAATGACTTTGGCTGTTAACTTAAATATGATTCAAATATCACCCAACATCACTAATAGATCTCCTAACATTAGATTCTTCTACTCTGAAATACATCGAATTAGTGCTATTTGATGTGGATAGCCTCTATCTTCTGCTGTTAGCAACAGTGAATTTTCTTCTACAAAGAGGCATTGAACATAACTTCCTAGGAAGGACAAGGAAAGAAGTAAATTACTTTGATATCATGGAGTTAGTACTGGCACCCCAAATACAATTGAGTGGCTGCCATGTTCTATTCCATTCCAGAATTGGTTTTAAAGTGATCATATATTTCACATCTGGTAGACAGACCTGGAAGAAACCTTCTATACAGTAAACTTCACTCATTATTATTATCTATTCCACTAGTCCTCGAGGTTGTGCAGTATTCTGATCTCAAGTGTGTCTACAAAGCTTCCTTAAGACATGGTATCCAGGCTGTTTATTAGTGTTTCATGCCTTAATCATTACTGAATATATGAAATAAGGTGAGTTTCAAGACAATTAGCTAACAATTCTGCCTTCAAGTCCTAACTTCTGTCATGTAGCTGTTCTGCATCTTCTTCAAACATTTCCTTACGTCCTCCAGTTCTACAACAAATCCTTTCCTTCATTTTAATTAATATTTTCTCATAATTCACCATATTAAATGTTTGACAAAATTCTGTGTGAATGGTGCTATTCAAAATCAAACTAGCCTTATTAAACAAGACAGCAGATTAATCTCACACATTCTGGTTTTGAAATATTATGGTGTATTTTATTACACTGTCCTTGTTTTTGTCAACACAAAACCACAGAAAAACATTTCAATAACAAGATGAGGCAAGATCCTATTCATCATATTATACAGGTGGGGTTTCCTGATGACAAGAATAATATTCATCAGGTCCAGGGACATAACATGCATTGTGTAACCAGACACAGCTAAATAGACATTTAAAAGCTGTGAAGTAATGAAAAGCAGGCAATCAATGCTGATAGAAAAAAAAAAATCTCAAAAATAATTTCAATTAGTCTATCATGAAAAGGAAACAATGATTTGCACACTGCTGTTGTGGGAGTTGGGAAAAATAAGTGTTCATTCCATAAAATATTTCTTCTAAATTATTGTCTCAAATTCTAGCTGGTACCACTTCCTCTTCAAGTTTCCTCAAGCTGAGAAATTTTACCTTCTCTGTGGATCAGACTTCAACTTCTAAGCGAATATGCTAAGTATTGGATTTCCCTTATTATTGTTTAGCACATTTCTTATTTTATTAGCTTAGGCTGTTATATTATTGTAGAAAGGCTGTTTGGTGAAAGATAGTTCTTTCCCATAGTTTTAATCTAATGGTGACAGAGGACAGCATAGGGCTGTAAGAAATAGTCACAAAAAAAAGGGAAATGGAACACTGAGGAACCAGTGAGAGGTGTGTAGGTTCAGAGGCCACGTACACACACCAACACAACTCCTACAAAAACCATTATCAGTTTGCAATTATAAGCATAGATATACAGTACACTAAGCCAAAATTCATGACTACTTTTGATTTTACAGATTGCAAACTGACTTTCTTGTCTTTAAGCACTATTCCTGTATGTACCATATGAGAGTGTTTGGTAAATTAAGATTTACTTCTATACAGACAGAAAGATTTAAGGTGCAAAAGGACCTTTAAGCCTTAAGTTTGCAAAGCAAAGTTCTTCCAGGTATCTGTACCTACAGAGTCCTCTAGCAAGGCTCACAGTCCTTTTTGTATTTTATAATTTAATGAAAATGAGGCTCGGGGTGAGGGGAGGAAATGATTAAAGTTTGTATCAAATAAGTGATTAAAATCTCATTTTTGCAGGGTTTTTGTCTTTCCTTGTCTTTAGATAGCTAGAGTAATAGCCGCCTTTAGCAAAGTGGTAATAATCATTTCAGTACTAGAATTCCCAACAGCAAGAGCTGTGCCTTAAAAACGAATATGGAGATCTGAGCACAACCTTATTCAGATCTTAAAAAGAACATTGTAGGATGGTAAGAACATGGCTGACTGGCTTTTTTTTTTTTTTCCTATGCTATTTTCCCCTTCTAACATCTTTCTCCCTTCAAAACTGAAAGTAAATGAATGTAATTAGCAGTAGGAATGGTTAAATGTTCATTTCTGAACCAAGGCTGTCTCTGGGCTATGTCCAGACTTCTGTTGCTCAAACAGAAAATCCACTGTTTCAAGGTGCAAACAATAATGCCTGTCTTTATCATTCTCTAGTTCTTCTTTCATTACTGAAAAATGCCATATTTCGGTTTTTAAATGTTATCTGTGAAGAGAAAGCCTGTCTGGCATTTAAAGTAAGGATTCCTCTTCTACATTTTTATTTTGTATGTCAAATAAATTTGCCAACTTTGTCCACGAAATGCTAATAAAATGGACATATGTCTAAAATGCTAAACATACATAATAATGTTTTTATTCCAATTCAACCTGTTTGCTGCCTAAAGAAGTTCATGACATTAATGCACAATGTGTAGAAGTTTATATCCCCTGGGTGATCAAATGGATAAGGTAGAAATAATTGATCGATGTAGTATAAAAGTTGAAAACTGTATTATACGTTGAGGTAGAATTTAGGACATAGGAAGAAGGTATAGAAGCTGTATATATGGTGGCCTGTGACACACTCAGATGCTGTGACAATGGGCATTGCATAAGTATTCCAGACTATACATACTTATTCTCCATCTCCAGAGAAAATAACAACAAAAATTCACTTTAAGGGAATATTGTGGCAGTTACAGATTCTGGCCCCTGCCTTCCTCCCTGCTGTTTTGTGTTGGGATAAAGGAAATGAAAAAAATGCTGTAGAAGATCAGCTGAAATCATATGCTTTTATTTCTTTTACAGAGTGGCAAGATGCTGCCCACTTGAGCCTGCTAATTCACTTTGCGCCATAAGGAAGGACAAATTTTGCTACCTTGTAGCCTCAACCATTTATCCTAGTCTAAGTAAAATCAAAATTTCACTAAGTACCTGTCCTGTAATAGGCAAAAGACAAAATGGATGTAAAAGATTGGATGCAATGAAAAAGTCAGGGATGTAGAAACAAATGGTAATATAAGCAGACCACCCTGGTAGACAAAAGGTAAACTTACAAGAAAAAGAGATGTATTCATCATTACAGACCTGTTATTCCCTAAGAGCCTGCAGAAAGTGATACTAAAGATGCTACCCCTCTTCCTTCTATTTAGAACAGGCATTATCTTTAGAATCTAATGAATTGTTGCAATAACTTCTGGACACTGCAAGATTTATTTTTAAAAAGAGCCTCATTCACTAAGGGAAATAAGGCCAGACTCAACACTTTGCTGATGGCTTTCCACTTCCTGTACAACTGTCTGGGTGCACTCAGATGGGATCATCACCATACAGTTTTACTGTTAGAGTTAGGACAGGAAGGCAAACAGTTGTAGTTCTGGCCAGTTGTAGCTCTGGATATATAAAAATATCCTCTCTCTCTCTTCTCTTTCAGGGTGAGGACAGGAGATTTTTCCTTTCAGCCTGTCATGGCTTTGATTAGCAATCTCAAATTATAAATACAGTCAAGACCATCCACTGTACACTGCTGTCCTTCGACTTGGAGTGCAAGCAGAAAGTTGCAACAGCACTAGTATTAAGACATAGAGTAATCTGTGGATGCCTAAATGAACATCAATTTGATTTAGGAAATAAGTAAATAAATAAATACATACATGAAATCCTGACAAGCATTATCAGCAGTAGTATTGAGAAAGAATCAAAAGCATGGGATCTTCGTGGCAGCGAGAGCAGAGGGATGATCAGGGGAAGCAGAACCTGGAGACAAAGGGGAGATGTGTAACATGGGGTTGCAGGCAGAGGACTTCTGGGAGGGAGAGCTCCTGAAGTAGACTTCCCTTCATATTACCCACACTCTAATCTACACAGGAGGAGAGGGGCACAGAGACGTGTTGGGTTTGTTTCATTTTTTTCAAAGATAACCCCCAGGTTATATATCTGAAAATGCAATGCTGTAGAAAATGGATTGCCCTTAAAAGATTTATGTTTAATTCTGCTGTGTGCATTGTCTACAATCAAGACAGACTTCAAACAATAGATTCTCTCACCAATCCCCTCTCAGCAGAAACTCTAACATGCCATTCCAGTTTTGGGAATATCTGTTATGCATGAACAAGTAAATTGCGGCTGTGATTAGCTGCATCTCCTCTTTCAGTATCCTCAAGGAGTGCAGTGCTGCTGCATATTTTAAAATATGTGGCACATTTTTAAAAGTGATGACAATTTATCATCAGAGCATTCTAGCTCTGTAAACTGATTTCTGATGAAAAATAATTATTCAAATAAAATAACATTAGAAAATTATGCATATTCATATATTAATTTAAAAAAAAAAGAAAAATGCTTAAATTTTTTTTTTTTTTTGAGAATATATGATCCTACTATCAAAGGGGCAGTCCTTTGCAAAGCACAGAGTACTGCATAGTTATGATGGCTGCCTCAATTGCCCTGACTGTGAGACCCTGCTCTGCCTGCTGCATAGAGTCTTTACAGCTCCCTAGAGAGACTCCAACCCTGAAAGGGAGTTTGAGCAGTGATTGACAGTTCCAGGCTGAGCTGAAATGTAGCCCCAGAGGACACTGGTCAAGTGTTTTATTTTTTTGTGCCAGAAGGACTCTGGCACTATGTGTCTTTGGACTCTCTCCTGTGATTTCTTTTGGTGTCTTTCTCACAATATTTGATGGTTCTTCTGGAGCCAAGATAACAACAACAACAGAGATTGTCCACCTGATATTTAGCAAGATGACGTTCACTTAAGTGGGATGAACTGTGAAATTTTACATCAACTGCAGAGTTGATCTATAGGTGTTTCATACATCTGCGTGCTTATATGCACAATTTTAGTATACTACTAAGATATACTTTGAAGCAAATGTAGGTTTCTGCCAACAAGCCAAATAGGTGTGAGGAGCATGCCTGTATCCTAGAGTCCACTGGAGCTGGCTGAGGCACCATCCCCACTTAGACTGTTACAACCAATCTGAGGGCAACAACAGAGATATGGGTAAGAGCTAAATACCACATGCCTTATTGTAGTTCCACCCCTTTTTTCTTTCCTGTCCTTTCAGTCCCACCCTTCACATCCCTGCCACACTCATGGAGAAATATCATAATTTTGTACAAATGTGGACAAAATAGGTTTTTAATATCACACAGCAAAATAACACTTAATATTTCCAGTGACATCAGCAGGAAAATTGTATTGCTGGTCAGTATTTCATAGAATCATAGAATCATAGAATGGTTTGGGTTGGAAGAGACCTCAAAGATCATCTAGTTCAACCCCACTGTCACGGGCAGGGACACCTCCCACAAGACCAGGTTGCTCAAAGCCCCATCCAACCTGGCCTTGAACATCTCCAGGGATGGAACATCCACAACCACCCTGGACAACCTGTTCCATTGTCTCACCACCCTCAGAGTGAAGAATTTCCTTCTAGTTTCTAATCTAAATCTACCCTTTTTCAGTTTGAACCGATTACCCCATGTCCTATCACTACAGGCCTTTGTAACAAATGCTTCCCCAGCCTTCTTGTAGGCTCTCTTCAGACATTAGAAGGCTACAAGGTCTCCCCAGAGCCTTCTCTTTTCTAGGCTGAACATCTCCAGCTCTCTCAGCCTGTCCTTGTAGGAGAGGTGTTCTAGCTTTCTAATTAGCTCCATGGGCCTCCTCTGGACCATCTCCAACATGTCCATGTCCTCCTTGTGTTGGGGGCTCCAGAGCTGGATGCAGTATTCCAGGTGGAGTCTCATGAAAGCAGAGTAGAGGGGGAGAATCACCCCTGTCAACCTGCTGGACATGCTTCTCTTTGATGCAGCCCAGGATACGGTTGGCTTTCTGGGCTGCACTTGAACCTTGTTGGCTCATTTGGATCTTTTAATCAAACAGCACCCCCAGATCTTTCTCTTCAGGGCTGCTCTCAACCCACTCATTGCCCAGCCTGTGTTTGTGCTTGAGATTGTCCCAACCCAGGTGCAGGACCTTGCACTTGGCCTCGTTGAACTTCCTCAGGTTGGCATAGGCCCATCTCTCAAGCCTGTCACAGTCCCTCTGGATGGCATCCCTTCCCTCCAGTATGTCAACCACATCACACAGCTTGGTGTCATCTGCAAATTTATTTCTACTCTGTGAGGCAACTCCGTCTGTGTGCTGATGTTTATAGAATGCTTTTGTTGTGAGATACCAGGTAGTAATGCAAATGTACTCTTGATCTGGTATCCAAGTAGCACCCCTACTGTACACCAATTTTGCATATTGTAACGATTCTGCTGTACTATAACACACATTTGTGTAAATCATATCTGTTAACAAGGTTTTCATTTTTAATTATTAATATCTTAAGTTACTAGCATAAATAAATTACACAGATTTTTGCAAACCTCTTCTTTAAAAGTTATGGATAAGCTCATTGATCTTTAGTTGGTCACTTTTTTCTTATTATGTTTTCAATAATAGCTTTCCCTGTCATTGCTTTTAGCTTCTATTAACACATTACATTTGTATGAATCTTGGTGCTGAAATACAGAGTAATATTTTATATTAAAAAATCTCTGGTTACCTTAGAATAAAGGCATGAGTCACTGGGATTGAATTCTTTTATTTTGAATAAAATAAAACTGTTTCACAGTAGACAGATGAAAAATATCAGTCAAAGGAGGAGATAAAGATTTCTAAAATGCCACCTTAAGAGTATTGGTTTCACAACAAACTTACCCCACAAGAAAAGGTATTAATCAGTACTTGGTTGGTAACATCAGTTAGTGCTTCAGCCCTCCATGGAAAGTAATTGCAGTCCTCAGTGTAATAAACAGGCTATAAGATTTAACAAGCTGCATTCTGAATAGCAGTTCATGAAAAATTAATTTCCTTCATTTTTAATTTTTATGTTCTAGGAAACCCGCTGACATGAGAACTTTTCCTGTTTCTCCTTTTCCCTGTCTCTCCCTCTCTCCTCCCCACTCCCCCTCCTTTCATTTTTTTTTT
>VYZX01033213.1:0-59809 GCA_013401335.1 Brachypteracias leptosomus | reverse complement strand
ATAACCTCTAAACATTAACAATGCACTTGCAAACAAAATGAGGACTTTAAACCAAGTGAACCTTAAAGCTCAGCTACTCTCTGTAAGAATATTTACCTTCTGTTTTTTTCCTTATTCTTTACAGATCTGAAAGGATTAAATACTGCTATTATATTTTTTATTTTTTATATTAATGACACTATTATACCTTTTTTAAAATATTTTTTGTGAAAATCTCACCAGTTTTAACACTGACATCATACAAATGGGTATTTGCCATTCGAGGGGGAGAACGACTCTGCCTCCCCTCCCAGAAAACCATTTCTCTCAGCAACTTTAAAAATAAGCCTCCTTATTCCCCCACTCAGTTTTCAAGTGGCACCTTGAAGTGCCCCCTGGGAGTTGCATTTTTTCTTGCTCAACTGAAAAAAAAAATAAAATCCAATACATTTACAGTAATGACCCTGCCTCGGGATTAGCTACAGTGATGGAGGAAGGTTGCAGGAGGCAACACGTTGTCCTCCCAGCCAAGAAAAGGGCTGAGGGAAGGGTGTGCAGCAGCCCAGCTCTACCCCAGCCCTGCCAGGATATGTCTCATGTCAAATTCCCCCCCATCTGGGGTGGGGAATGAGCTGGGAGCCCCGTGTGGAACAGACAAGCCTGGCTTTGGCAAGCTGGGGTGCTGGCCCCACACATTTTAGACCCAGCTCCCCCCCTCCGAAGTGTTTTCTGCTTGCTTCGTGTTCCAGGTTGGCAGGGAGAGGGAAAAATGAGCATTTCTTGGGAGCACAACTTGTATTTTAGAAGCAACCCCAATCCTGCCTTACAATTGTCTTCACGCCAAGCTTAGCACAGCACCAGTCTCTGGTAGTAACAGGTAAAGAAGGAAACCTCCCCAGTTGAGATGCTACAAAACACAGTGTCTCAGTTGAAGTGACAACTGCCCATCTTTTTTGGCCCTTTGGGGTGAAAAAACCCCTTTCAAAGCAGCCTCAATGCTCCAAGGGATATTTACAGCTTGTCTAGTTCAGGTTCTTCATCTTCCCCGAGGGATGGGTGCTCAGACCCAGCAGGTGATGCAGCATCCCCTTAAGAAAGGCACTAGACATTTGGGTTGGTTGGTTGGTTTTTCTTCTAAGTAGCATCATAAAGTTAAACTTCTTAAGAGTAAAGATCAAGGAGGTGAAGGGGAAAAAAAAACAACAACCCCATAAATCAATCCTAGGCTTATTTTTCTGAAAGATCAATAAGAAAAATACACTGGGTTGGCTTCCCAGAGCATGGCCATAAGACATGGCCAGGGCTCTGCTGCACTAGCAAACACTAAGGAGGAAAAGACTTAAGGTTCTTAAACCAGTTGGAGACACAAACAGTGCACAGAAAAGACACATGCAGAAAAATCAGTGATACATGCCACAAAGATTGCTCTGATCCCTGGAACGGGCCCCACGGGGCTGTCTCTCAGCACAGAAACCCCAAAGACAGGCCTGAAATAGCTCTGCTAGGCATGATTTAATTTGACACCACAACAAGCCCTCAACAAAGGGCTTGGGTGGGACAGGGCATCACTACTCTGAGCACACACGCTGTGCAAGACAAGAGTTAAGGCTTTCTAGCTGGCTGGCCTTGGCTCTCAGCAGCCCTGGCAGGGGCAGGAGTCACACCCCACACTTGAACACACTTGAGCAGAGTTTACACAGGAAGTCACAAGTCGAGTGGCTCCAAACCCAACAGGCAGCACTCGAGAGGACATGGAGAGGGCGAGCAAACCGTGGGGCTCCCTCACATGAGGGTTTTCACCTGGCTCTCCAGGAAAAGCCAGGGAGTAACTCTCCTACACTAGGACACACGGACCCAAAGAACAACCAGAGCTGCTTCAGCAGCACCAGTGCTGGGTTTCCTTCTCCAAACACACCCAGACTCCCTGACCAAGGCTGCTGTGCCCAACTGGCAGAGAACTTCACAAAGGAAGAGCAGCAACTGCTTCACACCACCACCAACGGCTCCGTGTGTGGGCAGAGGAAGAAGAGCAGCTCTTCCTCCCCGAGTTCAATGTGTGTTGATGTTGGTTTTTCTGCAGCTCAACCCCACAGCAAGGCCAGATCCTGCTCTCCGAGCTCTCCCTGTGCTGCTGCAGAGCACCACGCCCATGACACACATCTCCTCGCTGTGCTGGTCCCAACCCTGGCCCCAAAATAGCAACAGTGGCCCCTTTGCAGGAGATCTCCTTACATTGCCTTCACTACAGCAAGGAGGGAAGGAAAGAGAGGCAGCTGATGCTTTTCAACTGCCTGGAACCCACTGCCTCAATTTATAAGGCTGCAGATCTAGAGGGAAACCTGTACTCTGCATAAACCCCACATTTTCTGCTGAGTTCCCTTTGCTAGTGCTCGTCGGGTCCCCTCTGCCAATTATAAGCTGCTCCTCTGAGACCTGAGCCCAGCTCCTGGATTCTTTCAAAGGCATCCAACTGCCATAATCACTCCAACAGCATTTGGAGCTGCAACCCTTTGCCCAGTGACTACTGCTGCCCTCAGAGAGATGCAAATCATGCTGGACGTGCTTCAAAAGGCTGATGGCCTCTCTGTGAGCACAGAGAACTTGTTTGCCTGCCAGGCTGGGATCTGTGTGTCCCTACTGGATTTAAATCCTCCCCCAAGGAACCGTACACCTCTCACACCAAGCCCATCTGAACAGAGTTAAGTAGCTGAGTATGCAAGTCAGGTTTTCCCAAAGTAACAAGCACTGACTCTTAAAAACACACAAGTTTCCCAGCTCTGCTTGAACACAAGCTCTGAAGAGTAATGGAAATGGAAAGAAGAGCCCCCCCATGTCGTTTGGATAGCCATGCAGAGAACTGCTGCACTTCTTTGACTGCAAAGCAGGTAAGATACCAACGAAGACATCAGCTGCACCTACCAATTCCACAAAACAGCCTGGCACAAAGACAGCTGGCTCTCGGAAGGAGATGATGGAATGTGTGTGAAGGCCACTAGTCTGCAACAGCCACCATGCAAGTTAAGATAAATAAAACATCATATTTACCAGGTGCAACATTCCTAGAGAAAGAAAGGCCTGGGAGTGTTCAGCCACGGCTGCTCCAGCCCCAGCAGGGCCACAGTCAAGTTTGAAGCATTGAAGCACAAAATGCTCCAGGCTAAAAAAAAAAAGGAGCAGCAGCAGCCAGCTCTTCCCTCTTCCTCAAATTCTTCCTCCCCTCTCCCACCCCTCAAAACCACGCCAAACGTTCAGCACATCCAGCTGCCTGGAATCTGGGGCTGCCAGTGCTGCTGGCAAGAGGACACATCTGAGGGAAACCCAACTCCCAGCACCGTGGAGATCAAAACGCCTGACAGAAGGCAGTCACACTACCTCCAGGCAGAAAAGGGGAGGGTCTGCATGATAAGCAATAAATGCTATTATTACAGCCAGGAGGCAAACAGGAAGCAATCAGGAGATTCTTCCCAAGGTCTCCTATTTTGTTCCCAGCAGAAAGTGACCTCTGAGCTGCTGTAAAAAAGCCTGAGCCAGCCACATAGCAGCCAACAGATCCAAACCTAGTACCATGAACCACAGGACACACCACACTGACCTCGAGACTTGAGTTTCTCAGAGCATTCACTTAGAATTCACAGCACAAAACACTTCCCCCAGCCCTCCAGGGCATCAGCTCGGGGATCCCTGGTGGTGATACCTTTCTCTACCAACACCCTGGAAGGAAATTCTGTTCTCTCAAACAAGAGGTAGGGGTAAAGGACTCCCAGACGCACACGGTATAAAACACCACTCCATCTCATCCCACTGCTTTGAAATCTGGAACCACGGAAACCTGATAACTGATTCTCTGCAGAGGCAGGACTGACACCTCAGCACGAAGTCTCTAAAGGGAACCCCCTCCCCCTTTGGTGCGTGGCTGGGCTTAGGGCTGCCCAGGCAGTTGGTCCACAGAAGCTGCAGGCGCGGGGCTGATGTGCTATGTGGCCACGTGCGCGGGGGAGGAAATGGAAACGAACTCCCGGAGAATATTCTTGGCCATTTCAATATTGTTATGTGCAATGACCAGTGCTTTCTGAATGTCCTGATATGAGTAGCCTTGGCTCATGAGGTTCTCGATCTCGCTGGAGAGCTGCAGGGAGGCACTGGCCCCAGTGCTGGCCGGGCCTGCTGGGCAGCTCCCCGCTTTCCGCTCCGAGTTTATCCGCCGTGGCAGCGGCTTCGGCGGCCTCTCGGGGACTTGGGAGCCTTCTGAAAAACCTGGCAGGAGAAACAAATGCAACACTTCAAAACAGGGACACGTGACTCCGGCTTGGAACAAAGCAGGAACGACAGCAGAGTGATAAATGGCACTCGGGAGCATGTCTCTGGAAGCTGTGCTGCTGTCTCCAGCCAGCCTGGCCTCTCTCACAAGGGGATGGGTTAGCTCAGCTCCCCCTCTCATGTGAAGAGCTGCTATAAGATTTTTTTTAATTAAGAGGCCACATACCACTCATTTATTAAGATAAGTCCACATAAATAGAAACAAGTGACAAGGAATAAATGTGTGTGTGAGCTGAGCTCAGCCTTAGAATGAGAAGTAGAGACCTGCTGGGAAAACATGACATGGAGAATATGGAATTTTACCAAATATCCCCTTTCCTTCTAGAATACACCAGCAACCTGCAGTTCAACTGTCCAGATGCTGCTCTCTCCTCACAGGACTGCTGTCCACGCTGCAGTGAGCTGAGGGAGTGGATGCACTAAATCTAATCTATCAATTCCAACTCCTCCACCACAGTCGCTCCAGCAAGTGAATTAATGTGCTGAAGGGTCTGCTCCTCCTCCTCAGCCAGCAGAGCAGCTCCTGCTGATGCTCACCCTACCTAATGGCTGGCAGCTACTGCAGACCAGCCTATTCTGCCTTTCCTTAGTCATTCACATGTGCTACTTGCCAGTAGCTACATCAGACACTAGCCCTGGGGGGAAAAAAGAACAGCCCATAAACCCAAGGAGACACCAAACACTCTGGCACATTGCTTAATGTGTTAATCCAACACCTAATAATTTTTGAGTTCTCCTGTATCATTGCAGAAAGCATTTTTTCCTCTTCTGCAAATCACCAGAAACTATTCTGCATGAATATTTGGCAGCACCTTAAAGAAAATTCTGTTTGTCTTCTGAAGAAGCTCCTGCAGGCATTGAAGAGAAGAGTTTTCTAGCAGTGGAACTGGTGTACAATAGACAATTCTATTAGACTAAGACTAAGAATGCCCCAAAACCCCTTTTTAAGAGTGGGCACTGCAGCCCTGGCCAGAGAAGAAGCAGTCATTGTGGAGCCTTTCTGAAAAAACTTCTACCAAAAGCACCAAAATAGAGAAAGCTCTTGAGGAAACAAAGTCATTGAAGCTTCCTCACCAACCACAAGGCAGTTCGAGTCTCTGCCTCCAAAGCACAAGCTTCTTACACATAAAAAGCTTTTTGTGCAGTTGAGAAGGAGGACTACTCACTTCTCTACCCCAAATTGTCTTTTGAGAGAGCTGCTTCAGCTTGAACAGGATCAGATTTCAGAGACCACGGGTCAATTTCAAAGGCCAACTACCAGCACTGATTTTTTGGTAAATGATTAAGAAAACTAAACCTTTGGGCACAACCCCTGAGAACATAAATCTCCCAAAAATGTATGCCATGCTTGCTCAACACCAGCCTTCCACAATAACTCAGTGTTTCAGAAAGCTGCACATGCCTCCCAGAGCAGCAACAATCAGCATTTCCACAGCATTTTTCATCAGCAGATCTCCCAGCACCAGAGAGCAGGACAATAGCATTGTTATTTCAGGGGGGTAGAAACAAAGAAGTGTCAATGATTTAAGCTCAGTACTTCATCTGGGAGGAGGATGTGAACTCTCTCTGCCCCTTCTTGTCCCCCTCAGCCACATTCTTTAGACAAACTGAGAGACTTAAAATGTGAGGCAAAAGCTATTAAACTTCTCTGCATTGGTAAACTCTGTGCTGAAGGAGGGTAAGCTCAGGGAAGGGGAGGTGGTGGTGGTGGTGGCAAGTGGTCCTGGGTACAGGAGGCTCTGCCTCCCCTCCACCTCCAGAATAACAAGAAATTCACTCCTCTTACTTGGCAAATCACCAGAGTGTTCAAATATGCTGCAAGCTCCCCAAGAGTATGAATTTCAGAGCATCCTTTAGAGCTGCTGGGCTCTAAAGGGAATAAATCAAGCATTATTCAGAAAGGCTCTTGGAGAGACGAGGCTTTGGTTCTCCCTTGGAGAATGTGTCTTGTAGCCAGGACAAGATGTCCTCTACTCCCCGGGGACAAAAAGCTGACCTTGCTGAGCCCCTGGGTCCCTGCTGAAAGGAGCTGACAGCACCAACCAGCACACTTTTGCCATCTGCTGGCAACCACCACAGCCCAGAGCGAGCCAGCCCAGCTCTGCAAGGCAGCTTTATCATCTGCTGCCTGGAACAGCGATAAGCAGCAACGTTCTGGAGTTCTGTTGGCACACCCTGGTACAAGGAGCACGTATGAAACAGATGCTTTAAAGGGTGTCCTTTAAGCTGATGAAAGGTGTTCCTAAGTGTGATTTCAATGGGATGTGGTAGCTCAGTGATTAGGCCATGACCAAGGGAGTACATTCCAACTTGTAAACCAAGCTGAACACCTACAAGTGTAATCCTGCCTCACAAATAAATTCTACAGCTTGCAAGCAAAACTTGGAGTGATGTTTCAAGCCTGCAGAGCCAGGCACCAGCACCCAGCAGCCCAGGAGGAGCAGAGGTGTCTCTGACCTGTTACTGGGTCGTTCTCCAAAGACATTCGGCTGAAGGCAGGCGTGGCGTTGGAGATATCGGACAGTGTGCGACGAGCCAGAGCCACTGGGAGGGGAGGTTTGGGGATGTCATAGCCATCCTCTTCATTCTCTGACTCTTCAGGGCCATTGCTGGCAGTGGCTGCTGCCAGATCCCCTTCATCTGGAATAAGAGGCACGTTTAAGCTCTGGGACTGAACAGAGCCTCTGTCTCCCAAGGCAGACTCTGTTCCCCGTGTCGTTCACAAACATTGACAGAACTAAGGCTTTGCTGCCAAAACCCTCCACTCAATGGAGGCTCTTTCCAGAAGGTAGCATTAGATTAAAAATACTTATGCTAGATGTGGGCTGACAAGTGCTGCCCAGAAAAGAAATGAAAATCTCCAAACCAGCAATGTTTTTAACAACTGTTGAGGATTTTCACCGTGCATTCCAACCAGGCTTCTCAACAACATCCCCACATGCAGCCTGCAGGACGCAGCCCCAGATGTTTCCACACACACCCTTAGTTATTTTAACAGCAAAAGCAAGTCACTTAGATTAAAATGCTGGTTTAATTTAGATTAAAATGATGCTCCAGCTGGGCCTGGGGCCAATTCATTGTACCCCATTTTTTCTCAGTTGTTTTTCTAGCACTCCCACTCACCAGAAGTGTTGACAGCCTCGAAAGCTGAGGATGCTACTTGGGAGTGGATGTTGTACATGGCCTCATATGTGCAGCCATCCGTCTGCTGGTCGCAGTCTAAAACTCTGAGAGAGAGAACATTTCCCTTCAGACAAGTCACAGAGGGCAACCACCACCACCACCCATCTCTGGGACTGAGGTTCTGCACAGATCCCTGCTTCAAAGTGAAAGCACCACTGCTCTGTGAAATATTTGGTCCAGAAAATGCTCTAGTAGTTTATATATTGCAATATCAGCTTAAAAGAGTGTAGTTGATAGCACCAGAAAACAAGGTTTTAACAGAATTTTGAGTTTCAGCTGGTGCTGCTGCTCTCCAAACTGACAGAAAGAAGGAGGAGTGGTTATCTGCCCCCTTTAATAGTGTATAAAAAGAGCAGGATTTAGCTCTAACACAGCTAACCACATTTCATTTGTGGTTAGCTCTGTTAGTCTAGAGCTGGTGAATATCACAGGGGAAATCCAGCAAACTGAGCAAGCAGAATCTCTCCCCTAGTAAACAAATCTGCTCTCCCAGAGCTGGGAGGAGGAAGCACGAGACACACAAAGAGAATCTCACCGCAAACTCTGAGTCATTTCCAAAGGCATCTTGATCTCTGGTTTCTGTACAGCAGGACCTGGAGGCACCACAGGCAGAGAGGATGGTGACATGTACTCAGTGTCTTCATCGCTTTCAGACTGCTCCCCAGGAGGCAGTTTTGGTACAGGCAGTGGTCTGGAGGAGAAATAAGGAAGAAATAAGATGTAAATATCAGAAAAACATTTATGCCAAGTCTAATTAATACTAAAGTGGCCTTTAAAAGCCACAGAAGTCATCTTGGAGTGGTGCAGTCTAAAGAAATAACCTGGTTTCAGGATTCTCAGCAGCCCAGCTGCAAGGTCATGCTGGCACAAAGTCACTATGCAGAAGGGAGTTGACAATATCATACACATGATACGTCACCTCCTTCGCATAAAGGACAACTCAGAAGTGAATTAATTAAAGAGCACTTTTGCTAGAAACAACAGACCTGGCAGCTAAGGAGTAGATGGCATTGGCAGACGAGGAGGGTTTAATTTTGGGGTGCTCACACTCTGAGGTTGTTGGTGGACCACTGTTCAAGCTCTGAAAGAAAAAAATTCCAAATCAGGAATCAGAAACACCACATACACCAGAGTCATTGCAAAGCTGTCAACACATCCTCTGGGGAAATGAAGATTCTTTATTTACTGACACCTTAGAAATCCATTAGTTCTGGGGCAGTTTTCCCTCAGGGAGGGCACAAATAGGGTTTTTTCTCCTGCAGTCAACATCCTGTTTATACAAAAACTGCAGGAATTTCTTATCTTTTGAGACTCCAATGGCTTTGGCAAATTCAGCTGGAATAGGCCAAAATAGGGGACAAAAGGGAAAGGACATAAACACACACATATGGAAGTAGAATGATGACTGTGCAGGCATCATTTTCTCAGACAACCTAGATAAAATTGTACTTGCTTTCAATTTTAGAAAACTGGGGGTTTTAAAGGGAAAAATGAAGGGAATGGAATCAAAGAAAGTAAAACTGCTCAGGATTTCTTTTAGAAAATAATATATTGGACTTTAAGTTACACATCACCACATTGTAATAGGAACAGATCCAAACCTAACTCTGACTTTACTGTGTTAAACTAATCATGACTAATGTGTGTAAGTTTAACACAACTGAAAACTGAGAAGAGTAAATTATATTTTTTCAACCTCTCAGCTCCCAATACAAAACATTTTCAGCTTTTCCAGATTGCAAGGTGAGCAGTGATCATGAATCTGCTCAAAATGGGATTTCAACCTTGCTCCCAAGAGGCATGAAAGCACTTCCCTAGGAAGTCCTCCCATTATTCTCCCTTGCTGGGCATTGACCAGTTCCTTTCCATCTCTCCCTCGCCACAAGAGGGCCTGATTCAGGTATGAACTATGAGAAGGAGGCACTGTGGAAGAGAAGAGGGCACCATGGAAGAGAAGAGGGGATTGTGGAAGAGAAGAGGGAACTCTGGAAGAGAAGAGGGCACTGTGGAAGAGTTAACTCCTCACAGATCACCTCGGAAGAGTTAACTCCTCACAGATCACCCTCCCCTCCACCAGGGGTACTCACCACAGGGTTGTCCAGGCTGAGGGTGCTCCCAAGCCGATGGCTCTCAGCCCTGGAGTCCATCTGGGAGGGCAGGGAGAAGGGAAGCGAGTGCCTGTTTGACAGTTCCCTCCCAGCCCAGGGGTCACCAGTGCTGAGAGCTACAGACGGGGCTTTGGGCATGGGCCTGGATGGCCACAGGTCCGCTTGGCGGTTGGAGGGCACAGGGGGTGGCTTGTCCCTTGCTGGGCAGTCTCCTGGGGTGCAGGGCAGGGGACGTCTCTGGGGGCGACCCTCAGGCCCGATGGAATGTGGCCGGTCTGGAGGAGGTGGTGGGGGGAGGTCTCGGAGCGTGGGTGGGATGGGCAGAGGCTTATCCTTGTGAAGGGTACCAGGTGCAGCCTGGAAGGGAGAGGAATGCAAAATATTGCTGAAGAAAGGTAGTTTAGTCACTAATAAAAAGAAAGAGGGAGGTGGGTGAGTTCTGGTTTTTGTCTTATTTATCTTTACTAGAAATTCTCTCAAGGGATGTGGAGATAAGTCTCAAAATCTCCCCAAGTTAACCCTCCAGAGACACCTTCTCTACAGGTCTGAAGAGAGAACACAGTAACTGTGCAGCTACAGCCAGGCACTAAACACTAAACACTAAATTCTTTTTCTTGAAGAAAAAAACAAAGCTAACAAGAGCATTAGATTGGATTGCAAACAAAAAATACCCATAATTTAAAGAAAGACTCAATTTATACAGGTTAACATTCATCAGTCAGCAATGAATATTTATAGAAATGGGTATTTTTTTCCTGCCTGAATTTTCAAGCATAATTTCATGACTTCATCCAAGCCAACTGAAGAATTGCTGCTGTACCTCAACAGCCACTGATAAATGCAACCACCATGATGCTACTACCTTCTACTAGTCAATCAGGACCAGAAATGGAAGGAAAAAAAAGTGCTGTGTGAAAGCACTTAGGAATATCAGAGAGAACAGGCAGGATTTATCTCCCACCAGAACCACAGCTGAACACTGTGTCTGACCTTTGAAGTGGTGCCAGGGCTGGAAGCCCCAGGTGGGTTGGACACTCTCTGCTGCAAAAGGTCCAGTCGTGGTGGCACAGGAGGAAGGGTGGCCTGAGGAGCTACTGAGAACGGGGAGGGAGGACGTTCAACCTGAGAAAGGAGAGAACAGGGAGATCAACACACGACAAAATCCTGCAGAACTCCTTTTCTCCCTTCTACTGGCTTCAATATCAACAGTAAAAATTTACTATATTAGTTATATACACCGGTAAATGAAGTTAATTTCACACACAACAGCAGCAAGCCTTGAGGATCATCAAAGGGATTAACTGTGGCACACAACTGAAAATGCACAGGACGTAATAAAAGCTGTTCTGCTGGAGTAACAACACTGCCATGCTGGGCCCTGAGCAGAAGCAAGATTCTTCTCTTTTCAACACAAGAGGGCATGATCTGCTGCAAAAACCAGCTTATCACTGCAGGCACCAACCAGGACTAGTGTCCTGGCTGCTGCAGCAACAACTAGTGTGCACCAAACCTTCCATTTTTGTCCCTGGAAAGCTGTTTTTCCACCTAACAAATCAGAACAGCATCTGCTCTTCTCTTTTTTCATGGAGTTTATTTAACAAGCAAGGCTTCCTAGCTTTACACAGGTTTGAACTCCCTAAAGCCAACAAATTGCTTTCCTTCCTCAAGCTCTGTGTGCAAAAAATACCTCCAGGAATACGGTTTACACTATTTCATATGGAATAAGCTAAAGAGCTATGTGACCACAGGTAAAGCAGTGTAGAGGGTTCCTTCTGACCAGAAAAAGCAGCTTATTTTATAATGAATTCAGCTATTAAAAATTAAGTCAAATTCAACCCCACTTCCCTGTGTACTAAACCAATGATAAATGTGCAAGGAGGTTTTGGAACAAACATGCAGGGACCCCTAAAAATGCCTCTCTTGTACACATCTAGCAGAAAGTGCACAGATAGCAGAGGGTTATCACACATTTATTATCCAATTTTTTTTATTATCCTATAAAAAGATGAGAGTCAAACTGATTTCCTCAGCAAAACCACCTGCCCTCTACCCAGTTAGTCATCAGGACCTTGGGAAGACTCTATCTGCTTGGCTGGATTCACCACTGGGGAAAATGGATGAGTTTTTGCTGATCTGGGTGAACTCCTGCTAATAAATCCAGAGTGGCTTTGCTAAGCATGCAGAGGGTGTTATAAACCTAGGGCAGAACATTCCAAGAGGTCAAACCAGCCCTTTCACACTCCTGAGGATTCTTTCAAGGCAATCCACAAGAGGTCAAAGATTTCAGTGTGATGACCATTATTTAATGGAACTGACAAACCTGGAATTAAAGCCACATTGGCCAACCTGAGTAAAATCTGAAAAAAGCCTGAAACCCTCACATGCATCAACCCCTGAGAGCACAGAACTGAGACCACCAACCCCTGAGACCCCCTGTTCTCCACAGATGGAGAACATGGAGTCTTTGCACACCCCACCACCCCTACCACCCCCACTCTGGTGCCCTTACTTTGGTACCAGCGAGTTCTTTCATCATGAAGAGGGAATCATCAGCTCGGTCGTCGTCATCGTCGTCGTAGTTGGGTGAGGGAGTTCCCTCTGCTCCTTGCCTGGACAATCCTCCTCCTCCTCTGGGGTCAAAGGGGTCGACCACGATTGGCTCCGTGCCCTTGATTTCACAGCGGCAGAAAGGACAACCTTGGCCTTCTGATTCCTTCAGGGAGAAGAGAGCTGTTAGAGCAGCCACTGGGGTGCAGGAATTAACACATCATTAATACACAGAGGTTTCAACCTGCTTTTTGGCAGCTAGCTTTCAACAATTATGGGGACTATTAGAATCACTGAGGTTGGAAAAGACCTCCTGGATCAGCAAGTCCAGCCTTTGTCCAACATCTCCCTGACCCCCAGACCATGTCCCAAAGCACCACATCTACTCCTTTGTTGAACCCCTCCAGGGATGGTGACTCCAGCACCTCCCGGGGCAGCCTGGGCCAGTGCCTGACCACTCTGTCAGCAAAGAACTTCTTCCTAATGTCCAACCTAAACCTGCCCTGGTGCAACTTGAGGCCATCACCTCTTGTCCTGTCATGAGTTCCTTGGGAGAAGAGCCCAACCCCAGCCTCACCACAGCCTCCTTTTAGGGAGTTGCAGAGAGCAATGAGGTCTCCTCGCAGCCTCCTCTTCTCCAAGCTAAACACCCCCAGTTCCCTCAGGTCCTCCTCATACAACATATTCTCCATATTTTCCCTCTTCTCAGCAAGTCTTCACACTTCTTGTCTATTCTTAGATAAAGAGATCAGGCATCTAACCAGCTTCTTCCAGTGCTGGGGAAGCTGGCACTGATACAACTGAACGTGAGTTTATGTCCTCTTATCCCCACACCTGAAAAAACCTCAACAGCTCTGAGAAGAGAACAAACTGCTCCTGTGGAAGAGCAACCAGCTTCACCCAGAGAGAAGAAGAAGAGGCAATGCCTGACCTGCCATGCAGTGAGACAGGAGGTGCACATCAGGTGGCCACAAGGTTCAATCTTCACATCCTTGTCGTTTTCAGCACATATTTTACAGAGCTGGAATGTGGAGCCCATCTCGCAGTACAACTCATACTGTTCCTGGGGGAAAGACAGACAGACAGGGTTGGTACTGTTAAAATAACAGGCATAGCTACAAGAAACCCAACATGAGATTTGCAGGAGAAAATAAGTAAATTCCAAAGACAAGAACACAGTACAAAGAAGTCTGCAAAGATTTGACTATAATTTTGTGTCTTGGAAACATCTGTCAAGCTCTGGAAAAAGTGGGCTTCAAGTTATCCCAGATTTTCATGTGGGTGTCCCAGGAACAGTCTAGGAAAGGAGTGTTCAGGACATGCTGGATAGCACAAAATATTTGGCAGAACATCCTAAAAAAAATTAATCTTAAAATCTTTCAGCCCTGCATAAAGCTTTAAACAACCCTTGCAAAGATTCCTGTAAAATACAACACATCAGACTTAAAAAGAAGCCTTGGGGATACTGAGTATGACAGAATTGTACAAACAGGCAAGAAATGAGGAAGCAAGCAAGAGGGTTTGATGGGTAGGAATATTTTGCTCACCTGTGTAACTTTAATGTGGTCCTGAGGTGTGGGCTCACACAAGCCAGTCAAGTCAGGGTTCTGATTCCGGCCATCAGGAAATAAATAACTGTAAGAGGGGGGGGAAAAAAAAGGTGTCTCTCTCTATTTGTGCATGAACACACCCAGGAACACACATAGAACATTTATTTTGGGGATGGTGGAGGAAAGAATGAATGAGAGTGAGACATGAGGGGTGGGAATTCGAGATATTCTGCATTCAAAAGTTTTGGAAGAATTTTACTATCAGATAAAACCCTAATTATGTAATTTTTAAAATAAAGAGAGACTTGTCTTCCTTCCTGGCAGTGATTTTTATTTTAAGCAGGATGTCACAATCCCAGCCTGCTCTTCTTAAATCATCCTATACTGAAACTGCCCAGTGTTGTCATATGAGTGGCTCAACTTATGGACTGGAAAGGAATCTATGACACACACTTAGTGTCTTCTACTGGAAAGGAGAGAAAGCTCTTCAGTGCAAAACAAAGCTGGCTGAGTGTCCTCCAGTGCCAGGACACTTCAGCAGATGAATTATTCCACTGACATCAATGGGACTATTCACATGATTGACTTGTTTTGCTGAATCAAGGTCTAAATAAAAATGGAAGAGCTGAGAGATGTTCTAGAGGTGCTCGGGGATGTCAACAGTGATTGCTTGACCTCTGCAACATGGTCTGGGGGTCAGGGAGATGTTGGGATGTTGACTTGATGATCTTAGAGGTCCTTTCCAACCACAATGATTCTGTGCTACCTCTCCTGTGAAGTACCTAATGAGTGATGACCCCAAAGGGTGTATTTTACCATTCATTCCACTTGAAAACCCCACAGTAGGATTAAGATCTATATATTATATAAGATTATAAGACTTAAGAATTATATATATTCACAGTGAAATGGGGCAAAGGTGCAAACCCCTCAATTTTAATCAAGTTACTCACAAGCCTTCCCTGAAGCCATCAATCAGTGCTTGAAAAAGAGGTTTGTTGTGGGGGATGGTCTGGAGAATGTTCCCATCTGCAGTGACATAGCCAATGGCCCACTGACCCAGTCGTGTGCAGCTCAGCCTGAAAATGTAACTAAAAACACACAAACAAACTTCAGTTTGGCCTGGAACAGGTAGAAAAGATTCAATGTCAAGCAGGCAGCCTTTGTCTGGCAGCAAATAAAAACTAGGAGGAAGAACGTGGTGTTTTACACCAGTTTTCCTCAGTTTACCCCCAGGAGAACTTTGCAATCTGATATAAAGTGAGAGAAGCATCCAAGCACTGGCCTCCAGGTGAAATGAAACCCAGAATAATCCAGAGCAAAAATAAAGTTACCATCATTAAAATAATTTGTTTCAAATTAACTTTAATAAAACCCACAAAGAGACCACACAAGGTTGTCATTTTTAAAACCAGCATAGAATTAATAGCATAGGAACAACTTGGCCCTTCCTCCATAAAGAGCAATGTTAGTCCTGCTGCACTGGGCAAAGTTCTACCCAGGATATGAGTAAATCCACTCAGCTCTCCTGGTTTTATGTACATACATCAGAAGGGGATGGGAGCTATAGATACACCCCTGACCAGCCCACCATTTAGGTCCACTCTGGCTCTGCCTTCTGCTCATGCATGAGGGAGCTGTGGGGGCAGCTTTGGGAGTGGGCAGGAGACAAGTCACCCCTCCAAACACAAGGCACAGCTTCAATTTCTGAGGAAGGAGGCCAAAGACAAAATAAAACCAACTTCCTCAGGCAGTGCAGTAACTGGTCATGATAAAAAAAAAAAAAGCCACTGCTGCCAAGCACTGACCTGCCAGGTTTGTGAATGAATTTCTGCAGCCTGGCTTTGACCTCGTCATAGGTGAGGAATGCCATGTAACCAGGATGAGTCACTGCCAGGCTGTTCCAGTTCCTCAGCAGAGAGGACCATGGCTGTAGAGACAACAAAGAAATGTATTAACCACGTGCTTCTCAAAGGTATCAACACTCCTTCATCAAAGGGACTCTTCAGTTAAAGGAGGAGGTTTCTTATCCCGTAAATCCAGCAGACAAAATAATTCAAGCCCACATTGTCATGTCTCAGCATCTGAGTTTCTCTCTTGCTGGTGATACAAACAACACCTATGACAGACCTGAAGCAAAACTCCTTTAATAAAGGGAGAAGTCAGTGAGGTCACAAAAAGACAGCTCCAGAATAGCTACCAATTTGGGCTGCTGCTGCAGAGACAATGACTCAACCCCGAGACAATGAATGTAAAGAGATTATGTACAGGAGCAGAAACCATGAGTAGGTCTGATCTCTGACACCAGCTTCCTACAGGGCCCCAGGACAGTGACCTTCCCTCTCTGTCTCAGTTTCCCTGTGTGCAAGATGCTTGTGACTATGCCCTAACCACCTAACCTCACTTGGGTGTGGCAGGGATTACTGGCTACTCTTAGGATCTGAATAAATAAATGGTAACTATTCCTTGAAATGATGCACAAAAAGGTCTTAACAACCATTCCAAAGCTCTCAGTCCTGAGAAGGTGTCTAAATCTCACCCAGTTTTTTCCTAATATCTCCATTTAATCTAAACCAAGGTATTAGCTCTCCCTAAGAACTTTGCACCTCCTGGAAATTGCAGCAGCTCTGAACTTGCTCTTTATGTGCTATAATTGGAAAAAGTACTGAATGAGATCAGCTCTATTGCAACACCCACCATGGGAAATTCTCATCTAGACATCTCTTAATTATAACCCACCCTAGCACATGGGAGAAGGCAAGTCAGAGCCAAAGAACTGAGTGTTTGTTCTTGTAAAGACCCAACTGCACCATCAGAAGCTGTGTGTTTAACACTCAGAGACTGTGGCTTAGAACCTTACCTACTATTAATATCACTCCAGTAATACAGATATTTCTCATGCACAGAACACAGGCACGTCCACAACGTTCTGCCTGGGTCACTTCAAAAGCTACTAAGCTCCAAATTTCCATCCTGAACAATCCCTCCCACGGAAAATAAATCCAACAGGAATGAAAAGGACAAGAAGAGACAGACTGATGAACTCAGCTTCATTTCCTGGCTTGCAGAAGCTGCTTCAGAACTTCAGGCTCAAAATGACCTTTGAAAGGGAAAGACTGAGCCATGGAAGGATACTGGATGTACCTCACAGCTGCAGGATGTATTTAGACAATTTTTATTTCTACAGCCAGAAGTATCACACATTTTTTCTGCAATATATGGTCCTACGTATTACTAGAGCTGTTTAGGGGATAAAAGGCAAGACAACTAATCCCTTACAGCATAAATAACATCATCTTAGTGTGTGAAATGTAGTTTCTCCTGGGAAGAGTCTAACTTGAAGCACTGAGACACATGTCAAGTGATTCCCAGTCCTCACTTCTTACCTGGAAAAGTCGTGTGAAGATATCAAACTCAAACACTGAAATGTAGTCATTGCAGGTCAAGTCAATAGTTGACTTCAGGGCCATGGCCTCCAGCCCTGAACTGATGGGATGCACCTCGTGCAAGGCCTGGCGGAAGCTCTTCCAGGGAACAATAGTCCTGGGGAAAAACCAAGGCATCTGTAAGTGTCCTGTGTCTGAAGACCAACACCAGGGACATCACTTCATACAATTTTTTTGTCAGTATGCACTTCATACTAATAAAAGAGAGGAAAATCACAATTCACCACAGATTTACTGATTTTAAAACACCACCACCCCATAAGAATTTCCTAATGTTACAGCTGGTGAAGAAGGAGTTAACACTAAGTCTTTAGCAGAGGTCTAGATAGTTAAAAAAACAAAATAAAAAAGCTTTAAACAGTTCTCTAAAGAGGGATTAACTGGAGAGGCAAGATAATCAGAAGCCAAAACAGAGGCTCCTGTTGAAAGGAATATTTTCCTTGTTTTAAAATATCATGTAAACTAGAAACAGAAGGAACATGCCCAGCTTCAGACAACTGTGTTATTCATGAGTAAATACATTACTGCTTTTTGTTCTGACAGCTACTAATTAAACTCTTTGTGTGAAGCACCTTAGTTACCTTCTTTAGAAAGCAATACCCAATGTCATTCACTTCAATCCTCAAACATTGCTGTGGACACCTCCACAGTTCACTTGGTCAGTGTTTAATAGACAGAAAAACTCAACAGTTTGCACCCAAACAGACACTGCACTTCACTTTCTCCTTCATTTCATCTTACAAAGCCATTATGCAAACTGACACAAGTTCAAAGCAGCCAGAAGAAAGGTGACTAAGTGATTGAGAAGACTAATTGGAAGGAAGATGAAAAGAATTTAATATAATGGCTTAGCTAAAGGACAGCTAATATTGAGGGCAGGGTAACCTCTGGAAGAAGAAAGCAGATTATTTTGCAGAGCTCATGGAGTTTACTTACAAGTGAAGGAACTAAATTCAGGAGAGGAAAATTAAGCTGAATAATGAAGGAAAACTCTGTGACAGCACAAGAATCTCCTGGGGAAAGGGGGAAAAGATCTATCACTTGGCACATTTTAAAAAAGACAGGGCAGAGAACTGGGGAATATAATGTAGGAACAATCCTTTACTTCACCAAATGGCCAGTAGGTCTCTTCCATCATTCATTTTAACCTGACAAAGACCCTTCTGAAGCACAACCCAGAATTTTTACAAATACACAGTATGCAGCTTGTTCCCACACCTCTATTTTTAAAGCAGGGTTGGAAACTTACTTTTCACCAAAAGCCTTTCTCCAGAATTCTGCAGCATCTGCCTTGGTGATGCGGAATGTGTCTCCCTGGAAGAGGCCACTGGGGAAAATCCCCTTGAGCTCTGCCAGCATGTGGCTGAAGATCAGGGATAACTTGGTCAGGTTACGCCTACAACGAAGCATAAACACAAATATTTCTTTAAGAAAATGACAGACATGGTTTAACACCTTGAACAGAACAGAAATGCTTCCTATTCCCAGTCAAGAAGTATCCCAGCCTAGAAAACTCCTATTTATTTACCTATTTGTTCAGAACACACCCATCCATGGTACTTATCAGCAAGGTCTGGGTTTGTCAAGACATTTTCCACTATTAATAACTTCTCATAAGGTTGGACAGGTTATTTCCAAGGCAAATCCTGCTCTGGAAAGACATTCACAGAAAATGTCCAAGCCCAGAATTTAGGCAGCAGTACAGGAATACAAAAATAACAGTTTTCCTACTGAAGAGCAAACAATAGCACAATTACACACCAGAGAGGTCATCTACTTGTAGATGGAAAAAAAAATATCTGTTCACTAGTGGCTCCTCTTTCTCTCATTCCTTTATCCAAATAAAACATGACTCCCTTCTCCTCCATGCCACTAAATTCTCCAGATGCTAGGAAATGGATTTTCTGAAAGGAGACAGGGCTATTTCTAGGCCAGAGGTTATTTTTTCACCCCCACATCACATGCCTGAAGGTAAAAGAAGGAACTGGTATCATGTGGGAAAGGGAAACTTCTCAGTTATGGCCAACAAAGCTGAGCTGGTCAGAAGATTGCAGCAACCACCAAGACATTGCAGGGGCTGTGCAAGGAGCTATTGTGCAGCCTGCAAAGTCCTGAACCATCTAGGCAGGGTCCAAAATCACCCCTAATCATAGAGTATTTTCTTAATGCTTGTGTTCTAAGCTCTCTCTCTAAGCAGGCTCCTATTTTTTGCCATCTCCCTGAAGACAATTGTGTTTGGCAGCAAAACACACTCTCCCCAGGTTTCCCTTTCACTGATTTCTAGTATTCTGGTTGGATTGGTTCCAGTTTACTAAATGTCAGGTATTTTTCAGATCTCACTTGCTCCAGACATGCTATTCCTACTTCAAGTATTTATTCTGTTAACCTGCCTGACTGAAGAACTGATGTCCAGCTAAAGGAGACAGGTAACTGCCTCCAGGCCTTCTGGACATTTGGGCTTAGATCTTTTAGCTCCATCTCAATTATAGAGTCTAAACTCAACTGGAAGTGACTGACTTTGACTGACACATGTTCTACCATTCACCCAGCTCCACAGGAGCCCTTTCTCCATGCTATGATCCAGTCTGGGTAGACTAGAAGGGATAGAATCATAGAATGTTTGAGGCTGGAAGGGACCTCTAGAGCTCATCTGGGCCAACCTCCCTACCCCAGCAGGGACATCTCTGCCTAGGGCAGGCTGCTCAGAGCCCCATCAAGCCTGACCTTGAATGACTCCAGGGATGGGGCCTCCACCACCTCTCAGGGCAGCCCATTCCACTGATCTATCACCCTCAGATTAAGAACTTCTTCCTAATATCCAGTCTAAATCTCTCCTTTCCCAGCTTAAAACCATTGTCCTATCATTACAAACCCTTTTGATACAGGCCTTAACCCTCTGAATCTTCTTTGACAGTAGCTCTCCTCTCTTACCCATATTTATTCAAATATATGTTTTTCTAAGTCCCCTTGCCTTACTAGTGCATCACAATTTGCTTTTGCAGTTTTGTTCTGCCTTTGGAGTGCTACTGTAATTCCTCACTTGCTTTCTGAAGGTTTATAGAGCATATCTTAGAAAAAAAGAAGAAAAAACTCTACAGGATCCTGTGTAGGAAAAACTGAGCTGTATGTGAACAGTGAAGTGATGGCTTCCTATGTGATCACAGTCACAAAGATCAGTGGCTCAGGACCCAGCTGTACAGAGAAATAAGAAGCAGCAGCAGCTCAAACCAAGCTGTTACCTCATCACCAGTATCTGCCTGTGCATCTGGTGTAACCTTAAGCAACTCAAAGTTGTGTATTCCTCTTTCCAGTAGCAGATAAGCAACTTTGCATCTACCAGGGGAAGGTTCAGAATAAGGCACAGCCACTGGGCAATCCTCCAGTAAACTCCCTCCATCCAGGGGGTAGGTTCCCACCATGTTCCTGCCATGTCTTTGGTTGGCCAACACTAGAAAAATTGCAAACTGCAGAGCACTTCCATAAAATGTCAGAAATGTTAGGACAAGCCAGGCTGGATGGGGCTGTGAGCAACCTGAGCTAGTGGAAAGCTCTGCCCATGGAAAGGGGGTTGGAACTTGATGGTCTTTAAGGTCCCTTCTACCATTCTATGACTTAATTCATCTACAACCCATGCAAAAGAGAAACAGCATTTGGTTTTACTAAGTTTACAGCAATGGAGGCTTGAGAAAAACCTGCTAATTATGTTGTTGCACTAAAATGGAAGGAATTAAATCCTGAATTATTTTGTTGAAGGGTTAAGCAACACATGTGCAGACTTAGGAGGTAAAGTAGCATCACCCAGTAGAGCATTAACAGCAGGTGACTTCAAAGTTAGCAGCCCCACAGCTGTTTAGGCACGTGGCACAAGCCAGCACTGACTTGAAAAATCATGTCCTGTTTGTGAAAAGATTCTAAGCATGCTTGAAACTAACGTATGAAATATTTGGTAGATTGAAGGAAAGTCATTCCAGGTCTATACTCTCCTCTTGGTGCCCAGCATGGTGTGAAAATTGGGGGGTGATGAGGCAAGAAGACATTTCTGAGCCTTGAATAAGAAGCTAAGTGAGCAAGTGGATGGTTTAAACACAGCAAGAGAAGATGTAAGAAGAAGATGTGAGAAGAATGGACCTTGTCTTCTTGTAGGTCCATCCCTGTGTCTGGCTGAGGAAGCCCTTGTGTATAATTTCAGGGAGAGAAGAATGAATTTCCGCAGGCTTAAGGATGGGTAAACAAATGATTTTCCACACAGATATTGAGAGACTCTCTTTCCAAAAAAGTTTCTAATACCTGCACGTTTTCAAGTCTTAAGTTCAGTATTTTTTAAAAAATGTGTAGCTTATCTTAGGTAACAGAAAAAACAGAGGAAGTGAACATAAATAACAGCAAATTGCAATATATTTTATATTAGCAACCAGCTTTTACACACAGCAACCAGCTATTGATCCTGGGCTAAGAGGGCAAACAGATTCTTTCAGAAGTGCACCCTCTTTTAACAAGGCAAGTTACACATTTGTAAAACAACAGAGACCAAATAAACACAACTACAGCAAATATTTTTAATTGGCACATTGAAGTTTAGTGATTATGATTGCATTTTATTTTTAGTGACATCAGCAACTGTCCTCATCTCCAACTACCTAAAAGGAGGCTGGGGTTGGGCTCTTCTCCCAAGGAACTCATGACAGGACAAGAGGTGATGGCCTCAAGTTGCACCAGGGGAGGTTTAGATTGGACGTTAGGAAGAAGTTCTTTGCTGACAGAGTGGTCAGGGACTGGCCCAGGCTGCCCAGGGAGGTGCTGGAGTTACCATCCCTGGAGGGGTTCAACAAAGGAGTAGATGTGGAGCTTTGGGACATGGTCTGGGGGTCAGGGAGATGGTGGATGAAGGTTGGACTTGCTGATCCTGGAGGTCTCTTCCAGCCTTAATGACTCTATGATTCCATTACTTCAACTGACCAGAAGCAAGTGTTCTCCCAGAAAAAAGGTGATATTTTCAAGGAACACTTAAGTGACTCAGACCACCAATGAGCACAACTACTGTGACCAAGAGCTGCACCAGAGTTCTGCCAATTGCTGTTTGCAAACCAATGACTTTGGCACCTAAATCCATTGAGTCAGTGGCATTTAAACACCTGTCCCAGCAGCACTTTTGAGAACGTTACCCAGGCACCACAAGCCACATCAGTTGACTCTCTCCTCAGTGTTTGCAACGGGGGCTGAAGGCAACACCTGCACCACTTCAAATGAAGAAAAATAGAGCATGTTTCTCTTCAGTGGTGACACCTAAAAATGGAGCAACTGTCACAGTTTAGGGAGGATCTCATGTTTGTAGCAGCACTTTCACACATACATGCAAAATATTATTATTTTTACATATATACAGGATGCTTATTATTGTTACAAAGCAAATCCACAACATAGGTGAAAAGTGAAAGCTTAGAAACCAAATATTTTTCCACTCTATGCAGCAACCAAATCTTTTACTAAGAAACACCTGCTCTGGTATGGGCATTATTCCTTCTGTACTCACTAGTATGGGCATTATTCCTTCTGTACACACAATATTAAGAGAGAACCATCCCTTTAACAGCCCAGAACCATCACCAGAGCCTGTTCAGCTGCAATTAAAACCTACATGACACTGACAGGGCTCTAAAGATGGGAGCCTCCTTTTTGGGGAACAAAACCCAGCCTGGGTCTTGTTGCCCAGGGTGGATGGATCTCCAGGGCTGGGGCAGGCAGAGCAGCAGCTCTGCAGGCTCCACGGGCATGTTCCTTCATCCCCCCTCTGCTGTGGTTGTGCTGCTTCCTTCCTGCTTCATGACTTTCTGCTCCACGCGTCTCAGCGGAAGCCAGAAGGTCGAGCAGCCGCTTCCATTTGCACCACAGCTCCCAGCTGCCTTTTCTGCTGCCTCCTCCAGACCTACACAAGCTTTGTCCTCTTCCCATTTGCTGTTTGCTGGACACAAGGGGGGTTTTTCCACCCTCTAGGCTCAGCCTTGCAAAGCCATGAGCAGCCCAGGAGGGGTTTAATCCCAGCGTTGCCTCTTTCCGCTGAATCGACACGATTAATCCAATTAATTTATGTTATAAAATCACTCAGCACCTAAAAGGCTTCATGGCTGCAGTGCCTTCCTTACCTCAAGGCAGTGTTAATGTAGGACTCTCATTTCTGCCACTGCCAGCTAGAGGGTTTTTTTTCATTTTCTTTCACTATTTCTCAGCTCCTTCACACCCAACCAACCGCCACAGTCTAATTTAGTTCCTCACACCCCAAGGAGGCTGCTCCACTGGGTGATTTGGTCACATGCCATAATCTGACATGCACACCCCATCTGGAGAGCTCGTTCTGCTGAAAGCAGGCTACAAACACTGCTGGGCAGGGGAATTAAGAGCTGTAACACAAGACAGCCAGTGACAAAATGCTTCAATTCCCTGACATGATTGTGCATATTTCTTATACATGACCAGATTCCCAGAGGGATCTTGTGTTTGCACTCCCACTGATTTCAGCTCCAGCTGTGGACGTTGGGTTTCCACAAATCCTGCTCAGCCTCTCTAAGAATAGTTTTAACAGATTCTTGATGGGAAGAGAAGACAAACAGCCACATCTCCACCTTGGCCCCAAAACAAAACCAAGCTGAACTCGACTCAACTGACTGCATTTCAACACACTTGGGGAAAATGCTTGATTTCAGAAAGTGAAATAAAGTGGAGAGGGGTCTGGAGAATATGTCATATGAGGGGCATCTGAGGGATTGTTTAGATGGAGAAGAGGAGGCTGAGAGGAGACCTCATTGCTCTCTACAGCTACCTACAAGGAGGTTGTGGTGAGGCTGGGGTTGGGCTCTTCTCCCAAGGAACTAAGGACAGGACAAGAGGTGATGGCCTCAAGTTGCACCAGGGCAGGTTTGGACATTAGGAAGAAGTTCTTCAGGGACTGGCCCAGGCTGCCCAGGGAGGTGGTGGAGTCACCATCCCTGGAGGGGTTCAACAAACAAGTAGATGTGGAGCTCTGGGACATGGTCTGGGGGTCAGGGAGATGCTGGGATGAAAGGTTGGACTTGCTGATCCTGGAGGTCTTTTCCAACCTCAATGATTCTACGATAAAATCAGTGCCAAGTGGCTAAAGTTACACATCAGCAATGAAAACTCAAGAGGGTGAGAAGAATTCAGATTAGAGAACCTAAATTACTGTAAACCCATCTCCTCAAAACTCAAGAGGACATCAACTTGTCTGTTTAAAGAGGCATGACCCAAAAGAGCAGCTCACAAAGAAATGCAATCTCAGTAAACTTAGGGAATGACTACAGAGCACTTTAAAAAAAGTATATATATTTATTCCAATGGAAGATTAAGGGACAAAGCATCACAGAGGAGGTGGGAGTGTCTGACACCTCACGGATTGAAAGGTCCTAGAACACTCCCCAGGGTTGCCAATTCCTTCTGTCCTCACAGAATTGCCCAATTAACACCTTCACCCAGGACAACTGAGATGCACCACCTCCTTTCTGCAGAAATTATAGGCTTATTTGGTGAAAGAATTGCAAATTGAAGGTTGGAAAATGAGATGATGAGAGAAAACACTCTCTAATTGCTGTCCTATTATTCACTGCTACTGCTGAAAACTTGTATTTTTATTTTTTTTTGAACTCGTAATGCAAAATGGCTTCTATGGTATCTATTATGTCTCCAGTCAGTCACCATGTAAGTTTATGACATGCAGAGCTGCAATTATTTCCCTAGTTGAGCAATTAAAGCTTGTTTTTCTGTAAATCACCCAGTGCTTTACCTCATTTTACAGGTGAGGCAGCTGAAGGAGACAGAAAGTGCTGGAAGGCAGTATTACAGCTAGGGAATTCCTAATTCCTTATCACATGCTCATTACTGCAGAATAATATCCACTTAGTGTTACTGCAAGAAATCAGAAATAAGGAAATACAATTTTCCTGCCTTCNGTCACCATCCCTGGAGGGGTTCAACAAACAAGTAGATGTGGAGCTCTGGGACATGGTCTGGGGGTCAGGGAGATGCTGGGATGAAAGGTTGGACTTGCTGATCCTGGAGGTCTTTTCCAACCTCAATGATTCTACGATAAAATCAGTGCCAAGTGGCTAAAGTTACACATCAGCAATGAAAACTCAAGAGGGTGAGAAGAATTCAGATTAGAGAACCTAAATTACTGTAAACCCATCTCCTCAAAACTCAAGAGGACATCAACTTGTCTGTTTAAAGAGGCATGACCCAAAAGAGCAGCTCACAAAGAAATGCAATCTCAGTAAACTTAGGGAATGACTACAGAGCACTTTAAAAAAAGTATATATATTTATTCCAATGGAAGATTAAGGGACAAAGCATCACAGAGGAGGTGGGAGTGTCTGACACCTCACGGATTGAAAGGTCCTAGAACACTCCCCAGGGTTGCCAATTCCTTCTGTCCTCACAGAATTGCCCAATTAACACCTTCACCCAGGACAACTGAGATGCACCACCTCCTTTCTGCAGAAATTATAGGCTTATTTGGTGAAAGAATTGCAAATTGAAGGTTGGAAAATGAGATGATGAGAGAAAACACTCTCTAATTGCTGTCCTATTATTCACTGCTACTGCTGAAAACTTGTATTTTTATTTTTTTTTGAACTCATAATGCAAAATGGCTTCTATGGTATCTATTATGTCTCCAGTCAGTCACCATGTAAGTTTATGACATGCAGAGCTGCAATTATTTCCCTAGTTGAGCAATTAAAGCTTGTTTTTCTGTAAATCACCCAGTGCTTTACCTCATTTTACAGGTGAGGCAGCTGAAGGAGACAGAAAGTGCTGGAAGGCAGTATTACAGCTAGGGAATTCCTAATTCCTTATCACATGCTCATTACTGCAGAATAATATCCACTTAGTGTTACTGCAAGAAATCAGAAATAAGGAAATACAATTTTCCTGCCTTCTCACTTCTGGGGTTGCTTTGGAACACTATTGTACTGCAAGAAATTATAATTAAATACAATTTTCCTATCCTCTCACTTCTGGGGTTGGAATACTATTACACTGCAAGAAATTAGAAATAATGAAATGCAATTTTTCCTATCCTCTCACTTCTGGGGTTGGAATACTATTACACTGCAAGAAATTAGAAATAATGAAATGCAATTTTTCCTACCCTCTCACTTCTGGGGTTACTTTAGAATTACACACTCACCACTTGATTATGTTTAGGTGACATCTACTACAGATAAATGAAAGCTCCAGTACTTCAGAAAAACACAAAGCAACAAACCCACAGCTGCAAACAGCCAAACGTTATTTTTTCCTGTATCTTTACACCTCACAGTTTGATATTTTGAAGATTTAAGAGCCAAAAAAAAAAGAGCAACCAACACAGCTCTTTTAATGAGTCTCCAATGAGTAAAATGCACCTTTCAGAACCCACAGAGGTGTGAGGTTCTCACATAAAAGAAGCTTTTCAGATGTCACCAATTCAGCAGAGGTTCTAGGGAGAAGTTTTATGTTCAGCTGAGGAGCACACAGAAAATTCCAGCCTCTGCACATCAGCAGTGAGTGGAAATGCTTGAGGGGATCCCAAGATGTCTTTTATAGCTCTGAGGCAGCCTCCACAGAGTAAATCAGCTTTAAAAATAGAAACAACGGAACTACTTTCAATAAAACTTGCAACACAGGAAGTGAATGAAATTCCACTTAACTCTTGCTGCCTCAACACAAGTCACTTGAAGTTATACTGGGCCACTGCTCTGAAATATTTACAGTATTTCCACAGAACAACTAAGAGAGGAGATAAACAGCAAGGCAGATATTTAAAACTCAGCAAATTAACTGCTTGCACTATAGAATTTTGCAGCCCCAGCTAATGCTACATTGATTTTGCAGACCAGCTCACCCTTTAAAAAGGAAGCAAACACACAATTTGTTTATCACCTCTTGTTCAGAGGAGGGTCAGCTCCAAGTTTGGTTGGTTGTGGAGCTCTAAAACCAGCTGGTTACTTCTGCAGCTTCAAGACTTCACTTACTAAAACAGAAAGATGAGAATGGGAACACATAAACCACAGGAATAGATATTCTAAGTGTATTCTTAGTCCACTCTAAGTGTAATTAATCCCCTTTCCACTACATCCTTGACTAACTCCAATCCAGGCTAGCACTATTTTTATTTCACCAATTAATTATGTCTAGGGCCAAAATAGTTACCTAGTGAAAGGCATTCTCTGCATGCAATATTTCCATTTTAATATTTTAAAATGATACCAGTTGTAGGTTTAAAGCAGCAAGAAATTCTACAGTGATTTCCAGATTAAAGGACAGAAATGTTACATGAAACACACATTTCCTCACAGTCTTCTGAATCCCGGCACTTTTAAACTAATATATATATTTAACTACCTTCTGTGCTGGGAGCAGAGCATGCCAGTCAGTTCAGAAGGGACTAAAAAACACAGAACACACCACAGGCCACAAAAACCAAGGAAATTTAGGCATATTCCTCTCCTTATGCAAACAGATGTGAGTGATGTGAAGCAGAAAGGACAAAAGCTCAGCACCAGTACTGACCTTTAAAGGATCTGGACTAATTATTCCAGGCATAAATGATAGTGTTATATTTAACAAGCTATATTTGTGTTCGGAGGCTAAAGATCCACTTATTTTCCTGGATTTATTAGAGAAAGCACTTGAATGAGAAGATTCATTTGATATTATTACTGGTCCTTAAAGAGATCACCATATACTTAGAGGATTGACAAGATCAGGGATAATCTCTTGCCTGGGTAACAGATTAATTCTTTCCCGGATTGAAGCAAAATTTACTGCCCAGAACATCACTACTCATTGTACTGATATTTGGGCTTCCTGCACTGGAGTCAGAATTTGTACTTGCTACAGTTGAAGGGAAAAACAAAGCACAAAACCCCCTGTTCCCAAATTAAGGAAGACTCCATCTCCAAACCCAAGTCAAGGCATCGTGGTCCTTGATACACCAGCCAAGCATCCAGGAAACATGAGAGAGCTGCCAAGTAGCAGTAATACATTTTTGCCAGCACCAGGAAATCCATCCACATCTCCAATGAGAATTACTACAAACTAAATTAACACGCTTGCACTTCCACCCACAGCAGCAAGTCCACTGAGTTAGCGCTCCATAAAACTACAATTTTATTGGCTCTGGAAGCCAAGAAGAATAAAAAAAAAGCTTGTTTCCTTATTATGCAAAAATTCGAAAGCTTACATCTGCCCCTAAATTGATTTTCAAGACAGTGGTCCAAGTTTTGATGGAAAGAAAACTGAAATAAATTCAAGCTCCTGCCAATTATGCTAAATGCTACTTAAGTTCCACAACTATCACCTAAACTAGCCATTTAAAGCCAAATTAAAAAGAAATCACTCCCATTCCTCTCTCCAGCAACATTTAAATGATAATGAATTTCTTCTTGGGTAATAAGCAGTTAGCTAGTGTTCATATGCTGGAACCTGGCAAGGAAACCTTTCTTGTGGGCAGCTCTGGAGCTGGTTTTCTTTAAGATGTTCTAATTTAAATGCAGATGTAGACTTCACACTAGTGGGTTTTGTTAAAAAAAAAAAGTCTTAGCTGCACTAGAGGGAAGTGACAGAAAGAGGACTCACACACCATGCACCATTTGAGTTCCACATTTTATACCATCTCTTTTTTACTGGACAGGACTGTGTCCAAGCAGTCTAAAATATGAGATTAAAGCACTAACCCCCCTCCTCCCAGAGGGCTTTTCTGCTTCATGGCTTCACACAAGTGTTTTCCAATGTTTTCCTCCTAAAAATCCAACTTTGGGTTTTTTTTTTCCAAGTCATTCTTCATGCATTTCCTTCCCCTTTAGAAATATGCATGGTCATTTCCAGGAGACATTAAATATTAGGAGTTTTTTCCTGTGTAAATTAGTAAGTCTTCACTTTGGGGCTAGAGAAGAATAAGCAATCTTGCTGAGCCAGCATCCCATAAGGCTATTGTCAGAGAGCTGACAGTTGGATATGGACTAATTTCCCAAACCTTTTTTTTTTTTTTTTGCAATTCCACAATAATATGGAGAGGGTTTAGGCTATTTCCTGCCTAACCCCATTTTCTCCTCTACAGATATGTTAGTTTTGTTAACAGTTTGTTTTCCAAAGCATGCAAGCTGAGCTAGTCAAAGAACTTGGGCTCTTTCTTGAGTCTACAGCCTGAATAACGATTTTCCTTGACCCTTCACCTAACTCCCATTCTGCATTCTAGTGTGGAAACACTTGTAGCAGTCTTATTTTATTTAAAAGACATTTTCTGAGTTTTCCCTCATAATAGACTGTTTTAACATCCTCAGTAAATTTGATTCACTGGTGAAAAACTGACTCTTCAGCCCAATCCATCCTCTCCCAAGCAGCAGGCAACTCCTATCCCCATCTGCTGCTCAACAAGCCATTTTTCTGAAGTATAATCTATTTACACAACTGCTGCACTAAGTAATTTAGGTAGTGGGGAAAGCTGAGGCATAACAGCTCATCTGTACCTATTAGCAAGGACAACCCAAAGGAGCTCCTAAGAGCAATATAGAAAACCCAGCCCTGCTCAGAAGTCACCAAGTTGAATCTCACCTACTTGCTGAACCCAAGTCTTTAAGCAGCAACTAGAAGTTACTGCACGTACTTACTAGTCAGGAAGTGCACACACAGCTTTAAAAGCACCCTCAGCAGCATTCATTTTTAAATAGATATGGCAGCAGAATTTAAATAGCACTTTGAAAGCTGCCTTAATAAAATAAGTGAGCTCTGCTCGCAAAAATCACAGTATGGGCTTGTGCATGAGTAATAATTTATATCTGAATGACTCTACATGAAACCCAGAGGGTTTGAGAGGCAAACCAGCCCTTGGAGCCCTAAAAAAGGAAGGCTGGAGTGTTGGCAGGGTTGGACATGAGGGTAAGTGGTGTCAGGCACGAGGGGGGGAGACCTCCAGCACCGTAGTGGTTATGGTGTGACGCAGGAGAGCTGCCTCCACTTCTAACAGCTCTGAGACTGCAACGAGCTGAAAGCTGGAGGAACAAACACTCACCCACATCCGTAAGCACTGTGAGGTTTTCCAGCCCTGTCCCAGCACCTCTGCTGGAGTTTGGAAGGCAGAGAATGCATCAGGGCGTGTGGTTCCCTTCACAGACCTTCACAAGCTCCATGTGCCGCTGCAATCTTGGTGCTACTGGATTTTCTACTGCGTGTCTTACAGCAAGAACCACCCAGCATCCATGTGATGCTCCCTGGAGGATCTCCCAGAAGTTTGAGGGGGAATAAATACACAAAGAGCAATGTAGAAAGAAGTGATCAAACCTATTCTGACCCTACAGTCCAAGGGAGATTTCGGTTACCTCTCATTACTGGTCTGTTTGCCAGCAGCAAACACCTGCACAGCCTGCACCCTGCTTATGCAAATGTCAAAAAAAGGGCACATCAAGAGACATTTGGGGGAGGAAATAAAAGCACACACACAACAGGAAACAAAATGAATGCTAAATCTGGAAGACAGGAAGAAAGAAGCTTCAAGGACAACAGGGAAAAATAAAAAAAGTCAGGAAAAGTCAAGACAAAATGATTATTCAGTACATCAGATTAGATTGTAGATTTTTTGTAACCCTGCAGAGTAACATTAGCCACAAACTTGCATGACATCAAGAGAAAACCAGCCTGTTTTATATATGCACACTGACTTAAGTACATTTCTAGTGAATACCAGATTTAGGTTATATTTGTTTGCTTTACAGCCTGCTGACAATCTTCCAGAAAGTGTCTCCCACTCTTTGAATATTTAAATTCATTAATAAAAAAACCCCAATTAAAAATAATATTAATTCAAAAAATCAGTACTAATTAATTTTTAAAATCAACATTAATTAAAAATATTTTTCTTCAACCCCTAACAAGGTGAGAAAATTTCTTGGTTATTCACCTTAAATTATTATATACATTTTTAATCTAAAAGTGTATATACATTTTTAATCTGAAAGTGTATTTATAGCAAAAAATTCCTTTAACTACATTTCAGATGAAACAAACAGCACTTAAAGTGATGAGGTTCCCAAAGCTCACCCAATCCCAAAGTCTGATGTGGGAAATGCAGCTTTTAATAGAAATAAACCTGCCATTCTTTGTGCAGCTCCCTCTTGACCAGGTGGATGGTCTGAGCACTCCAACCTCTCCCTTTTCTATACCAAATTAAAGAATTAAGCAAATTGTCATGCTCGTTACCAGCATCTGATATTTCCCCTTTATGATAAACCAGCAACTGCAGCCTCCTGGGCTAAGTGAGAAGCAAAGGGAGGTGTAATGAGGCTCAGGGATGTAATTCTGCTTTTAAGCTCATGTTTACAAGTCTCCCCAGGGCTGCTTCCCTTGTAAGCTGTTTATTCCTAAATGGCACCATCAGCAGTTCCCCAGAGACTCCCCTCACTGCTGTGCTGGAGCAAAACCTCCCCTGGAATCCTCTTCTGAAGTTCACATCCATTGATCTGGATTTTCCCCCGCCCCCTCTGGTCAATTAGTTTGACTACAAACTGACTGGGGTGATTAACTCTCTGGGATTAGTTCTCTTTGCTTCTCTCTGAAAAAAAAATACAAGGGACTGGAGGTGAAGTGTTGGGCTTACTCATCAGATATTCCATATTTATGATGGGCAGATCACTAATATAGAGTTAACCAGAACAAATATCACACGAATTCTGAAGGGTTTCATGGACCCTTTTAGCCAACTTCTGGGGGCAACAGCAAATGTTCTAGAAAATAACATCAATTCTCTCACATGGGAGCAGCACACTAAACTGTTTTCAAGATAACGATACTTAAAATATTTTAAGAGCAACCTACTGCACTGTAAAAAAAAATATCATTCAGTCTTGAATGATAATCCATACTGGTAATATCTTAAAGGACAAGACAAGAAAACAACCAGCTCCTGCAGAAGACCCAGAGATGAATTTTAATCTAAAAAGTGCTTTCCAAACTGTGGCTCATCTTATTCATGGTAAAAGGTGCTTTTCAAACCGTGGCTAATTTTGATCTGAGTGAAGGCTAGAAAAAATTTAAATAAAATCTGCAATTTTCCATTAAGTATCACCCTCCACAAAACATACCAGGCTGATGAACTCTTTTCTCCCCATACTCATTACATGCATTATCTTTCTGAAAATTCCACTTAGCAGCATCTCCCCAAACCCACTCTCACTTACAAGTCTATAATGATCATTCTTCCAAGGCTGGGGTGAGGATAGATGGATAAAATATTATATTTATCTTTTGAGTTTACACATTGCATTGAACCCAATTCCTGAAGGCCTCAAACAGATAAATATTTAAGAGAAGCATTTAAAAGAAGATATTATATTTACACTTCCCAAACCTGCCTCAAACAAACTCAAAGTCTTAACATTTCACAAAGAAATGATGCTAAACAATAATCCAGGAAGAAAATTCCATTTCTTAAACCTTTCTTCAACACTGCCAGTGAAAAATAAACCCAGCATTAATAAGGACTTCCAGAGCCACTCTCAGAGTTCAATATTACAGAAAATGCTCCACAGAGTTCAATCTTACACCAGAAATGTGCCAGCACTTCCCCACACACCCACACATACCACCCCCCCCAAGTAATTCAAGCAAGTAGTTGCCAGGGCGTTAACCACACATTCTCCCCAGAGCAATTATGTTCAGCCACTGAGTGGTTTTCACTTTTTTTTCCACTGTTTTTCTTTTTTTTTTTTCTATTCAGCACCTACTCCAAAGCCCTGAATTGAGTTTAATGTTACAAATGTGTGTTTTGTGTATCTGTCTGTTAGACCTGCTGCCAACAGACAAATATGGGAGATTCACCTTTTCCAGGGCTTTATTCTGCTCTTAAATCACCTTGGCTCTCCTTTCCTTAAAGAAAGCAGCACCTCTTCAGGTGTAGTACAGTACTCATCAAATTCATGCTATTTTCTTCAAGAGAGCCTTATATAACTGGAGTTTCTACCCCTACCATCCTTTTTAATAAGTGCTGTTCCCCTTGAAGATCTCCCTTGATCTCACCTATGCCTGCTGAACAAAAAAGAAGAATTCACAAGCATCTACCTTAAACATGAAGCTTCCAATGTATGGAATTTATGGGGTTTTAGTGATATTTTATTCCCACAAAACAAGGTTATTTCCTCTCCACCTCTGGAAATACTGGACAGTTTCCATTTCCAGAAAAAGGGTAAGTTCTATAAAGCCTAAAGACCAACTACAACAAGTTTCAGTCTGGATGACTGTTTTGCTATCTCACATAAGATATTCTACTGTTTCCTAAAGTTGCCACAAACACTATCCTGAACTTTATCATCCTCTCTCACAAGGCATTTTCTATCACAAAACCTTTTGACAGCAGTCCTTCACTGCTTATATTAACCCAGCATATCTGGACTGCACAACTAAGGCCACACAGGCTCTGAACTTACTCTGCTCTCAGATTTCAATATAGAATCATATCATACAATGGTTTAGGTTGGAAGGGACCTTCCAAGATCGTCTAGTTTCAATCCCCCTGCCATGGCAGGGACATCTCCCACTAGGCCAGGCTGCCCAGAACCTGGCCTTGAACACCTCCAGGGATGGATTGTCCAGAGCTTCCTTGGGCAACCTGTGCCAGTGTCTCAGAGTGAAGAATTTCCTTCTAATTTCCAATCTAAATCTCCCCTCTTCCAGTTTGAACCCATTACCCCTCATCCTATCACTGCAGGCCTTTGGGAAAGGTCCTTCTCCAGCCTTCTTGTAGGCCCCTTCAGATACTGGAAGACCAGAGCTACACTTGGATATCCAAGTATAATTTACTTAAAACTCTACATTTGAACTTAAATCACTTCAAAGTCTATTTTCATGTACACACAACACATGAACAAACATTGGTTCAAGCTCTTGTCCACTAAAGCCAACTTAGAGATCTTTGAAAGCATTTCTCCCCATTACCTAGGCTGGGAGTTCTCCTCATACATCCGTTCCTTCCCTTCCTTGAAGAGGCTGATGGTCTGCTTGGTTTTCTTCATCAGGTTCTCCATGAACACTCGGAAATACTCGTTCTCTCCCAGGGTCTCCATCTTGCCCTCGTAGCGGGAGAGGATGGTCCGTAGGTGCTGGTAGGTGTCAGGCAGCAGGTCCAGGATGTAGGGGGGGCTGTTCTTCAAGGCCAGCTTGGGGTTCTGACACAAACGCACCACCTGTGGGTAATGGAGAAAAGATTTGGAAACCTTAGAGCGAGCAGTGGTCAGTTGCTTAAACACAATTAAATGTCAATTACAAGCAACACTAAAACACGGAGGGGTTGGAACTAGAGGGTGGTTGGAACTAGATGATCTTGAAGGTCCCTTCCAACCCTGACAATTCTCTGATTCCCTCTCAACAAAGCACTTTTGTTGCTCAAGTCCAGATAGGGAGCCCAACCACCACAAAAACATCAAGTTTGTGGATGTGGACTGACAAAACTCCCAACAGAAATATGATTATATTCCACGAGGCTGCTTTTCACCCCAAATTCATTTTCAAAATAGTCAAGAAAATGCAATATGGAGTTTGTAAACAGCAAGGATGTAACTTATCATGTGTATGTCTAGTATTTCCTGCCACGTTTCAGTCTCAACATCCCCCCAGGCAGAATTTTACCTGTTTAACTGCCCTGATTTTGCCTGCAAAAGTGACTTTTTACACTGACCCATATATTGGAGACAAATGTGACCACAGAGGAAGTTTCACTGCTACAGGTATCACTGATGCCAGGCTGAAAAGTCTTTTGAAGACAACAGTGCTAAGAATCTCCTTTTCTTCCTGCTCGAATATATCCAAGGACTGAGAGGAACAAAAGCTTTTATGGATAACAAGGACCATCAAGAAAGCAGGAATTCAAAGGAAATTTTCTGTGCAGGAACAAGAAATGAGCTGTAACAACAGAGATGGTGAGAGAAGTCTGGGTAAAAGTTGAGCTTGCAAAGAACTTGTGTCCCCAGTGATGCATCAACTTTGCTTCTACCTTCTTAGATAAATCCCATAGCAAAAGTAGATTCTTCACAAGAATTCCTGTGAATTTGGGGGTTGTTTTCTTATTACAACACATCCACAGTGATACTGGTAATTAGCTTAAAGGGTTATTAGATGACCTCAACCTGCCTTCCACTTATCAGACAATTAAACGTTGCATATTTCTTCCTCCCAAGCCACATGTTGCCTATTTCTATTTTTAGCAGCAATATCATCTCCTCACAGTTAAGAGCCTGAATCTATCAACCTGCTAGACAGCAAATTTATTGGAGTATATTTACAATAATTTTAGCCACTTTTGCTTAGTTAAGGCACAACTAACAAGTAGAATATCCCTGGTCAGAACTGACCAGCCTTACATCTGTTATACCTGAACACAAAGCAATCAGGATGCAAGCTGAACTAAATATAGGTCTTTAACATACAGAAACAGAGTTTACGTGCCAAAAGCTGCTGATAATAAGTTTATGTTGATAGGGGAGGGTAAAGGAAGCCACTTCACCATCCATCAGAGCCAAAACTTTCCGTTATCTAGACTGAGAGACTGATAAGGAGAGATAATGGCAAAGCAGCAACCTAAAAAAAAAAAATAGCAGTGCACTTTCAGTTATAAAAAGGGCTGAAATTCTAGATTTGTGAGGCCAGTTTGGGACAAAGCTTAGAAGCCAAGAATCAGCTCTCTGGCTGGCTAACAGCTTCTATCTCCTGTGATTTACATCAAACTTGAGAGGAAGGCCAGGACAAGATGTAGATGAAGTTTCCTGAAGTTCTCCACTACAACAACAGTTTTCTGACTGCTTCATACCAAGCATATATATAAAATCTAAACACCACTGCCAGGTATAAGGGTATTAGAGGTATCAAACGCAGAGCTCAAGGGAAGAGGTGAAAGAACAACCTAAAGTGCTTTTGCAGTGCATCATTTCCACAAAATCTTGTGAAACCTTCAAGAGGAATTGAACTAGTTCCCTACAATACACATGTAAAACCTACTTCCCTTTAACACTGAAATGCTGATGGTAAACAATGCTTCAGCATTCAGAATATGTGCAAAATGCAACCTTGTCCAGTTAAGTGACAGCTCCAATTATATCTGACTTATAATATAATATTATATTGGCTTTAGTAACAGCCAACTGAGAAAGACTCAATTTCACTGAAGAGAAAGACACTTAGAGCATCAAAACTCAGATTAAAAAAAAAATCTGGCTCCCATTAAAAGAATTACAGGCCTAAAAAAGCCCCTGTGAGAATACACGGGGAAAAAAATAAATCATTTTTCCCTCCATTTTGAAGAGGCTGCCAAGGATTAGGAGGTCTAGAAAAGGAGACGGATGGTCAGACAACTGACTTAGCCAGTTGCTTCTGAAGCCTCAACTTCTGCTTCCTTGGAGCCTGTGAACATTGGACAATGAACCACAGCAAATTGAGTCAACACACTGGTCCTCTAAATAAAACTAGTTTCACTCTGCAGCATGAATAGGTTCTAAATATGCTCCTCAGACTCAGCTGAATTGTGCTAAGGGTGGCAAAATCTTTTCTTCCACAGAAACTGTTTATTACACGGGGTTTAAAACCTTAATAAAAACACAGTGAGCTCATGAGGAAGGCAGAAAACAGGTCACAGTATAAATTTCTTTCAGTCATCTCTAATAGGAAACAGTTTGGCTGTCACCCCTTTAAAATATCCTGCTAGAGAAGCAAACCCACTGCCTTTCAGTAAGGTAACCAACTTCAAGATCAATTAGAAGAATTTCCGGAAAGCAGAAGCAAGTTCTGCAAAACCACCCGTTTCCTAAGAAGGGACTTGCAGCAATACCTCAAATAGTTAACAGAAAAGCCCAAATTTCTATGATTTTATTATCAAATGAGCTTCTTTATTTACCAAGCAGACCCAAATGAGCAAAGATAGGCCTGGGAAGCTACGTAACTGGGAGCTGCTGCCTCTTGAGTCAACTTAAGTCATTTTATAACACTGCAGCAACAACCCCCAGTTGCATTTTGCTTGTTTTCTCTACGTGTGCACTTGCAGCATCATGACGATGGCAAAAGGAATGTTCCCAGCCCTGGAACAGCCTCCCCTCCACCAGCCACCCTTGCCTTCCACTGGGACCAGCAACGGGGAAGGAACTGAGCAAAAAGCAGCAAATATTCTGTGATCAGGTGTGATGGCAGCAATCACAAGCAATCCACATCTTTAAGCTACCACGAACCCATCCAAATTTGCCTGGTTTGCTCTTTGTTCTCTCAGGAACAAGCCTTTTACAGATTGTAGAAACGCCAATAAAGTATTTCGGGCTGAGCACAAAGATTCTAAGAGGGTGGCCCGTGAAGAACCCTAAAATTGGTTTTCATTTTACAAACTCAAGAGGAGAAAATAATCAAAGAAGTTTCTCCTCTCAGTTCTGAAGAAAGAATCTATTTATTTACTCATCTGAGGGAAAGGAAACAAACAAAACAACTCAAACAGATTTTCTAGGCCTGAAACTGAGTCTTTCTCCTTAAGATTCTGCAGCTTGCCTTGAGTGATTTAAAATATTTCTCTTTAGCACTGCTTCAATAGACTTGTGAGATTAAAGGAACTTGGTAGGAAAGCAGTAACACTATATAGAGAGCACTGTCATGGGCACAGGGTATAGATAAGCTGAGAAACACAGCAAGAACCACCAGGTTTTTCAAATACTGCACCACCTACCCATAGATCTCAGACAGGGACAGTGCCACCAAGCTCCAGGCCTGACAAGCCCCCAGGTGCCAGGTAACAGATTTTCCTTTGCAGCTCAGACCCCTTCGGTGCACTGTTCTTTCCTTCCAGAGCTAAATCTCTGAGTTCTTTATTGAAATCCCACCTCGTTTCATCTGAAGCCAACAGCCAAAGCAAACCTACTCCAACTTCTCTTATCTCCTGCTGCATTTGGCTTCCCTCCTGCTTACAATGAAGGTGACCCACAGCAGCACTTCTCTGTATCAGACTCTCAATGGCATTAATAAGCTGTTTAAAGCTTTACCTCAAAGCTCAACTTCCTCCTCCATGCATTACTACATGTCCTCTATGATTCCTCTGCTCCATCCCTTACCCCTCATCCTCATGACTACACCACCTATTCTTCAAATCCCACCCCCAGCAATGAACTCAGGTGGTCTGCATGATCACAGCTGATTCACAGCCTTATCCTTTTGGGTAAAAAATAGAGATTGTTTTCACCAGCCAACACGTCACATGTTTTCTAATACTAAGCACTGCTTTATTTGCTAAAGACAGTGATAAGATAAGCAAGCATGATAAAAACTAATGAAGTTCCTCCCACTTGAGCCAATCTAGACTGTACTAAGTTCAAGCCACTGCCAGGAATTTGCTACGTTGCTTACTGAGCTATTCACACAGGCTCCCAAGGCAGCTGACAACACATCCAGCTCCCAAAGGCACATTTAAACCCCTATTCCATAAACACACAGACACCACCTAAACCAGCTGAAGGTGAACATCCTGCTGCAGTGATGAGAAGGGCTCTGTCCATGCTCTATGTGACCACAAGCAGCTGTAGGAGGAACAGTTAATCCTGACAAAAATTAAGAGCTTCAAGCAAAAAGAATCTGAACGACAGGAATATGTCAGGCAGCTTATGGAGAACATTATGGAGGAAATATTTGGACAAGAATCAACTTGCAGAGGAAATTCATCAGTCACATCCCAAAGCAGAGATGCACGAAGGCTTTGACACCACCAGCTCATTCTGCAGAATAACAAATCAGGTGGTGAATGTGCAGTACACACAGATACAGCACATTTCTGAAAGGCAAACATCAGCTATTAAACATGCACACAAGTTTGGGGGCATTTTGTCTTGTTTGCACCTGTAATTTCATCTACTTGGCCCAATTTCCAACACCTTCCATTCATTTAGCCCTTCTCACCACTAGCTTCACGACCACTGTGTTTGTCTGGCAATTTGCTGCACTACTAAAAAGATTTTTAATTGAGATGTGTCCTCTTAAATCTCTTAACTGAGATCTGAAAGGCTTTTCACACCCAAACTCCTCCTCTTGTACAAATCTGAGTGAACAATTGACTCTTTTAAGACTTTAAAAATTAAGCCTACACCTAAGAGCTTTTGGATGCTGCCTACGAGTGAAACTGAAGTAAACTCATGTTTAAAAGAGGTTATAACTTGTGACAAATCTAACAGAAGCCTTGGCTCTCGTGTCAGCGACACTGTGGCGGAGAGGTACCAAAGAGCAGCCATATAGACCTTAAGCTGTGAAAGCACCCTCCAAAAAACATTCCAAATGCCAAGGAAATCAAAGTTTTCTTCCAGGGCAGCCACTTCCTTTGAACAGGCAGGTTATGAGGTCAAAAAGAGGTTGGTGTTCACATCTACACCACATGCACAAGGAGGAAGGTGTGAGTTCTTACAAGCTGTATCTGAGAGTTAAACTCACTCCTAAGAGGATCACGTTTCCATGCTCAAAGCACCTTCCCCACATTAGCACTTAGGCTTGGCCTCAATGTTTGTAAGACACTTCTCAAAAGACTTTCTTCTTTCTCCCAGCCTCTCTCTGGAGAAGGTGATCAAAGCTCATCACACACTCAGCAAGGCACAACTAAACCCTGTCTGTTGTTGAGCCAGCCAACACAAAGTGATTTCTTGGCACCAACATAATTTAATACGTCTTTTAAAAGAAAAAAAAGTCATCTACTCTGCCTGCATTTACTGCAGGAGATTCAGACCCTGCGTGCATAAACAATGCAGAGGAAGGAGAAAGAAGAATTGAGCTGCAGAAGCCTGCAGGGCAGTTGGATGAAGTCTGCCCATCAGCCCTGCTCCCAGAGGGGAAGAAGGTGGCAAGGGGACACTCCCCAAGGACTGTGGGCAACTTTGGAGATGCTTTTACTCTTTAGGGCCCTTAGCCCAGCATTAGAAAACATCCTGTGCATCTTAGACTCCCATATGTCAAGCCCAGCTTTGATTCTCAGGGCTGAGCAGCAACAACATCAGAGGATCAGTCAAAATAGCAGGAAAATCCTTTTATTTCATGCTCACTTCTGGATGCCTGTGCTGGCTTACTGGGTCGCTCTATAAATAACGCCAGCATTCCCTAACAACTCACCGGCATTTCTTCAAACAATGGGTTTACCAACACACCTAGCCGGGCTAGTAAATCAATTGCCACAGCCCATCGCACCATCAGGCCAAAAGGTCTGGTTGTCCTGCCCCCGGCAAAAGCCATTTCCTGCCATTCGAAAAGGTGGAGGAGGGGAAAAGTCTTAATGACCCCGGCGTGCAGTGCCCCCATAAAAGCCTCGGACTGGGAGATGGCCTTTCCAGTTCCTGCACCACGGGGGTTTTGTTGGTTAACGTTTGATTCCATACCCTTCTCTTTGTGTGTTGATTGCTGAGGGTTTTATTCAGATTTTTACGGGTTTTAGCGGGCTCCCAGTTTTAAGGAAAAGGCTTTGTGTTGGTCTGAGTAACATGTTCCTATTCATTCAGAAAAGGATAATCTGAACTGCCACAAGGCAGATGCTCAGCCTCACCACCCAGGGTCTATCACAGGCCGAGGCTCACCTACAGACGAGCAAATCCTAGATTCCTCTCTTGTGCAGCTCTACACAGGTAGGACCTGCTGCTGACACCACCAGGATGCATTTGCTCCACACCAGGCCCTACCCATCCCCAGCCTCTCCTCCCACCAACAAGACTACGACAGTACAAACCCCAGTTCCTCTTGAGCAGGTCTACAGCCTCCATCCCAACCCCTTCCCTCGTCCTCTAACCTGTTCCCCTCCCAGCAGAGCTGCTGCTTTCCATCCACACCACCCAGTCTTTGCATCCCACTTCCATCCTGCTTCTTGGCCTCTCCTCCACCAGCTCCCACATCCTCCCCCCCAAAGCACCCACCTCTAGAGCCACACAGCTCTGTCTCCCCTGGCCAACCCTAGCTCCATGCCTCACAAAGCCCCACTATCGCCCCAAACTCTTGGGCCCAGCCCTACCCCAACCCCTANGCCCGGCTCCGGCTGCGGCGCCGCTCCGCCCTCCGCCCCGGCCACGCTGAGCGCTGATTGGTCGGTCACCCCCCCGCGCGCCCGGGGCCGCCCCCTCCGCCGGGAAGGAGCCGGCGCTGATTGGCTGGCGGCGGCGTCCGGGGGGGCCAGAGTGAGCAGGCGCAGAGAGGAGAGAGGGCGGTGCCGCCGCCATCTTTAGTGAGGGCGGGAGGGGCGCGGCCCGGAGCGGGGCGGGNGGCGCGCAGAGCGGCGGGATCGAGCCGGGCCCCGCGACGGGGAGCCCGTAGTTCCCTTTCCCCGGCGGCAGCGCCGGTTTCGGAAGTTTCAAAACAGAGGGGGGGTCGTTTCCCCTTTTCCAGCAGCCGGTTCCCTTTTCTCCGAAAGCCGGTGTCCAGACACACAGCGCGGGGGCGGCACCGGGCTGGCGAAACGGGCTGGCCCCGAGGGGCCCCGCAAGCCACGGCCTTGGGAAAAGGGAACCGGCCCTCGGGGCATCGGCGGGGACCCCAAACGGGAACCCTCAGCACCGGGAACCCAACCCCGAAGGGGCTGCACGGGGTGCAGGGTGGAGGGTGCAGGATGGGGGGTGCAGGGTGGAGGATGAAGGATGGAGGAGGGAGGATGGAGGGTCCAGAAGGGAGGGTCTAGAATGAAAGATGCTGGATGGAGGGTCCAGGAGGGAGGGTGCTGGATGGAAGGTCTAGGATGGAAAGTGCTGGATGGAGGGTGCAGGAGGGAGGATGGAAGGTGCAGGATGAAGGATGCAGGATGAAAGGTGCAGGAGGGAGGATGAAGGATGGAGGATGCAGGAGGGAGGGTCCAGGATGCAGAGCACCCCAGGCAGTGGCCCTGCTGCAGGACCATGGCCCCCTCCAGCAGCACTGGAAAGCACCTGGCTGCTGCCAGTGTCTGAAGCATCTCCCCCTGGAAAGGCAGGGGAAAGAAGAACCCACTGGAGCTGCTCTCCCCATTATTGGCAGCCCAGCTCCAGCAGGTCCCCGGGGGTGGGAGCACACACAGAAGAACAGGGGGAGAAAAGGAGAGCAAGGAGTAGATCAGTTTTTTGGTAGAGCTGACACCACAAGGGGAAATTTTCTTCAGAAATTACGACATAGGCTTGAGAGCAAGTTCAGTTCTGTTTCTTCACTGCCTTCAGATCCTCTTTTCAGCCTCCTTTCCCAAACAGAACGCTTCCTTTGAACAACTAAAAAAATGGCTGAGGCTGGTACAGCTCAGCATCAATCTTCCCCCACGGGCTTCAAGGAGGAAAGAAGAACAAACCAGCAAATGCTGTAGTTGGGCCAACCTCTTTTTGGGGAGCTTGAGTGCCCAGCCTGGAGGTTGGACATCCCAGCCTCAGCCTCTGTGGGGTCCATCACTAGATATAGCAAGGAAACCCTGCATAGATTAGTTATGAAACTCCCTGTCTTGATTTTACTGCCTCTGGTAAATATTTCTGGGCCAGGCAGCTCCTTGTCTGGCTTTAATTACCTGGGCAAATTTTCTGCAGGATTATATCGACCTCAAATATGTCCACGTTTGTTGAGGCTGTGTTCTTGAGGCTTTCCCCATTAGGTGCTAATGGATCCTGGCTAATAATCAAGCCAGGCTGACCACTGGGATACCACAAGTACCTGGGGAGAGGGCTGGGGAGGGTTACACCAGCTTGGTGCAGTCAAATATAAAAAAATCACTGTGGCCCCAATCCAAGGAGATCAGGGAACAGGCTTGAGCAATTCCATTCCTAACTATCTGCTGCTCTGGGCATGATTCACCCCGAGTCATGGCTGGGAGACTTCAGGCAAAGGTTGTTTTCACTTGGGGCTGGGGGAAAGAGGAGTCCAGGATCTGCAGGGCTCCCATTTGCTTCTGTCTCTTGGGTGGTCACTGTGCTGGGACATTGGTCGTTTGGAAATAACTCCCCTCCAGCCTGGGGGCCATCATCTGAGAGCACTCCGGGGGGTCTCTGGTCACCCACATGGGGTTGTAAGAGCAGTGTCCAGGTCCCTTGCTGCTTGTGCCACCCAAGGCTGGGCATAAATGTGTCCTCCCAGACCTGTGCACACACTGGCACCCTTCTGGTCACTCAGCTCTGCCACTGCCTGCCTGGCTCCTGCTGCTCTGACCATGCAACAAGGTCCACACCCTGCTGAAGAACTGCAGAGCACCCAGGGCTCACCTGCTCCTCCCAGTAATTGCATCCTGAGTAGAAAGAGCAGCTTGAAATCCTCTCCCTTCCTTCTTCTCTCATTCTATAAAGAAGATCCTAATCCAGCCACAGTCCCCAGAGCAAAACCCACAGCCCTGAGCAGGAGGGGAGAGCCGGGGTAGGAAGGGAGGAAGACACCAGGATCCTTCCAGAGTTCCCCTCCCCACCGTGTCCCTGTTTCCCCACAGCTCAGCTGGACCAGTGCTGGGGCTGCTGAGCTGGGGCATGAACAGGATGAGGTCCAGCCCAAACTGGGGCTACAAAATCCCAGCCCTCAGTCCCCAATGAGTGTGTATCTCCCTGGGGCAACTGCTTCAAGTAAAACCAGCTGCACCTTGACTCTGCACAAAGCCTGCCCTGGTGCTGGTGTTTGAGCTGGAGCTGTGTCCCAGCCAAGCTTTCCTGGGGCAAACATCCTCAGGCAGGCTTCTCCTGGGCCATCTGACAGACCTTGGTGTCCCTGGGGCATCTGATAGACCTTGGTGTCCCTGGGCCAAGTCCTTCTAAAGAGCTGCTCTTGACTCCATCTCTTCCTTCTCCCCCTGGTAGCAGAAAGCCAAGGTGAAGAGAAGTTCAGGAAAGCAGAACATGGTGAAAGAGCAGCCGGGTAGGGTCTGACATGGACCCCTGGAGCCCCATATACTGAGAATAGGCAGAACACAGAGACAGAGACATCCCTGCCTGCAGAAGTCACTGGCTCACTCTTTCCATTGCTGCTCAAGGAGGGGCCGACCTTAGCGGAGGCAAAACCTCAGGCAGAGGTTTGTGGTCTTGCCACATGCAAAACTCCCTCCTCATTCTCACTCTCCCACGCTCAACAATGAGGTAAAACTTCCCCTGCAGGGCTCCCCCACCCCTGGCACTGTCACAGCTCAGGCAGGGAAAGGGTGCTCCTCATACAACACCCTACAAGAGGAACCCACAGGTCCTTCCTGGAGCTCCTGCTGGTCAAGATGGCAGAAACCAGCCAGCACTGGGAAGAGGTGGGAACAACCATCTCCATGGAGCACAAGGAGCATCTCCAGGAGTTCAGCCTCAATCCCCTGGAGATGTAACACCCTGGGGCTCCTGGGATGGGACAGGCTCTCAGCTCCTACCTCCCCACTTGGAGAGCTTCCCACATCCACTGCCCCACACCAGGCAAGAGAAGATGGGTCCTATCTGGCCCAGGGATGAGCCACAGTCCCCTCCAGAGCATGACCCACACGAGCAGCAGCGTGGATTTGTCCTTTAATCACACCCCAGATGGGTGACACTCATCACCCACAAGTTCACAGGGGGGATGAGAGGAGGAACTCGGGTCCAGGACCTGAGTGAACAGTCTGAGAGGTGGGGGATTCGTTCCTCCAGAGGCTCCTCAGTCTCTGCTGCTCCTTCTCTTCACAGTGTCCCAAAGGCCAGTCCTGAGCAGAGCCAAGCCTCAGGCTTCCCAGTCCCCTGGGTCATGGCATGGAGGGCAGTGCCTGGGCTCTCCTGGGAGCTCCCAGAGCCTGGAGCTGGGCAAGGGCTTCAGTGCAACGTCCCGAGACACCCCGGGAGGCAGCTGGGCAGGCAAAGACACTGATTTATCTTCAGGGTACCAGAAACCACCACCATGGTTGATGAAAGCTTGGAGACAGCCTCAGCCAGTGGAGAAGAGTCTCTGGGAGATGTGATGCCTTGAGCCCCATCATGGAGACACAGCAGCAGCCATGCTGAGCAGTGCCATGCTCTCCGGGGAGCTGGGTGGGGGGCACTGGTGGGCTGGAGGTGGCTTGGTTGAGGTGCTGCAGGGTGCTCCTGGGCTGCTAGAACATCTGGTGCAGCCTCTTCTGCTCTGGTTGGCGTGGGCTCTGCAGGGACACAGGGGGAGATGGTGAGCAGCACATCCACCCACCCCTCCACACTCCACCCTTGCCCCATGGGCAGCTTGGAAGGGTCTTTCTGCCTGGCCACTGTGGTCAGGGGACCATGCAACCCCCTCCTGCCAGTCCCAGGGCAATAGGGCAGGAGGGTGGCAGGACTCAGAGCAGTGCCAGGCTCTGAGCAGCATTGCCATGAGGGGGTTACCTGTGTCAGTGTTATACTGTTGGCAGCAGCCACCAGCCAAGAGCCAGGTCCTTTTGGTCCCACCTCAACGTGACAGAGTCCAGGAGAACCACTGGGAGAGGACAGGGAGGGTGTGTGGGAGCCCGAGGCAGGGTCACTGTCCTCAAAGGCCGACAGAGGGGACAGCCCAATCTGGGAGAGCAGAAGAGGGATGGAGATAGAGCTCCTGGTGCCCCAAGGAGGGACACCCAGCAGCACCTCAGGGCTCCCCAACCAGGGCAGGACCACCCAAAACCTACCGAGTGGTAGAACTCATCTCCAGCAGGGTCAATGACCAGCAGAGTCACCCGGTCATGGTGGGCACGGATCCTGAGCACCGTTTGCTGGTGGTCCAGCCCCTCGATGCTCTCACCATTCACAGCCAGGAGCCGATCCCCTTCCCTCATCCCTGCCTGCTCAGCTGGTAACCCAGCATCCACATCCCACAGGAACTGGCCTGGCACAGCGGGACAGAGGGAGGGGGAGGAGATGCTCATAGAATCATTTAGATTGGAAAAGACCTCTAGGATCAGCAAGTCCTTCATCTCAACATCTCCCCGACCCCCAGACCATGTCCCAAAGCTCCACATCTACTCCTTTGTTGAACCCCTCCAGGGATGGTGACTCCAACACCCCCCTGGGCAGCCTGGGCCAGTGCCTGACCACTCTGTCAGCAAAGAACTTCTTCCTAATGTCCAATCTAAACCACTTCTGGTGCAACTTGAGGCCATCACCTCTTGTCCTGTCCTTAGTTACTTGGGAGAAGAGCCCAATTCAGCCAGAGAACTGTCACTACCAACCCCCATGTGCAGGGTCCTGGCTGTGGGCACAGGGCTTGCTATCCCCAACCCTCCAACCCACCTTCCCCAGGCAGGGACTGTCCCCCCAAACCCCCTCACCTATGCCCCCTGATTTGCAGTCATCCTCCTTGAGCAGGAACCCGTAGCCAGCTGGACCCTTCACCATCTGCAGCTCCCGGGCCTTGAAGGGGAGCCACGAGGTGTCCGCCAAGGTGGCCGTGACCCGCAGCCCCCGCAGGCGGTAGAACTCCTCCACAGCACTGGATGCCACCAGCAGGGTCACCTTGCTGCCACTCTGCTTGAGCTGGAGGGAAAATCAGGGTGCTCAGCACCATCACCAGCTCCAGTCCCCAGCCCATCCATGCCAGGACCCCCCACACACCTTCCTGGTGAGCTGTGCCTGGGAGAAGCTCCTCACGCTGGCCCCGTTCAGCTCCAGGAGCCAGGAGCCTGGGGGCACCCCTGCCCTCTCTGCTGGCCCGTCCTGCTGCACCGAGAGCTGGAAGGTGCCCTTCACACCTGCAGGGAGGAGGAGAGGCTGGGCTGAGCAGGGCAGCACATCATGGAGGGTCACAGCACCACCATCCCACTGCTCTTTACCTTCTGGACTTGACACACTGAAGCCAAAGCCACTTTTGTCCCGGGTGATGTGGCAGAGGCGAGGACGGACATCAGCTGGCAGCAGCTCTGACAGGTCCCTGCCCAGGGCTTTGGCTGCTTCGTACGAGCCACCATCCAGCACTGCCAGCAGGACCTGGTTCCCACTGGCCTTGATCTTCTGCACCACCTGGAAGGGCTCAGGATGTGAATGTTGGGTATGGTGTTCTTCCAAGAACAGCCCGAGAGATCAGGGTCCTGGGGACAGCAGGGTCCTGCACCCTCTGTGTCCCTTGGAGGGGAGGATCTGGGTGTTCCCACAGCCCTGGGGACGACAGGGTCCTGCACCCTGTGTGCCCCTGGGTGAGGAGGACCTGGGTGTTCCCAGCTTACCCTGCGATGGTCCATGTGGTCCACGAACTGGCCGTTGACCTGGAGGAGCCGGTCCCCGTCCTGCAGCCCCCTGCGCTGGGCCACCCCCCCCAGCTCCACCTGCCTGACGATGTGGCCCTGGCAGCCCAGCTCCTCGTTGAGGTGGAAGCCAAAGGTCTCCGTGCTGCCCTTGCTCAGGAGGTAGAAGCGGGGCTCCCCGATGCCCTCATCATCTGCAGGGGGGCACAGCCCATGGGCAGGGTCCTGCAGGGATCCTGACACCCCAGAGTGAGAGCCCAGGACCCCAGTGATGCCCTCCTGATACAGGGATGCCCTGGGGAGATGAGGGTATTTACCCGTGTCCTCGGTCAGTGTCAAGGCAGGGTTGTCAATCCCATCTTTGGGGTTAAATTCAAATTTTCTGAAATGATAAAGGGTGGGAGAGGCCGTGTTAGTGCAGCAGCATCCCCTCCCACTGCCCTCCCAGCAAGGGTCAGCTGGGGCCACAGCTCCAATGCCTCCTCTTCTTCCCCAGGGAAAACCAGGAGAAAATAACCCTCTTGGTCTGTCCCCCACATCTCTCCTGAGTTACCAGCCCTGTTCTAGGAGCTCAGGACTTACATGATGGACTTCTTGTCACCCTCGAGCCCTGCAGAGGGAGAGGAGAGGTCAGTGCAGGAGCTGATGGGCTGGAAGCAGAACCCCACGTCCTCGAGCACTCAGGGCTTGTCCATTCACAACATGCCATGCTGGGTGAGGTGGGCTTGCCAGGTCCATGCAGCCCCCCAGCATCCCAGCTACAGCCTGTGCCCGGGCACAGCTTGACCCTTGGCCCTCTCACCAGTGTCCTCTGGACACCTGCAGCTGGGTCCAATGGGCACCCACTGCCCAGCCCAGGGGGTCCTGCAGCACCAGGGACAAAGTAGGACCGGGCAGTGGAATGAAGGAATTTATGAGGCTTTTGAGTGAGGGCTGAGAAGGGTCACTCAGAGAACTGGCTGGAGCCAGGAGATGGAGACAGTGACCTTCCCCTGCACACCTCCCCACAAAACCCCTCCCCATCTTTCCATCCTTTCCAGCACAAGGACCCCCAAACCCAAGGAGAGGGGATTCCTGCCAAGTGCCCCTATCCATCTGTATCTTCCTGGATGCCTCCATCTCCTTCCCATGGCCTCTGACGTTGCCTTGCTCCATGTGGAAGCAGGGTCTGGAGACATGAGCGTGGGGAAGGTCCCTGCAGGATGAAGCCCCCCCTGCCCCAGCACGTACCTTTTGTTTGCTTCATGGCTGCAGTGACTGGGAGAGGGAGCAAGGTACAGGATGAAGTGGCAGGGACGCCAGTGTCCCCGCCTCTTCTAAGATGCCCCAGGTTTAATGGTTAAACAGCCCCGATGTCTTCCCTGCCCTCCCAGTCCCAGGGCACTGCCAGCCCTCACCCAGCAGGGCTGGGAGCAGTGACCAGCACCCCGGGGCACTCAGCTTGGGAATAGAGCCTGATGTCCCCAGCTTCCAACCCATGATGAGGGACACCAACTGGTTCAGCATGGGCTGGAGGAGGAGTTGCTCCATCCTAGCCCCGGGAGAAGGAGAAGGGTCAGAGCCCTTCACTCCAGCTGCTGGAGGAACAACTGTACCAGCACCTCCACATTCCTCCCCCGGGAAGGACCTGGAGAGATTGAGTCTTGGACTAGAATGCTTGGTGGAAACAAAGAGGAGCACTTTAATGCCACCAAAGGTTTCACAAGCAACCCTGAGTCCTGCCCCTCTGCCACTGCTGTGGCCAAGGTGCAGGGGCTGGGTCTCTACAAGCCCAGAAGAACAAGTCCTGTTTGCTCCTGGCCTCATCTCCGTAAAGTTCTCCCACTCTCCAGCCTTGCCTGCAGATGAGGGTTGAGCACCACGTACCCAGCACCTTTGACAGCCTTGGCAGCACTCGACCAGTGGGCATGTCCACGTGGATGAGGTCACAGGGGACGTGCTGCTGGAGCACTGGTCCCTCCCTGGCTGGGTGGATGGACAGCAGGTCAGAGGGTCCCATGCTGCAGCTCCCCCAGCATCTTCTTGACCTCGTTCTCAACTCGCAGGAACTTGGCTTTCCTCCAGGGGTTGGCAGTCTGCCTCCGGCTGCTCTCCAGGTCCTGCAGGATGAGGACGAGGTGCTGCCGGACCCTCTCCCGGTCCCAGAAGGGCAGGTTCCTCTGCACCACGTTCAGGATGTGGGACCAGTAGTCGGAGACGTCGGTGCCAGCCGTGAGGAAGACCAGAGCTCTGACTCCATCCCGGTCCATGCGCAGGCTGTCCAGTGCCTTCTTGCCATCCTCACTGATGTCGTTGAAGTACAGGCTGCAGGGGAAGAGAAAAGGAGCAGGAGACACCGTGAGGGCTGGAGGATGGGACACAGAAGCAGAGAGGGGCTCCCTGCCACCTCCACGGGGAGGGACACGGGGTCATGGGCACTGCAAGAAGGAAGAGATGGAGCAGAGTGAACTCACTGCACTTTGTCCAGCGTCTCGTGCTTCTTGGCCACCTCCACCACGCGCAGGGCAGCCGTGTCCGTCAGGGAGTTGTAGCCCAGGTTGAGCTCCTGGAGGTGCTGGTTGTGGGTGAGGTGCTGGGCGATGAGCTCGGCGCCCCGGTCGCCCAGCGCGGTGTGCAGCAGGGACAGGTGGGTCAGGGAGCGGTTGCCCGCCAGCCCCTCAGCCAGGTACCGTGCCCCCTGCTCCCCCACGGGGTTGTTGGTCAGCCTGGGGACACAGGAGCTCAGGGCAATGCCAGGGCACATGGTGGGCAGCAGAGAGGGTTTCATGCAAGGTCAGCAGCAGTACTCACCGCAGGTTGCTCACCACACACTTGTCATGCAGGAGCAGGTCACGGATCTCCTTGCAGGCGTCAGAGCCCAGGCTGTTGAGCTGCAGACTGATGCAGAGAGAGACAGGGGGGCTGCAGGACCAAAACCTGGGGGGCTGGCAACCCTGCTCTCTCCATTTTCCCCCGGTCCTCCCCATCCCCATCCTACCTGGGCTCCCCCACGCACGGTTCCCCCTCCAAAAGGGAGCAGGTTGAAACCACCCCGGACCTTGAGCATCAGCCAGCAGAGCCAGTGCCAGCGGAGAGAGGGAGGGGAAGGGGGTGCAGGGGGCGAGTGAGGGTCTGAGGAGGGATCAGGACCCCTCCTGAGCATCTGCACGGCCGAGCCCATCTCTGCGGAGCGCAGCAGCCAGGCTGCAGAGCTGCTGATGGAGCCCAGCCCTTTGCGCAGCCCATGTCCCCACCCCTGGGCTGCCCATCTCCTGCTAGAGCCAGTAGGAGCAGAGTCAGCTACTGGGGACAAGTAGGGGGAGGGATCTGGGTGTGCCAGGAGCCCAGGCTGTGGTACCAGCTGCAGAGAGATGCCCAAAGGTTCCTATGGGTGTGTTTGGACCATAAACCCGAGCAAGGCTCAAGGAGTGTTGCCTGTTGGAAGCTGTGGTCCTCTAGGGCTGCACTGAGGATAAACAAGGGCATGAATCCTCTTCCCTACCTTGGCCATGCTGGGGTTTCTAGGGGTGCCCCTGTGATGGGCAGAGGTGAAGGAGAACCCAGATTTGAGCCCTGCCCGAGGACAGAAGAAGGTGGTACTCACTGGAGAGCTTTGCATCGCAGCAGGACGGGGAAGAGGATCCTCAAGCTGCTCGTGTCAAGGTTGCAGGAGGTCAGGTTGAGCTCCTCCACCTCGTGGCAGGTGGTGCCCATGACGGACGCCAGGACAGAGCACTTGAGGGGGGTCATCTTGACGGAGGAGAGGTTGACAGCCCGGAGGGAGCGGATGGCCTCGGCCGTGAAGCGCTCGTTCTGGAACTCGTGCAGGAAGAAGAGGTAGTCCATGAGCTCCGAGGGGGGCAGCCCCTTGCGGCCCTTCCTGATCACTGTCTTCTTCATGGCCTTGGCAATCTCGAAGGCTGCCAGGTTCTTGATGGAGCAGCCCAGCTGCTCGAGGATGGCGCGGTTGCGGCGGGACAGTATCCCACCCATGAAAATGGGGAAGAGCTCAAAGACCTCGTCATCAGAAGCCTCGTCGGGGTGGCGCATGGGGCCCTCCACGCCGAGGATGCTGGAGTTGATCTGGTCCAAGACGTCGTCGTTGTAGTAGTCCTCCTCTTTGAAGAGCTCCTCGGCCATGGTGTGGGCAATAGCGTCCCGGTCCTTCCCGCTCAGCCGGGAGAAGTAGCGGGGGAAGATCTTGAGCAGGTTGAAGAGCACCGGCAGGAACCGCAATGGAAGCACCTTGGAGATGATGTTCAGGACAACAACCACGTCTTCACTCACCTTCCCAATGACCTCTGACAGCTCCTTCCCCAGCCTCTGTGCCAGGGTCTTCTTCTCCCCCAGCACCACGTAGAGGGCTGCCAGGTACTCCTGCATGGCAGGGATGGTGAAGACAAAGGTGTGCTCCTTGCCTGGCTGCACGCACGGCGTGAGGAAGAAGCGGAACACATCGCTACGGAAGACCTCCAGGAGGTTGAGCTCGCTTTCAGTCTTCATCTCCACCTCAAAGCACTGCTGCAGGTCCTCCTCTGAGAAGCAGGTCTTGCGGGACATCACCCCTTCGTAGGCCAGCTTCCCCACCGTCTTGGCCACGTACTTCATCATGGAGATATTGGTGGGGTCCGTGCTGTCCAGGACCTCCCCGCTGAAGTTGAGCCTCAGGAAGCTGGTGTAGATACCAGTCAAGGTCTGGCTGGGAGGCACCATCCTGGTGAAGTAGAGAAAGTGCAGCGTGGTGCACACCAGCCAGCAGTAGGAGGGCAAGAAGCAGGCAGCAGCTATTTGGTTGTGGCGCTCCAGGTTCCTGGACAACATCTCCACCAAGTTCTCCTGCTCTCCTGAAGTGCTGTCAATGCTGCTCTCCCCACTGCAGCTGGGCTGGCTGAGGCGCATCTGGAAGTAGAGCTTCTGCAGGTTGGTGTCAGAGAAGCCACAGATCTCCACGTAGCGCCCCACGTACTTGGCGGGGATGCGGCGCACCGCCGAGGGGCGCGTGGTGACGATGATGCTGGCCTGGAAGCAGAGGGCTGGGTGAGTTTGGAGATGCTCTGACCTAAGCTCAGCAGGGTCCCAAGCTCACAACCCACGTATAGATGCATAAGGATAACACCACCCAGGAGTTGAGGCCCGAGAAGGTGCTGCCCAGGGGGTGTTGGTCCAAATCTGGTCCAAGAAGAGCTTTCCCCATCCCCTCCTAGATACATCCTGAGTCTGGAAGACCACAACCTCACAGACTGCTTCCTTTGCCTTACCAGACCTCCCTCAACATCCCACAGAGAGATGAGGCCACCTTGGGGAGAACCTCCAGGAACGGAGGTTGCCTCACAGCCAAGCTGGACTACAAGCAAGCAGCACAAGGAGCTGGAGGGACACACTGACCTCTGGCAGGAGGTATTTTCTCAGCAGGTTGACCACGATGGCAGAGGGAGGCACGGGCTCGTTGGGGTCACAGCAGAGCTCCGTGCCAGCCAGCCTGAAGTCCAGGTTGAGGCGCTCCAGGCCGTTGAGGATGAAAAGCACCTTGAGGTTGGACGCTCCCAGCACTGGCACCACGTCCCGGAGGTGCTGGTACTTCTTGGTGATGAGGCGCCTCAAGGAGATGGGAGCGTGGCTCTGGGACAGGTCCTCACAGGAGAAGGGGATGACCAGCTCGAAGCGGGGTAGGCGGCCATGGCACCAGTCCACCACCATCTTCTTGATGAGGGTGCTCTTCCCCGTGCCCACGGTGCCGTAGAGCACCACGGTCTTCACCTGCCGCCCACAGGCGTCCACGTCAAAAATGTTCTGGAGGGTGATAACCTGGCTGCAGGGCTGCTGGAGCTGGTTCTGGATGGTCAGGTCAGGGGAGGGCTTCAAGATCTCCTCCAGGGAGCTCTCCCGGATCACTGGGTCTACGTGGACTGCGTCCAGGGAGAAGGAAGGGCCAAACTGCCTCTCTTCGTTGGGCTGGTGGCTGAACCATGCAGAGAGGCTCTTCTGGTGCTTCTTGATGGCATCTGGGGAGAGGAAGGTGCTTGATGAGATAAGGACTTCTCACTGACAGGGGACTGGGGAAATTGGCTGCAGAGAGGAGGACAGAACCCCGTTCTTGCCAACCCTCACACTGCCCAGGTCAATCTGTCCCCAGCCCCCTGGTAGGACCCTCCATCCAGAAGCTTACCAGAAGAAGCCACGTTCCTCAGCTGGGCCAGGCCATGGCGTGAGGGTCTGGGCTGGTCAGAGTGCTCCTGGGACCCTCCCTGGTAGCGAACGCAGCCCCTGCAAGAGGAGGGAGGGTCATGAGCAGGGCAGGGGCCAGCAGCAGCCCCGGTGGTCCCAAGGCAGCCAGCTCAGCCACCCACACCCCATGGCAAACAGCCACGGAAGGGGCCAGAGGTGGGACTGTACCTGGGGAGGGAGGTGCCACTGGCATGAAGGATCTTCCTGAGGAACAATCTTCTTGGAGCACCTGGTGGGGAAGAAGAACTCACATGGTCAGGGATGGTCTTCTCCAGCCCATCAGCACAGCTCAGTGGCTTTATGTCTTGCCACAGGCTCCACTGTGCAGCCATGGAGGGATGTCCACCAGGCACAGAGCTTCTCTAGGGGCAGGACAGGCTCAGGGACACAGAGCCCAGCTCACCTGGCCCTGGAGCAGCACACAGATAGACCCTCCGTGTCCCCCTGCCCCCCGGCAGGGAGCGGCAGAGCTGTTTCCAGCTGCCCCAGGACAGGCAGCTCTGGCATTGCATGGCCCGGGACATCCTGGAAGAGAGGGGACACTCCATGAGGCACCTGGGCTGTCTGGACATGCCCATTCCCTGTCCCAGCCCAGCTCCAGAGCCTGAGGCTTTACCCAGCCCTGGATCAGGAAGAACCAGCTCCCCACATCCACCCCACCATCCATGGGGAGCAGTGGTGGGGTGGCTAGAGCTGAGCTGGCAGGAGCACATCCCCCCTCAGACATTTTAGAGGGTTTATATTAGAATAAACCAACCACCCTCCCCAAATTGCCATGAAATCCTGGAAGACCAGGAGCTGGGAGAGAGGGGACAACAGGCAGGGGGGTAGAGAAGGCAGAAAATGAAGGTGATCCCATATCCAGGTGTGTGGTGGCTTCTCCCTGGGGCTGGCCCTTGGCAGCACACAGGGGTGCTGAGCAGAGCCCCCTCCCATTAAAGCAGCCAGGGCACAAGCTGGCAGGGGGCTGGGGGGGCTCAGCTGGTCCCTCAAGGCTGGTACTAAGTGACTATTCCCAGGCAAAGCCCCTGGATGAGGAGCTCAACAGCTCTGGGGGTGCAGAGCAGGAGGGGGTGAGCAGCTCTGCCCCGTGGGACGTGGCACAGCACCACCCTGCCCAGCCACCCCTGTCCCAGTACAGTCCAGCCCGGCAGAACTGGCTGTACTGGTGCTGACTCAACCTCCCGCCCCAGCACAGCAGGATGATCCTTTGGGAGCAGGGGTTGGGCTCACAGCCCCCACCACCCCCAGGAGCTGAGCAAACCCCAGCAGGCGGATGGGACAGCGTGCCAACCTCCCCACATTCACCCTCCTCTAGGAGAGGACAAGCTGGCGATGCCTCCTCACCCCTCCCAGGCTTTCTGCAGCCCCTCGTCATCCACATGGAGAAACTGAGGGGGCAGCAGAGTTGACCTTGGACCTGGCTGTCCCACCTCCACACCTTTGGAGCAAGCAATCCACCCTCGATGGCTCCATGCCCAGCTCCCAGTCCCCTCCCTCCCAGGGTATTCTGCAAGAGGGGTGCCCTATAATGCCTGCCTGCTGCAACCCCCCAAAGGGACCCCCACCACCCTCCTGACCATGCGCCCTGCTGCCTGCAGCCTCCCCTTCCGTGTTGGCAGCGTGAGAACCATGGTGAGGTTGGCACCGAGCAATGGCCTAACGCGGGGGGGTTACCTCTAGCAGGAGTCCTTGGCAGGGAGGCTGAGCCCAGGGCTTGTCCTGCGGGTGCTGCCGGGTGCTGGTGGTGCTCAGCTGCCTCCTTCCATCCCCGTCCCGGGCAGAGGCTCCTCTCTGGAGGCGGCTGTTTTGCAGCAATAACTTCCTGCAGCGCCCGTCCTGTCCCATCCCGCCCTGCGCGCAGCGGCTCCGCCGACCTGCTCAGAGCAGCCATGGCCCCTTGGGGGACACAAACACCCCCAAACACAGCCCTACACACGCTACAGGGGCATCCTGGGCCATCACCAGCAGTGCTGCAATGAGGGGGTTCCTCCAGTGACTCTACATCCCCAGCTGATGCTCGGCTGTGCAGCAGAAGTCGTGCTCCAGGGTGGGATCCCCCCATGCTCACACTGAGAGCAGGACAAGGGCAGCCCCAAAGGGCACCCCAGCACTGCCAGGCTTTGCCTGGCTCTGTAACCCCTGTGCACACACACAGACATATATATATATACCTACCCTGTTGCTGCTTGCAGGTCTTCTCTGGCACCCAGCAAGGCGGTCTTGAGACCAGAGCATCCTGCTCAGTCCCCAGGTGCTGTCTGGAAAGTGCCAACCCCCCCCCTCCCCAGCCAGGCACGGGCAGTGCCAAGCCAAGGGTTGCACCCCCAGCACCCACCTCCACACCCCCACACAGTGTTCCTGGCCACAAACATCTCCCCAAGCGTTCACACCCTCTGGCCGCTCAGGGAGGGGACACTACAGATGCCAGTACACTATAAATATAAGTTTTATTGTTGTGTGACATCCAACAAGTACAGCTGGCATCCCAGAAATCAGCCACAACAACATCTCCCCCTGCTCCACAGCTCCTTGGGCTCTTTGGACACTGGTGAGGACCAGTAGAAAGCTGGGATTTGGGCACCCCTGTCCCTGCAGGGCACTTACCTGCAAGTGGCACAGCCCAGAGAGCCAGGGGGGTCCTGCCAGCAGCCCTACACCCCCCCAGAGCTCCCCCCTGCCCTGCCTGGGTCCTGCCAGGCTGCAGTTGTGGGCCCTGCTCCCAGCAAGACAGAAAGACCTGGGCAAATGCCACCCACCCACCCATGGCTACCACAGCAGAGCTTGTGCAAGCCTTGGAGCTGTTTTCCACAGCTTGTTTTGGCAAATGCTCCCAGGAATAAAGCTGGAACCCCTGGCATGGGTTCCAACAGCTGCTCCTCTCTGCTTCATCCACCCCTGCCCATCTCCCTCCTCTCTACAGCCTCCTCTGCCCATGTGGACATGGCAAAGGCTGGAAAACCACAGAATTCAGGGCACCCCCAGAGATCCAGGCAGCCCCAGGCTGCCCCCATGGCAGAGGGGCAGGAGAAATGGTGCCCACACCCTGTGAGAGAGAAACACTGATTTATTGCCTGATTTGAGTGGGGTGGTGAAACCCTGGGAGAAGCCCCATCCCTGCCCTGTTCTAACTCAGGGCCGAGGGGCTGAAGCAGCTTTTTAGACAGCTCAAAGCTCAGCCAGTGAGTCCCAGGGAGCTGGAGCCACATCCTCATCCATCCAAAGTGCGTTGCAAGGAGGGGAGAGGATCTGTGGGGGAAGAAACCTGCTCTCCTCCAGCACAGCCCTCCTGATTATCCAGACGCATTCCCTGCAGCCAGCAGCACCTACCTCCTGGCTCCCCAGCTCTGAGGCACCTCAGGCCTCCCACTACTGCCCTGGCCACACAACCCCCACCGCCCAGCACCCTTGTCCAGCTCAGGGACACAGCCATCCCCCATCTCCAGGGCTTGTCCTGGCCTCCTGCCCTGCAGTGGCCACATACCTGGTCAGCTGGGGCTCTGCAAACCTGGGCATTCCCTGGTCCAGCTGTGCTGGGTTGTCCTGGTGTGCAGGGAGCAGGACCCACCACCAGAGATGCTGGGGAGGGGGCAGGAGCTGTGCAAAGCTGCACCACAGGCACCTTCTGCCCTCTTGGTATCTATCCAGGGGAGCTCCCTCAGCCCAGCAGTGCACACACTGCTCTGGGCAACGCTGGACTAGCCCAAGACACAAGGGTTAACACAGCCCAGGAGCAGGACAGAAGTGAGACATCAGCCCCACAGCCACTGAGATGCAGAAGCCCACAGCTCCACCTTCATCCCCACCTATCCATCCGCCTTGTGAGAGCGCACACAGACTCAACCATGCCCCTGCTGCTGCAGTGGGCAGCATCATGCCCAGGAGATTCACCCCCCCAAGCTGCCATGGCTACATCACAGAGGGCTGGCAGCAAAGGAGGATCCAGGAGCAGAGGGGAATTCTGTGTGGGACAGCAAAAAGTCACACGAGAGCCCCTGGGGAACCCCCAAAGCTCAGTCCTGCTTCCAAACCCTCTGTGCAGGAGAGCCCCATGGCTACAAGTTCCTCACAGCAACACTGTCCAGGCAGGAGAACCACAACCTTGAGTCCCAAAATGAACCAGGAAAAGCAAAGGACAGCCCCAAGGATTTGCAGAACTCTGGCAGTGCCCTGCAGCTCCTCCCAGGCTGCACTGAGCCAGTGCCTGCTGTGCCAGGGTGGGCAGAGCTGCCTTCCCCACGTCCGTGCCCACTCAAAGCAGTGGGTTCCCCTGCACGTAGGTGACACACCAGTGCCAGCAGAGACAGTTCCCAGCACGGCAGCTTGTGCAGATGCTCCACAGCTGGTCCCAGCTCCATTCCTCTGCAGAGCCAGCGAGGGGCTGAGATCTTTCCCTCTGTAGGTGACTTTGGAGGAGCCCCCAGAGACCCCAAGAGGGACCTTCTCCTGGTGCCAGTCACAAAGTGCAAGTGTCAGGGTCACCCAACACAAACAAACCTCTCCAAGACCTCACCTGCTTTCCAGTCCTGGACCCTGGGAGGGGCTGGCACCCCCTGGCACCCCCTCCTGCCACAGCTGGGGCTGAGGGAGGCTCGTCCTCCTGGTCATGCCAGGGGAAGAGGGGTGAGGAGCAAGATGGTGCTTGGGGCCAGCTCTTGTCCTGCAGCAGAGGCTCCAGTGATGGCCTGGTTGACCCAGCCCTGATTTTTCATCCACCTGGGAGGCTGTGGGAACCTAAATCCTCCCTGCAGCACTTGAAGACACCAGTCACTTCTCTCCATGTTGGAGAGTGGTTGATTTCATCCTTTTGATTCGATCCTTGGTTGATTTTATCCTTTTGGCTCAGATCCCAAAGACAACAGAGACTGGAGATGAGACCCCCTAAGGTCTGGGAACACTGCCCCATTCCCACCCCATCTCTGAGGATGGCATCTGAGCAGAGGTCTGAGATAGAGCCCCAAGTCCTGCTGCCTCCCTTTCCCCTCCATGCGGACAGTGGGGTTTGTAAAATTAAAAAATAATGAAAAAAAAAAAGAAATTCGGGAGAATTTGTGCAGAAAGAAGAAGAGGATGTAGCAATTTCTGCGGCTACAGCAACATGAAACACTAAAGCCTTGTGCAACTTGGGCTATTGCATCTTTGGGCTCCTCTTAGCACTCACACACATGCTGCTGACCAGGATGAGCAACCACGAGCTGTGCTCCCCATCCATGCTCTGCTGGGTCTTCTCCAGGGCTCTGCTCCCCTCCTGCCCAGGCCAGCTGGCTCCTCTCTGCCCTCCTCAGCTGCCACCCACCTCCTTAGGACCGTCCCTGGTGTCCCCATGTGCTTGGTGGAGAAGGGCAGGGGTGGCAAGAGGGGACCAAGCCCTGGAGGAGAGGGTGGCACGTGCCAGGGCTGTACAAAAACCTTTGCAATGAAGAGTGTGTGGAAAGGTTAAAACAGTTCCGAGATGTCTCAAAACCCTTCTCGACTGAGCCAGGCCTGGCTGGCACCTGCTTGATGCCTCCCACCGTGGTCCATGACCTGCCAGGAGCACTGTGTCCATCTGCAGAAGGTCTCTCAGAGCAGGTCAGGCCCCGGGGGCTCTTTATCTCTCTGATTTGACTTTGTACCTGAGCACCAGGTAAGCCAGGAGCCGCAGGATGATGAAGAAGATGCCCAGGATGAGGAAGTCCAGGTAGAGCTTGGCCTCCTCCACATCCAGCTCCTGCAGGATCTTGATGGGCTTTTGGAAAGGGCAGAAGTCCTCCAGGCACTCCAGGTCCTCTCGCTCCATGGCGTAGATGGTGAGGATGACACCCTCGAAGCCATACCTAGGGCAGAGCACACCAAGAGTCACCACGGGTCCCAGGCAGCCCCGTTCTCCAGCCCACGGGAGCTTCTGGTCAGAGCCTGGGGTCCCACCTGACGTAGGAGACATAGGAGCTCCACTGCAGGTAGGTGGGGATGGTCTTGAAGCTGACAAAGAAGCCCGAGAAGAGCAGGACGGGGATGGCAGTAACGGGTCCCACAAAGGTGGCCACCTGCAGAGCAGAGGACACTGGGTGTCATGTCCATGTCCACTGCCTCTGGGCATCACTGCCCACCCCTCCTTGCCATGGGACCCCTGAAACTCTCCTCCCATCTCCACCTAAAGCTGGGGTCCCATCTGACCTGTAAGGAGGTGGAAGCAGCCCCGATGAGGAGCCCGAGGGACTGGGCCACCAGGGCTGTGGCGGTGGCCAGGGCAGAGAAGAGGAGGAACCGTGTGGCCTCGGGGGGCTGGCCCGTCATCCAGTACACGATGCTGCAGTAAGCGATGGGGCAGATCACCTGGGGAGGGGCATAGAATCATTGAGGTTGGAA
>VYZX01033210.1:0-14128 GCA_013401335.1 Brachypteracias leptosomus | reverse complement strand
TAGCAGTCAGTGAAGAGTTACTTCATCCTGTGTATTTGTCAGAGTATGAATAATCCAGGAGTTTCCTTGAACTGTTTCAGTTTCAGCATCCAGTTTGTGTTTCAAGGGGCTTGAGTATTGTTCTCATAACAACAGGAAGAAAATGTTTCCAAGTTGTATTATGCCTTTTTAATATTTGATCTGTGCACAATCTTACAGAATAAAAGAATCTCACTGAGCCCAGTTTCAGGGGTGTGCCATTTCCCTCAGTGTGACACAACAACATTGACAAACTGGAGTGAATTTGGGAAAGGACTATTGAGATAATCAGGGGGCCAAAACAGAGTGTAAAAAAGGAGACACTCAAATGGTGCTGCTGTTTAGCCTAGAGGAGACAAGACTAAGCAGGGTGGATCCAGTTACTGTCTTCAGCTACCAGTGGATGGTTACAGAGGAGACTGAGTTAAACTCTTTTTCAGAGCAGAATATGAGGCAACAGATAAGATCTTACAGGATGTAAGATTCTGATAAATAATGGAAAAAAATTTTCACAGTGGGAATGATCAGGCAGTAGAAAAGTTGCCCAGAAATTGTGCTATCACTGTCCTTGGAGATACTAAAACTTGAGCGGGCAATGTCCTAAGCAACCTAATCTGTCNCATCTGAAGGAGCTCTGATTTGAAGGAGACCCAAATTCTGCTCCTTTTGAGACACTTCAGTGTTTCAGCAACATTTTATGACCTAGTAATAGAGGGTATCCCTGGCTACTGGGACTGAGTATTACAATATTAGGTGTCCACTGTCTGTAAACATTTACTGCTTCTTAGTCATTTGGATCTGGGTGTTCTTAAGGGTGAGTAAATATTAAGAGATGGTAAAGAGGAGAGGTTAAAATAGGAGCAAATAACTGCATTTTCATCCATGGGGTCTACAGGACTAATTCTCGTTTTATTTGGAGTCCTCAGCATGGGATATACTATAAAAACAGGAGCTACAAATGTCTGCATACCTATGAGGGATGTTGGCCAGTTTTCTCTTTCTTAAGTAGAATTTGCTGTCTGTCACAGTTGATCTTTAGCTCTTGACCTAGACATCTGCCCATTACTGTTCTTTATCTTTTTTGACATAGTAGCTGCCCAGAGTGAAATGGGGGAGTGGAACATGCCTCCATGTTCTTCTGCAGTGTCCAGACTTGGCTGGCTTTCAGTAGCGCACAGGCCAGTTAATACTGGCTGTGCTTCCAGGCTTTTCATATTTGTGCAAGATAAGTCTTCCTGAAAATTTAAGTCACTGGATAATTGTTGATTGAATTTTGGAGATCAGAAGTTTGCCTAGACCAAGGCCTAAGTCAGAAACAAGCAAGCACATCTATGTGAGACTGCAGTCTTGCAGCTACTCTAGCGTAACTATTGATTCCCATCTAACAACATGAAAAGTTTGGAGAACGCTTTATTTAATAGTGTTCTTGCTTCCTGCTTATGTGAAAGGATGAGTTCCAATGGTTGCATTAATTTTCCTTTTAAAGATAAGTGAAGAGGCAGATGGTTAGTAGCTTTATTCTGTCTTGTCCAGATCTAAAAGAGCTACCTTAAATTTTATAAGCTTAAATTTATTAGCTTAAAGATAAAGTAGTCAGACTCTTAATATTGACAGTGATACACTGCACTACGTATTTATGATGTTCCCTAGCAAGCATTCTGACCTTCAACTTTATTTGAAATTACTTTCCCTTCTTTCTGTGAATGATTCATGTAACAAAATAGACTATATTAATATCCACATTTTAATCTCAAGCATTGCTAGCTGAAACTGCATGTTCCATTTAGCATGAAGAGCATACATTAGAATCACAAATTAGTTGAAAACTTTTCTGTGAAAGATTAAGTAAATCACTCTTAAATGTAATCATCAGTAGCTTTCTTTAAAAAATACATTAAACTGCAGCTGTCAATATCAACTGTTATGTTATAGGCTGTTCTCAAGATTTTTGAAGCAATAGTCTCCATTTGAACAAGTCCTTCAGTCCTTGCTGGACTCTTTAAGTCTGTACAAAGTACCAATAGGCTGGGGATTCTAGTGCTTAGTGCCATGCTAAATTCTTCTCCAACTATGCTTCTGTGTGATTAAGGCATTTACTGACCCATGCAAATGAATGTCCAAGAACCAGTCTTACTGTTCAGAGAAGTGCTTGTGTGAAATACTTAATTTTTTTTTAAGCTGTTTTGTGAAAACTTTTTTTTTGGTTTTTGCATTTTGCAGAGTCTGTGTTCGTTCCCGCTGTTGGGATGCATGTATGGTTGTAGATGGAGGAACATCTTTTGAGTTCAATGATGGGGCAATAGCTTCAATAATGATCGACACAGAGGATGCACTGTGCACTGTTCTGCTGGAAAAATGAAGTCTAGTGTCTCCTGCTGAAACAATTCTGGATCCAGAGAAGGAACTGCTGGAGATAGACAGCATCTCACAGTGCTGCATTGTGTTGGAAGTTGGCCTTTTTGGATGCGAGAGCATTTGGAGGAAGCTTGAGCTGCTTTTCAGTTCTTTGGGTTGGGGAAACCTTAGCCTAATATGTAAGTTCTTTTTGCATCTGGTGTAAAAGAAATATCTGAAGTCTTATCTCTAACTTCAGTGAAAATTGACATTTTAACCTGTATGGCAAACATGAAAGAACATATTTTTAAACACAGGTAGATGGGTTCAAGTATTAAGTCAGTAGCATTAAATACTCAGATGTACAGTTTTTTATTAACAGTCTGGGACTGATGAAACTAAACACTGTCACACATATACTTTTGTAGAAAAATTGACTGTCAATCTAGCAATTAGATGCAAGGATATATAGATTTTGGTAAATCCTGATGTTGGCTAATAGAAATGGTAATACAAACCTTTTGTATGCTTTTCAAAAATTTTACGACTTTGTAGTTTCATACAACTTCTGACAATTTTTTTTTTGCTCTTCCAGTATTTTTTCTACTTTGTAGATTTACGTCAAAAGTAACAGTCTGGTTTAATCACATCTTGAATGGGGAAGCTCTCACCTTTTCTCTTTGACTAGAGAGGGACTTGAAACCCAAGGGTTTTCTTGAGCCCTTTAATAGAAATATACAAACTATAGACAACATGTTGAAGTAAGATGTTCTCCACTGAACGGATTACTTGGCTAGCAGGTGTTCAGTCACAGTAGTGTATGTAGGTGGCTATAACTAGGAAAGGTATTTGGCCTTAGTAAATGGAATAGTTTGGAATTTTAGGTTCTAAGTTTCTTTGTAATTGAAGAAGATATGTGCTGGGTAGGAAAAAAAGCTGATTATAGAAAAAGAAGTGACTTTCTAGGTAACAAGTTTTAGATAAACTGTGAACTATGACTGCCTTTCAAAGTCTGTGCTCATAATTGCATAGACGAACAGGCAGAATTTGACAAAACGAAGATTACTAGAGCAGAAACTCTTCTGCTGCATGACTTGAAACAAATGTGTTTTGTCCCGTTGACTACAGATCTATTTCCAAAAGTGAGTTATTGTCAAACTGCTTTTGAATGAAGAGACTTCTGTAACAGATGCTCTCAGGTCTAATGGAAATGTTCTCCATTGTGGCTAATCAGTGTATTTACTGCCAATCACAAAATGTAAACTGATTTTTTATGGGTGGAGGAAGTAGATAAAGTATTTTTTACCTTTTATTATGTAATTGTTAGTATTCTCTCTAAACCAGAATTTAGAGGAAATTTATTTGACCAGACCACTCAATTCTAGGGAAATGTGATACTGATGGAGCTTTTTAAATATGCTATCACTGTTTGTGTACATTTCACCTTTTAAGTGTGCTGCAGAATATGCTATTTACAGTAATCTGCATGAGTTATCATGACTGCAGACCAGAAGGGATAAAAATCAAAGTAGCCAAATATTCTTTCAAAACTTGGTAAGTTCGGGAACTATCAGAATAAAAGTTTTAATGTCAAAAATAATCTGTAAAATTGGTCCAAAGGTAAAGATGCAAAAGACTAATCTTTCTTTAGAAAGTTGGCTGCACGGAGACTAGGATGTTTTGGTTATTTCTAAACCATCCAAAAGGGTGGTTTATGTGCCTCTGACCAGTACACTAGTCAGTATACTCTTAACATTAAAAAAACAAACCCCAACCACCCACCAATGCCATTAACACTAACTTATTACTTCCTAGGACTTCACTACTGTGTTAGATTAGAGGCTTAGGTATTGAAAGTGTCCTTGTAAACCTGCGTAGACAAATTTATGGCAGAAACTCTGTCCCTTCCTTACTTGAAGACACTTGTGTGCTGTCATGTTTTAATGGGGATAATTAGTCTGATCAGGGTGCATACCTCATAAAGATGCCTGTCACAACTTACTATGACTGCTGAAACTAAAACACAATGTTTTCAGGCTCTGCAGACCTGAAGTATGATCTGGATTAGGGCTTAGTAAGAGATTTCACAGTCAAATTCCTAAGTTGTTTATGAGAATGGAAACCTGACCTATTCATGAGTGGCCTCTACTGGCTTTGTCTCTAATTGCACTTCTGTTGAAGCATTTACTGGTGAATGCTTGATTTAAGTAAAACTAGGATGATTCAGAGATCTATAATAGATAACCAGTAAGCAGCTACCTTTTCTTTTATTAAAGAAATGTAGAATCCTTTTTAAGGATCTTTACTACCTAGGATTGCAGTACAGACAATTTAACTGGTAGACAGTATTCTGTGACAGGACAAAGTATTGGTTTAACACTGATTTAATCTATCTGGACTGGCAGTAAACTCTGCACCTCTTCTATCTGCTGAATCAAATCCATGGTCCTTTCATTTAGTGCCAGTCCACACTGTGTTCTGCTAAACTAGACCTGTCATTCTTTGCTTTTTTTTTTTTTTAAAGTGGTGTTTATACATTATATAATAAAAATAAAAAACTTGAAATACGTGATGCTGTCCTCTGCCTTATTTCAGCTTTCAGAAGCTTTCATGTGCTCAGTGTCTTCTCATTTACTGTGTGGTTTGCTTTAGGTAAATTGCAGTCTTCTCTGTGTAGCAGTTTTTGGTGTGGATGGCCTGGAGCTACCAAATTTGCTTTTTTTGGTTAGGAAAAGGTGCACATTACCCAGAGGACTTCCATTATGTGTACGTTACAGCTGCCATCATAACCAGTAGACCTGCAATAGAAATGTTTGTCTTCTTTCAACACTGAACCTTGTACTTAAAAAAAAAAAAAAAAAAGAATTAATGAATATTCCTTCTAGATAAAGCCATACTACTGTACCAATTCTGTACAGGGCTTTAAGGCACAGTCTATTAAATGCTAAATGTATTGGTGATAACACCCTGTCCTCTAAACCACCGTTGTTTAGACATTGCTCGGACAAATTTCTCCTTTTTTTTTTTTTAAAACCCATTACACAAAGCTGGTAGCGAATCAGGGAAAATTTTCTCCCATCCATCAGTCATTTTGTGCAATATAGCAATTCCTTAAATATTTATTAAATGCAGGCAAAGTTGTATGGTGTAACATTGTGCATAGGAAGATGGATTTACAGTAGTGCTGTGCCACAAAGATTAACATTTTTTTCTTCAAGTAAGTAATTTAAGGTGTAAACCTAAGGCTGCAAACTGAAGCAGCAGAATATCCAGTATCCTCCAATCTCTCCTCACTCCTCTGCTCCAGCTTTGACAAGATATGTTGCTCATTAACTCCTTTGTAAGAGGCACAAGCCCCTTAGTGACTCAAGTGTAACTTACACTGTTAAATTTAATAAAAACCAGAAGATCTTAGAGTAGATTAACAAGATAATGCTGTATTGCTTATACTATAGAAAGTAAATATCAAATCCTATTACTCCTACAATCTTTCCACAGTAATTCCTAGAATAGAATCATAGAGTGGTTTGGTTGAAAGGGACTTTAAAGATTATCTAGTTCCAACATCCTGCCAGGGGGAGGGACACTACCCCCTAGATCAGGTTGCACAAGGCTGTTGGAAACGATTTGCGACGATGATTTGATCAGGACTCCTTTGTATGGCTTGAGTCGAAGCAGCCTTTATTCCAGAAAACCCCCACCATTCCCCTACTCCAAGCTACTTTTACAGAGCTAGTTCCTGAACTGTTTTGACAACCAGGTTCAGCACACACATTCTTTCTCAAGGGACTGTTTTCAGTCATGTCTCTCTGTACACACTCCTCCAGGTGGTTTTCCATCCTGGCGTTCAGGCACACACACGCATTTTTTCCTGTTGACCAGTTTAGAACAATCTTATTCTCAAAGCAATATAACCTTATTCCTAATTAAGTTTTATTTGATCTGTCATCAGTCTTGATTTATTGTCCAGGTGTTTGGCGCAGCCTCAACATTTCTTTTTTGTTTGTAGACATACAGTTGTTAGGATCTTTAAACCCAACTGGACACAGTCCTGGGCAACCTGTTCTGGGTGACCCTGCTTGAGCAGGGGGACTGGGCTAGACCATCTCAAGAGCTCCCTTCCAACCTCAACCATTCTGTGATTCATGCCAACTGCAGGCTGCTTGGCCTGCCCTCCCCTCTTCTGACAGAGGAGGCCATCCCTCACATCAAGGTCTGGTATGGCATATGTCTCCACTGCTCAACGCCTACTGGGTTGCAGCCAACAGCAGAGCTGAAAGAAGTTCTTGGTGGCAAACACAGAGGCCAGCCCAATCTTGCCCTTGACTATGGAAGAAGGCACTTGGCCAGCCCCAGTCCTTTCACCAGGTTGTCAATGCAGGGTTTCATCCACCTAATCCTGTCTATCATGGCAAAGCAGAGGGCTCACAGTGAGGGTGGCCAGTACTTTGACTTCAATTCTTCAGAGGTTGTGCATCATTCTCCAGATGACTTTAATAACTGAAAGAATAAGCACAACACAAGTGCAAACCAACACCATAAAAATCTATATTCTCAGATTAAGGCCTGTAAACCAATTTTTTATAGCAAGATCTTGTGTTACATTGCTTAACGCTGAAGCTGCTTTATGAGCAGTCTGCATAGATTTCATCAATGCTGTGGTTGCTATGGCTGCAGTGGCTAATATAATGATTGCAGATATAATGAAACCTATAAATCTCATGCTTCTAACCCACTGTTGCTGGGGAGTCCTGGTTGCAGTGAGCAGTCAGGGGCCTTTCCGGTGACGGGGAAGTCTTATGTGGTGCGTCCACCCGTAGGTTGGCTTCCAAAGTTTGCTGCAAGCAGGACCAGCTTCTATACTATTAAACAACTCAGGTTGCATAGGCAACCTTAAAAATAACTTAAAAAGCAGGACATCTGCATTTTCTTCCCTATCTGGGCTCCATCCAAGGTTGGCCAAGCCTGGGAAGGAACTCAAAGAGGAGGTATCTCTGTCTATTTTGATCACCCGCTTCTCAGGATAGCTGTGTGTCTGCTCTCACAGCTAATCAGCTAATTTTCCAGCAGAGAAAAATCCTTTGCTGGTTTCAGTTAAGGGCCTGTTGCTTAGGTCCTAGCACTTCAAAGGCTTAGTCAAATTTACTTGAAAAGTGTAATTGATTTGTAAAATACTAATGTGATGAGGCTACAAATACAAAAGGGTGAGTAGTACAAATTAGTAACAGAATCATTATGAATATGAGTTAAATTTAAACTATAAGCAGAACCATTTTACTATATACACCAGTTGTAGTTGTTTCAATTTTCCCATGTGATTGGGTCATCTCTACATGTTCTCTTCCATTTCTGAATTGTCTTGTCGTTGTTCAGATCCATCATTTTCATCTATGGTGTGGAGTTCTTCATGACGGTTGTCCAGCTCATGATAGGGCTTGACGTGCCAAGCAGGAAGCCAGCTTGGCCCTGTTGGAAGAACACCTCCCCCATGTAATCAGTTCCACTGACCCATGCCAGGAGGCAGCAGATAAAGGGTCTCTGTATAGAACTTTTGAGCATTTTATGAAACCTTCTGGTATTGAAAAATGCCTTTCCATGGTACTTGTCTGTCCCCCCATGGATGACGACATATTCAGAAAATTGAGCATGAAAACAGCATTGTCCAATTGTTCCTGGGGTGGCATATTCCCCCTTTTTTGTTTTTGGGATTATGTGAAATGGCAGAATTCTGATCTATACCTTATTGCTGTAAACAGGAATGGGTAGTTTGAGAAGTGTACCTGGGGCCGTTATCAATCTTAATGACCTTAGGCAGTCCCAAAATAGCAAAACAATGAGTCCAATGTCTGCAAATATCACGCCCTTTTTCCCCAGTATGCATGGAGGCACATAGTGCAACTGAAAAGGTGTCAACAGGACCATGAACATACTGCAAGCACCCAAAAGGAGAATAATGAGTTACATTTGACTGCCATATACCATTAGATCACAAGCCACAAAGATTAACCCCTGTTTGAGCAGGCAAGGGTGTGAGATGCTGGCACTCGGGACAGACACGGATTATGTCTTTTGCCTGTGTCAAAGGAATTTGAAATTGTTTACTCAGGCCTTATGCATTCTGATGAAAAAAAGGAAAAAGGAATGTGATACACAGACAAAGTCCAATTTAAGCCCTGCAGCAGTAAGAGAATCGACAATTGCTTTATCCTCTGTTAGAGGACCTGGTAGGGTGGAGTGTGAACAGACACATAATAAGCAAAGGATGCTGTCTATCTTCCAGTACTTGCTGTAGTGCTAAAAACATCTGAAAAAGAACCTTATTATCCATTTCTTTAATAAAGGAGAAAGGAATTCTCATCACTAAGTTTTGCCACATATTCAGAATCACAAACAATGTTCAGAGGTTCCTTCGGAAAAATCTGTAAAGCGTGTGGTATTGCCCCAAGCTCCACTCGCTGTGTTGAGCTGGGGAAAGTTGTTACAGAATATTCCCACTGCATGTCTGTCTTCTAGGCAATGGCAGCGTTTCCAATTTTCCCTGATCCATCCACAAAAACAGTGTGAGCTTCAGAAATAGGCATGGAAGATATAATTTCCTCGGGATAAAGGGGCAATGTCTGCAGTTGCTGTAGCAATTTACAAAAAGGCAGAGAAAAAACTGATATTGACCACAAAATCAGCCAGTGCAATTTGGAATGGCAGAGAATTTTGAAATAGGAAGGTATATTCTTGTGCTGTAACAGGTGGGTAAAGATCAACAGGATCGTATCCTACTAATTCCTGGGTATGAGTTCTGCCTTTCATTATGATTCAGATAAGGAGATCCAAAAAGGTAGAAACAGCCTTTCTCAAGGTACTAGGTAAAAAAAGCCACTTGAGATAAAAAACCTTAGCATTATCCTTCATCTGTCCAATTAACCTAACTGGCTGATGGAGTGTATTAAGTATTAGAAGAGACACTGGTAATTCTGTATATATATGGTCTGCCTGGAGTGTAGAAATCTTTTGTGCCACTACTTCTAAGTCTTTCAACACTCTTCAGATAATTCTTGTCTAGAGTTGAGATCTTTGTTACCCTTTAAAGCCGCAAAAAAATTTTATAAATCATAATTAGCTATGCCTAACAGTGGTCTGACCCAATTAATTGTTCCCAGCAATTTTTGCAATTCATGCAGGGTACCTATTTTCCACAATATTTTCAACGCTTGAGGTTTAATGTTCCTTTCTAATAACACCCAACCAAGATACTTCCAAGGTGGCATTGTCTGGATTTTCTCCTTAGCAATCTGTAAGCCATATGCGTCCAGAGAAGGAAGCATATAATTCAAGTTTTATCAATATATGTTTTCTCCTGTGCACAGACAAGTACATCATCCATGTAACGATAAATCAAACTTTGAGGGAAGTTAACTCTGGTAGATTTAAGAGTGGCAGCCACTACAGTTTGACAAATTGTAGGACTTTTCATCATCCCCTGAGGTAAAACTGTCCAGTGATATCTTTCCATGGGCTCGCAATTATTAATAGTTGGCACTGAAAATGTGAAATGTTCGCAATCTGTGGGGTGTGAGGGTATTGTAAAGAAACAGTCCTTATCCTCCTTAGTGAAGAAGACACGGCCACCCTGTCTGATCCTGTAACTCCAGCTGCCAGGCAGCACCCGCAGCTGAAAAGGAGGGAGGAGGGAAGAGCCGGGGAGTGAGACAGAGCTGCAGCTGAAACTGAGGCTCGATATGTCTCAATCCCAATGTTCTGACAAACTTTTATGTATTCTCCAATATCTACCACCTTTCCTTTTACTGGCAATAATGCTGTCTGACAGTCACTATTTGCATTCTTATAAGCTAATTGAAAAAGCAAGGTTTTCACAGCTTCTGGGTTCTCCACTTGCCTAGTAACAGCTCCTTGTAACCTATCTTTAAAGGCAACATAGGGTTCTTGGGGGCCCTGCCTTATAGATGTAAAGGACCCTATATTTTGACCAGCCTCAGGAACTTGCCAACATGCAGTAACTGCTTTTCATGTTGCTTGCTCAAACACCCATCTATCTAAGTCCGCCTGGGCATGCGAAGTCAAATAATTCCCAGTCTCCATTAACATATCCAGATGAATAGGTATCCCCTTATGTAAATTATCTGTTACCTGATCAACCACCACATCACTGTATTTCAGTTGCCATACAGCATACTGAGCAGCATAAGTAGTTTTCATTAATATTTTCCAACCCCATGGTGTCATAACATAAGTGTTTCCTATAGCTTCTATAGTGCCGACTCTAAATGTACTCTGCAGCCCATTTTCTTGTATGGATTTTTAAAGTTCTTTGAAAACTTCATAAGGTAATCCTTCATGAGTGGGAGTGTGATGAGGTCTATAAATCACTGGAAATGCAAAAGTAAAATCCCCTTTTTTTAAAGCTTCTTCCTTGCACTTTTGCATTGCTGAAAGCTTTTCAGCTTTTGTTTCCAAAAAGGGGTTTGTAGGTGCTGTGGTGATGGGCAAAGGTGTCTTTTCTGACATCAGCATATTCACTAGCTGGGGGGGGAGGGTAATGACAGATATAAGTCAGGTTCAGTTTCTGGGTCAACTGGACTAGGATCAAAAAGATTATTAGAAATTTGACTATATGAGGGCGTCTCAATGTCCTCACAAACATTTTTGCCTTCAGTACCTTTAGTTGTAACAGTCTCACTAGGTTTTAACTGAGCTAGAGCCGAATATGGTGTCCCTCAGGGGTCTGCTAGGACCAGTGTTGTTTAATGTCCTCATTAATGACATTGACAGTGGCATTGAGCACACCCTCAGCAAGTTTGCTGATGACACCAAGCTGGGGGGTGCAGTTGATATGCCAGAGGGATGGGATGNATTGTGAACTACCAAAGGTACTCTCAGATGGAAACCAATTGCAATGTTCCTTTACTAGCAATAACAATTGAGCTAATTGCTTTTCACTTATACTACAGTCAGCAGCGCACAAAATTTGTTGCAAAACCTTTAAGTATAATTTATGTTCATGTGATACGGTCTGTCTCATTTCTACGACAACCCCATAACTTTCCTGTTCAACAGGTGTTACTGTTCCTTTTTACAAAGAATTGTGGCCACACACAAAAAAATATGCTTTACTCACCCAATAGGTTGTGTGTTGCCAACAAAAACATTCCTCCCATGCACCAGTTTGTGTGTGTCACCAAAAAAAGAAGAAAAAGACTGAAAAAGAAAATGGTCCTCACATGGGGCTCCAATTGTTGGAAATGATTTGCGGCGATGATTTAATCAGGACACTTTTGTATGTTTTGAGTCAAAGCAGCCTTTATTTATAGCAGCAGCAACAGCAACAGCAGCCTTTATTCCAGAAAACCCCCACCATTCCCCTACTCCAAGCTACTTCTACAGAGCTAGTTCCTGAACTGTTTTGACAACCAGGTTCAGCACACACATTCTTTCTCAAGGGACTGTTTTCAGTCATGTCTCTCTGTACACACTCCTCCAGTTGGTTTTCCATCCTGGCCTTCAGGCACGCACCCACAACATAGTTTTTTCCTGTTGACCAGTTTAGAACAATCTTATTCTCAAAGCGATATAATCTTAGTCCTAATTAAGTTTTATTTGATCTGCCATCAGTCTTGATTTATTGTCCAGATGTTCAGCATAGCCTCAACACAAGGCCCCATCCAACCTGGTTTGAACAAATTCAGTGATGTACTACCAGGTACTAAATAAATAAACTCTTTTCTTCCAATTGAGATGAGAAACACTATACATATGCAACAGCCCTACAAACTTCCATGAATAAATGGATTGTTTACTGAATTGGTACAATGCAGGGGTCTGAGGAATGAGGGTTCTGGAGGATATGTATTGTGAGGAGCAGCTGAGGGAACTGGGATTTAGTCTGGAGAAGAGAATGTTGAGGGGAGACCTTACTGCTCTCTACAACTACCTGAAAGGAGTTTGTAGATAGGTGGGTGTTCAGAAAACCAAGCACCACAATGTGGAACAATTGATAACCAGCATCTACTTTTACAGATGCATTCAGGATTGTCCTGGTTTGGCCAGGAGAGGGTTAATTTTCACCAGTTGCTATTGGATACCATGCTGATGGTCATGTCCTCATGTCCCAGCTTTGTCTCACTCAGGTTGCTGAAGTGAGTCTAATTGGGAAGAACTGGCATCAACACCCAGTTGTGACAGGCCCAGATGCCCTGTGCACCCTGGGCATAGATTATCTCAGGAGAGATACTTCAAGGACCCGAAAGGGTACTGAGGGGCCTTTGGTGTTGCTGCTCTGGAGGAAACTGAACAATTGCTCGCCTTACCCGGTCTCTCAGAGGACCCTTTGGTGGTGGGGTTGCTGAAGGTTAAGGAGCGGCAGGTGCCAATTGCTACCACAATGGTGCACCAGCAGCAGTACTGCACAGAGACTCCTTGATCCCCATCCACCAGCTGATCTGTCAACTAGAAAGCCAGGTCATCAGCAGAACTCACTCTCCTTTCAAGAGCCTTATATGGCCAGTCTGAAAGTCTAATGGCAAATGGCGACTCACAGTGGACTACCGTGGCCTGAATGAAGTGATGCCAGTGATGAGTGCTGCAGTGCCAGACATGTTAGAGCTCCAGTATGAACTGGAGTCAAAAGCAGCCAAGTGGTACGCCACGATTGACATCGCCAACGTTCTTCTCCATTCCGATAGCACCAGGGTGCAGGTCACAGTTCACGTTCACTTGGAGGGGTGTCCAGTCCACCTGGAATTGATTGCCTCAGGGGTGGAAACACAGCCCCACCCTTCGCCATGGACTGATCAATACCACACTGGAGAAAGGTGGGGCTCCAGAACACCTGCAGTTTATTGATGACATCGTTATATGGGGAGTCACAGCAGAAGTTGTTTTTGAAAAGGAAAGAAGATAATTGAAATCCTCTTGAAGGCCGGTTTTGCCATAAAACTAGGTAAAGTTAAAGGGCCTGCACAGGATATTCAATTCTTAGGAATAAAATGGCAAGATGGGCGTCGCCACGTCTCATTGGATGTGATTAACAAGATAGCTGCTGTGTCCCCACCAACCAGTAAAAAGGACACTCAGTCTTTCCTGGGCACCGTGGGGTTCTGGAGGATGTACATCCCAGACTACAGCCTGATCGTGAGCCCGCTCTACCACGTGACTCAGAAGAAGAATGATTTTGAATGGGGCCCTGAGCAACAACAGGCCTTTGAGCAGATCAAACAGGAGATTGTGCGCACAGTAGCCCTCAGATCAGTTCATGCAGGACCAGATATAAAGAATGTGCTCTACACTGCAGCCAGGAAGAATGGTCCTACCTGAAGCCTCTGGCAGAGGGCACCTGGGGAAACCCGAGGCCAAACTCTGGGCTTTTGGAGTCAGGGATACAAAGGCTCCAAAGCCAACTACACTCCAACAGAAAAAGATACTGGCAGCATACGAAAGAGTTCGAGCTGCCTCGGAAGTGGTCGGCACTGAAGCACAGCTCTTCCTGGCACCCCGACTGCCAGTGCTGGGATGGATGTTCAAANGATCTGGACTGGCAGCATAAGGGTGAATTTTTTATAGCTCGATGGGCCCATGAGACCTTGGGCCATCAAAGAATGGATGCAAAATACAGATGGGCTCAAGATCGAGGGGTGGATGTGACCATGGAAACTATTGCAGAGGTGATCCATGAATGTGAAACATGTGCTGCCATCAAACAAGCCAAGCGGTTAAAGCCCCATCAGTGTGGAGGATGATAGCTGAAAGATAAATATGGAGAAGCCTG
>VYZX01033208.1:10854-27934 GCA_013401335.1 Brachypteracias leptosomus | reverse complement strand
TTTTTTTTTTTTTTTTTTTTTTTTCCCCCCCCCTGTGTCAGGAATAGAAGTAGTTTGGTTTGGGGTTTTATGGAATTTTTTTTTCTCATGAATTTTCATCTGCTCTGTTATGTGCTGCAGCATATTGTCTGATTGCATCAATCAAATTGTGTTTCCTGAAGTAAATAATATATTGTCAAGTTACATATTATTTAATTCTGAATAGGGCCTTCACATGTGAACACACAGGTATAAACTTACAATTTGCTGTGGTTCTTGAAGCTGTATTTGCCAGAAGGTAGGAACAAAGAGATGAGTGAATCCATTTTGTTTAATGTTGAGCTTACATTAGACATTGACTGAAAAGTTCAAGCTGAAGTCCATCATCCGTCATGATATATTTGTAAAGGCAATGTGTTTTCTGCTGTCTAAATACTTACCAATGTTAACAAACAAAAAAAAAGCAAGCACTGACTAATGTTTTAAGATCCTCAGCTGCCTACAGCTCATTTAGCACTAATGAGGGGTGGGGTGAGATGCTGTATAAGTTGTATAAATTTCATGGGTTTAGTTCACTTAGATCTTGATTAAAAATATGTTCTTATTCTCTAAGCAGTAAGAACTATGACTAGGCAATGGAACCTATGACTTCTGATTTCTACTGCATTATCCCCATCCCTGGAGGCCCCATCCCTGGAGTCATTCAAGGTCAGGCTTGATGGGGCTCTGAGCAGCCTGACCTAGGTAGATGTCCCTGCTTGTGTAGGGAGGTTGGACAAGATGACCTCTAGAGGTCCCTTCCTAAAACATTCTATGATTCTATCCCCTATAGTTAACAATAAGCAAATTGAGAACTAAGAAGTTTATTTACTAGCTTGATCAAACTTCAGCATCTTGCTAAGGTTAAGTATTGTTGCATGCAGTAGTGAATTGTGCATGACTAGGAAGCAACATGTAGAGATCATATAAAGTCTGTACTAGCTGTAGCATGGCTTGTACTGATCTTCAAACTCATGTCCTTGCCCTTTTTAGTCCTGCAGTGCTGAAGAAAGAACCTTCAAAGTCTCATTTGACAGTTTTTCTTCTTTCAGTCAAACCCAGAAGTGAGCTGGGAAAGTGGATACATATTAAAGCTGCTCATCGATGCAGACAACTTGTGATAACAGTGGTAAGTGAGGGAACTTAGCTGTAGTGATTTATGTCAAATGTATCCTCGCTACTGACAGAATCAATGTTACTGCAATGACAACATGGCAAAAGGTATTTTTTCTTTTTTTTGATCACTCTTTTCTTCATTTTGATTTCAATGCCAATATTTTAAAGTTCAGTTAAATCAAATTATAAATGTATTGTATTGTTCCATGAACAATCTCCTTTTGGCTTCTCCTGGTATATTTGTCATTTACATTTATTTGCACAATATTTTCGTAAAATCTATTCAGCCTATTAGGTGCCTGTAAACTGTTCACCAAGTGCTTGTGATTTGTTGTCCTTGTGTCTGTGATCACTGAACTAGTGTTAGTATTGGTTTTGCAAGCAGGTAGCAGATGTGTTAAGCAAGAGGACTGCTAACTCCTGTCATAATTTTAGTTGTTGCTATGAATGTCCAGTTACCGTCAAAATACAAGTTCTGAAGCTGATTTGAATGCATAACTATTAATAGAAAATTAAGTCAGATGCTTTCAGTTATAAAAGTAATGTTTTTGTTTAACCATGCTATTACCTTGAACTGAAAAGCTAGACCATCTGGTAGCAAAACTATTAACTTAAATAACATATGTAACATTTACTTAGGGATAAACATAGAAAAGTCTAGAGAGATGCTATTTTGTGATTAAGGACATGGATTACATTTTATATTATTAGATATATTTCATATGGTATAGATTCTTTTTTTATTTGTTATAGGCTTACTGTATAATTCTAGAAGGATATAAGTTATTTCCTTTGTGTAGAAGACTTCCAACTATAAAGTAGTATTTCAGGATTTGTTTTCATGTTTTTAATTTTAAACTTTTACTGGAGATATGACTTTACAGTTATTGAGATGAACAGCAAAACTCTCTCAGGCTTCCTGAAGTAAGAATGAGCACCACTTGATGTGGTTTTCTTAGTTATAGATTGGTTTGAATGCCCAAGTTTTTAATTGTGATGCAACCAAGTCAAAACAGTGACTTATGATTTACTGATAAAAATTACAACTTCCCAATTTGATGATGTTAGTTGTCCAGGCATCTCCATGTATGATGATTAGAATAAGCTGGTTGGGTGTGATATATATTTATTTCCATATATTTTTTTTGTTTGCTAACTCACTTATATTCAAGGACAACTTCTCTCTTCAAAATGTCTTTATTTGGTAAATTCAATATCATATACATTGAATTGTTTAATTACATACAAAATAGATTCAGCATGATGTGAATTTGGCATTATAGGTTAACAGTCTGTAGTTCCATAAAAAGCATGTATTTCAGGAAAAGAATAAGCAGGAGTTCTTCCTGGAGAACTGTAAAAAAGTGTGGAAAAATTTCTTGAAAGTAGAATTTTAAACATTACTACAAACTTCTCAAAATAATATTCAGCTTCAACCTCTATGTATTAAAAAATAAAACTATTGACATTTTTGTTAGTACTGAAATGCTTGAATTTTATTCTTCCTATGCAAAATATCAAAGTTTTCTAAGTTTCAATACTCACAAAGTCAACATTGGTAATAAAAAAAAAAAGTAGCAATGAATTCCTCTAACTTCTGAAGTGTTTATGTACTTTTGAGTACAAAGGTATTTGTATACTGTTCATTTTTGTGTTTATTATATTATGATGTTATGTTCATGTGTTCAAAATGGAAAAAAGTGTATTTTTATTTGATTTCAGGTGTTAATCGAATATTATATCACAAGATGTGAATATTATGCTACTACAGCAACAAGGCATTATAACTTAAAAGCCATTCATAATATTTCAGATGGGATGTGGCTTTATTAAAATGAGCATTGAGCTGATCTTAAAAATATTTACCATACCCAGGGTTCTAATATTTGAAGTTCTATTTTGCGAACAGAAAAGAGTACAAACCTGTACAACTGAGTGCTTATTTGTTAGACTGGAATGTATCTCTGACTCAGTCAACTTTCTGCTACAGATCCTTCACAAAGGTGTCTTCAGAGTGCCATGGTGATCTCAGCTGTGTGTATTATAGGTTGAAGACTTTTTTTTTTTCAAATGTCACCAAATAAGAGTCTGTGTGAGGGAAAATAAAATGGTTTACTGCTATCAACCGATTTTATCAATTATTTCTGACTATAAAGCAGGCACAAGTAGGTATTACTGCCACCTTTTAGAACAGTACCCTGGGAAAGGATTTGGTGCTATTAAAGTGGTGCTAGCTTTCCTGAATGCCAAAGGCCAGCTGTTAGGTCCTTCTGAAAATGTCACACAAAGCTTTTTATTCAAAATAGTGAATTTCATGGAACAGTAAGTCCACCAAAGTATAAACAAAATCATACAAACTATGACAGACATAATCTGTTAAGGGGAAGTTATATCACTGCTTCATACTGATGTCTGGAATTTAATTTTGCCTAATTCTAATGATTATTAAGAAATGAATCTGTGGCTACAATTTTGACTCCCATATGAGCAAACATTGCCTTTCCTTAATTATACTTATATAATATCTAATGTAAACAATTACTCACTTTTGTGATCATGGTTCAAATAAAATCTAGTAGAGAAGTGACTAGGAAAGCAGTATTCTTGCAACAGGTGATGATTTGAAGCTTTGAGTTAAATGAATGTAGAACTTAATTTCAGCTGAATTTTGATGTCACTGTTCATCAGCCTAACCTTACACTGAGTAGTACAGGGTAGAGCAGGTCAATAGTGAGGCTAAAACCTATCTTAGTCTACAGCAGTTCAGACTGATGGCAGTTCAACCTGTAGCTAAATTGACTTATTAGATACCTGAACTGTTTTGTGGTCCTGTTGCTTATTATCTTCATCCAACTAGCAAACTTCTCTGTAGGCTTTGAGGACTGGACAGTCCTTTCCCTTTGCATCTGTGCTATTTCTCTCCACAACAGGTTTTAGTCATTGTGGGAAGGTTGATTTAGCCACCTGCCCTAGCCCATGTTCAGGCTATTGTAATTTTTCAAAGCAATCCCCATCATTGCTGGATGTCCATAAGCAAGATCAATGTTGAGAACTCTGAGCTAACTTAGGCATCTCTTATAACACAGATTTTATTCAACAGACTATTTGCCTGGTGTTCTTCAGAAAGCTGCAGGCTCTTCTTTACAAGCTCTCTGGAAACCAGGTAGATGCAGTTTAGCACTGGGCTTGCTCCAGGCTAGTAAGTCCTGCAGAGAGGCAGAACATAACATCTCAGCCCTGGGACAGCTTGTCTGGGTTTGTTAACATGCAAACTGCATTTACATAACTGCTGCTTTGCTTTACACTGTGACCCATACTCTCAAAAGGAGCTTAACTGTGCTAAATTCTCAGTGTTGTTAATGCCAGTGGAGTGGAACCACACTTAAGTGTTAGCGTGAAATTTCCCTGGGGTTAAAAAATACTTAGTCAGTGATGGCATGGACAAGTATTTTAGGTCTATTGGCATAAACTGCTTTGACAGTGTACACAAATAATCTGAAAGAAGCTAGGCAAAAAGAAAAGGATGTCTGAAATATAGGAGCTTTTCCCATCTGACCCTACTGGTAGCCAGTGGGATGCCCCAAAACCTATAAAAGGCTCACAGAGTTATCAAAGGAAAAAGGACGTTTCTGGGAGGCATCCCAGTGCTGCTCTAAAGTTTAAGCTGTGGTATAAAGAAACCCCAGAGGAAGTCAAGACTCCAACTAGAGTTTACCAGGGCAAAGACAAAGAATGAGCCGTTGGACCAAATTTTCTTTCAAAAGACAACTGCCAAGAAGCCTTGAGCTGTGCTGAAGAGATCAACAAGATCTGTCTCATTGGTAGAAACTTTAGAGGTAACCTGTTTTCATGGTATTTGCCACTATTGCAGTGCTCCAGTAAATGGAGAATGGGAACCCTACTTATTCCTCCTGCATGTCACAGTATCTGAGTTGCAATATTGTCTTATTAATGCTTGTTATTTAATCACTGGCATCCAGTTAGTTTTCTATACACATACCGCATGTTCTGGCCAATTTTGATAAAGTAGAGTTCAGATTTGTCCACTGGTTTCAGTCCTGCATTTTCTATTCTCTATTTGCCAAAGAAGTCCCTATAAAGGCAGCCAAGGTTAAAGATAAATTCCTACAAATGGATTTGCATTTCATTTTCACTTATTGCAACATCTAGATTGTTCCACTTTCTCCAGCAGTCTCCCAGGTAGCTTGATTTTCCTTAATCCCTCAGTACCTTTGCATGACCCTTTTGGTTTAAGGAATGTAACATATAAGACAAACCCTATATACCCAGGCAGCATTACTTCAGAAAGGTAGCAATAAATACGCTGCTACCTCCTTCAGAATATAGAAGTACAGCTATTTATATATGTAAAATGAAACAAAGCATAGTGGTTCTTTTAGCAGTTTCATGTTATAGTGCCTGTGAAATATACAGAGTGCTTTGCTTCTGTTAATGATGGTTTGATGTATTATGTTGGTCTCTGCTGTTAAGATTGTATTGTTATCCTCAAGAAGTGGTCTTCTAATTAACCAGGGAAGCTGATTAAGCTTTTTAAAATAAGAAATGTAGGCAAGTTCTTTTGCCTTTGACTAAACCTGTATAAGTACATGTTCTTAACAGCATTTTACCTTAATCACATCAAGACAGGTTTCAGTTACAGTTTTTCTAGACCTAAAAAGCACCCAGGCCTTTTGGTTTCTTTCGTCGTCTTCAGCGTTCTCCTTTTCTCTTATCCTTATTTATTGCTTTCCATTACTAACCATCAAGAGCCTCCACAATAGTTTTCATGCTCATGTCTTCAGCTAGTAATTTCTTATAAAATCTTCAGCCCCATAATTCTATAAAATGCCTTCTTTCATAACAATATGCTAATTCATGTTCCAATTGTACCCTGCAATTCATTTCATAGCTCCCCATAAGCACTTTCTATTGATTCAATCAACCTATTTTTCATCACCTAGCAACCTCCAAATTCAGAAAACAGAAGTGAATCTCTGCAACAGATACTTTATTAATTTTCAATTCATTGTCATAGATATTTTATAGTGTCCTCAGCTGAAATTAGAAAGTTATGTTTTGACTTTGAATAATATATTTATCAGGAAGATTTTATTCCACTGGGGTTATGGTGCATCAAATGAATTTGTTTGCAGTTCAGCAGCCACCTGAGATATTCATTGAAAGTTCAGAACATCTGTGTTTCTCATCAGATTTAGCTGATAGAACATTTGGATTCATTCAGAATAACTTGAAGAAAATAACATATTTATTCTTAATCAGGCTACACATTTAAGGGAAACTTGAATTAATAATGTTAGTGTTCAGAATTTACATAGTATATAAAAGAAAGATGAAAAAGAAGAATAAGGTCCTGGAAAACAACAAAAATTCCCTTATTATTCAGCACTAGCTTTATGTAGGGTTTTTTGTGGAATTATATTTCAAGCTTATAGGCAATAAGGCAAGTTTATAAGGTAGATGCAGACTGTTACGAAGCTGGTTGCAGAATTATGACCTTCATATGGAATATTAAAATTCACAGGGGAATTTTATAGTAGGGAAAGAACTCTTTAATCGAGGCCATCAAGGCCATCATTACTAAGTTTTGTAAATTTAGCACTCTACAGTAATTACATAGTTGTCAAATGATTTCTGTAGAGGGTATTTTAATACAGGTGTACTAATCTTCAACATCAGAATTCACATGATTGCAGCATCCAGTTTCCTGTTATACATGTATGTGGAAAGAGCAGACACTTATGAATAGTGGCCATGAGAATGACACACCAAAAGGAGGGATTTCTTAAGATGTGCTAGAAGGAGCACATCTGAAATTCCACCTCTTTCACAAATCTGAGTGTGTATGAGATTTGAATTGGCAGGTTGTAACAGCTGTAGCTGTGTAGGTCACCCTGTGGATTTGGTTGCATTTCTTAACTTTCTCTTGAAAAATACGAGCATGTTTTTAGAGCCCTATCACTCAGGCAAAGAAAACTCTAGTTTTATATCCCCATTAGCATTAAGTGGTCCAAATCTAGGTCTCCTATCTGTCTCTCCCTGGTCCCAGGTTTGATGGGCTACATTAGAAGTGAAATTTCTTTTATCCCTTTTTGAGAAAGTGACACTGAGGTGGAAAAATACTTCTAATTGGTGCCCCATCTCAGGAATGATGAAACTTTTTTCCCTTTTCTGACACTAGACCAAAAAAAGAGAGAGTGTAAAAAGCAGATGGGGAGAAAGAAATACAGAAATCAGCAGAAAATGACAGGAGTATAATGGCAATTTAAGATTTTAGGTACTTATTTCTATTTAAATATGGTTTTCAAGCTCCTAGTTCTTCAGTCACCCTATCTAAGTTGGCTTTTATAAAAGCAAGATTTATGGGGCTGAAATATACACAGACTTAAGAGAGGATGTGGTCAGATGAAGAGTTGCGGCTGAGTCAGGCTAAGGAATTATGTCCCTCAGGCTGTTCATCCTCTCCCCAGCCCACATGCCTGGTCTGCTGTCAGACTTGCAAGTGTTATAGTCCCTCTGTAGCTCAGCTATAGAAAAACAGTCCCAGCTTTAACAAAAGCCAACCAAAAGGTTACTTTTGACAGCATTTATGCTAACCCAGAGTGTTTTGACAGGAGCAGATAAGGCAGTGACTGCATTGCAGGCTCTGGCCTTCTGAGATGGCGGTTTCACCCGGAGCACAGAGATGGTTGAGGAGGTGGCCTGGGGACAGCAGCACTGCACCTGACTCAGCAGCCACCAATGTGCATAGCTGGTGGCAATGACTTTTATATTTTTTTCAGCTTTCTTACTTTTAACAGTGCTTGTAACAATTGTGTCTCAAGCTGACATAATAGTGATTTCTGCCATGAATCAAAATAGCTGCTGTTGCAGCTGCCTGTTTGTGTAGACCACACTGAAACCCTGAATAAAAAACAGCATCTTTGAAAGGTCAGTTCCACACCAAGGAAAGAAAGTGGCTCATAAGATGAAAGTGGCTGACTTTGTGTGTTTGCTTCATGATGTCAACCAATGTTTCAGAATTTATTAATTTTTACTTAAAAAAAAAAAAATCTTCTCAATTGTATGTCTGTCTGCCATTGTTTTATGTAGTATTTGCATGGCATGTGATTCTAGGACAAAGTTCTTCCCTTTTCACTCTTTTGACGGAATGAAAAAGTTGTAGTCACTGACAGCATCTTTATTTTACCCAGGAATGCATTTTTGTGAAGGTAGCACCTAATTCCAGCAAAAATAAGCACCCATCACCAGTCATGAAATTGAAAAAAAAAAATTGATTCTTCATCTGTTTGTTCTTGTTTGTTTTTCATATTCCTAGCCTGTCAGTTAGTGGTGATGGGACTAAACAGAGATAAGCAAGGAAAGCACATTTAGCCATGAAGCCCTGTCAGTGAACTTTCTTTTTTTCATCAGAATAATGGATGTGCTATCACACACCTGCAGTTCCACTGTTAATTCAACCTTTTTTGCCTGACTGAATTAATTGCATCATTTAGAAAAAAAAAAAAAAAGGATGAACAGGTCATATAGGTGAACCAATATATACAGTTCATATATAGAGCATAAAATATAAAGCATAAATTACAGAATCAGTAACCTACCTTATAAATTGTTTTAACCTTTGCAAATAAGATCACACTGTGGAACTTCTGTGCATGTTTAGAAACCAGAAAGGACAATATTTGGACAATTTCAGTCAGCATCTTCTATTTTTCAGATTTTTAAAATACTACTTACTAAAAAGTCATCTACAAGTTCTCTATGCTTTTGGAGGAAAAGTTGCTAGTATTTTTCATAGCTATTTATTGCATTGTGGGAAATGTGGTCTTTCAAAGTAAATTATTTAAAGAAAGATGTGAGGGTGTTTCAGAGCCACACTATTCACTCTTAAGGCACGTTAAATTTTGGTGATATAGAAACAGAAGGAATAAATAAAACCTTTTTTTTCCCCCTTGGAAGTATATTTGTCTATATACTGTTTTCCTAAAAAGAGACACCTGTTCTGAGGAGTCAGGTGGGTTGCATCACTGGCCTGTTTTGAGAGAAGCTGCTAGCTGATCTGAATAACATCAGATTTGGGGTAAAGTCCACCAGGATTTCTTGGGAATGACATTTGCCAAGAAAAAAGTAAACCAAGTATTTTGATTTTGTTCATAATCCCTGTAAGTACACAGAATACTCTACTGAATTACTAGTACTACTAGATCAGAGACAATGTCTTAGCTCCATTTCTAGTCCTGTTTTGTCAATCAGTTTAGCTGATGTGCTTCTTTTCACATTGCTACCTTAGCTTATATTTGATTTATATCTCCACCAAGAATATTTATTTTTCTTCAGCACATTTGGCCACTTCAGAATTCTTTCTCGATTTCTCAGTCTCCTGCTTCTCTGCTGTCAACTTCCCTCTGAGGGGATTAGAAAACAAGAAGAAATAAAATGGTATCTTAGTTTTATGTTATTCCCATACTCTGCTGTTTAACAATGTCTTGCATTTTTACCTTCTGAATGTTTATTTCCCAGATGTCTTAAGAAATTTTTTTCATACTGTTGGGGTGAAAAAATTTGAAGGCTAAATGTGTTTCCTCTAATGACTCATGAAATATGCTGTTCTTCCTCAGATCCTGGTTCTGCAAGTGCACACACACATGCACAAAACTTCAAGTGTGCTGGTTTTGCCAGTGTTCTTGACAGAACTGCTACATGTACACTTATGTCCATGTTTCAGCTCTTGTGGGAACGAAAGAAATATGCCTATCTGATGATTAAAACTATTCAAATTTACACAAGATGGATTAAATCTTCTATCAGCTGATTCTGTCAGCCAACAAAAGACCACAGTTAACCTTCTGCAGGTCATTTCTTCAACTTAAGTATTTTACCTTGTTTGATCCTCACAGTGTGTACTTTAGCTGGCACCTATATGTTGCATAGGACTTCTACATGGAAGAAGACTAGATGAATTTTCTCTGCTGTTCACCACGAAGTAGTTTGCAACAAAAATCTTAAAACCTTGTTAAAGGTTCATAAGAATAGCAACTTTGATTAACTGAAAAAAATCTGTCTCAGGAGTAGAATATAGGGTGTCAGTATTGTGTTCAGTAATAGTTACTTGCCTCACCAAAACTTGCATAGATGACAGGTAAACTGAACTTTAACCTCTAGCATGACATTCTATCACTCTTTAATATTTCCCTATATTTTTGTTATGATGATGATTCTTAACATGAATGCTTAAATGAGAATTTCAATGAAACATTTTCTCAGTTGTGAAAAAATGGTGAAGAGGCATATTATTATGTGAAGCCACACTTTTGAGACAAAATGAGATAGTGGTTAGGATTTTTAACTGGACTTTTAATAGTCATCTGGATGATTGTGGCCAAACCCATTTTGCTATGCAAAGCATGGCAGATGGTCCTTTCTGATTTCACAGCATCTCACAAAGTACAGTATAACCTTCTTAACTGATGATTTCCTAATCCTCATTCTTTATGAATCTGCACAAAAAAAAGAAAAAAAAGAAAAAAATTGGCAGTGTTTTCAATTCCACTGAGCAAAGATTTAAGATTAGGAAAAAGTGCTGAGAGAATGATTCATGTATTGCTGGGATGTCATTATTTTTAGAATATGTACCTAGTAGGATAAAGTACAGTATTAGATAGCTGACATGTATGACATATGTCCTTATTTTCTGGTCTGCTTTTGTGCCTGATAAATTTCTAAGCTCGGTACAATATATGGACAACTCAGTAGGTACTGAAAGTATACAACTTTACCACACAGAATTCTTCATTCCCCATTGCAGAATCTATGAATAAGCTGGCAAGCAAGCCTTTGGGGTTTTATAGATTTGTGTGTAGTAGTGGTTCATGAGCTACATAGTGCACCTGCTCAACCATCAGTTACAGTTAAAATTATTTGTGAGATTCTTCTTTTTTAGTCTTACAGTAAAAACTATTTCTAGACAATTGTGGGGTAAAATGAATCTTCAGCCAGGAATCTCTGTTTGCTGATTTTTACTAAGAATGATTTTATAGATATGACTTTCCCACCCCCCATATATTTTTAGATATTTGAATTGGTTGTATTTAGGACTTTTAAACTCAATCTCAGGATGGGATTAATCTGGAATTCTGAGAATTTTTTATAACTTTAATTTAAAAATAGAAGACACAGCTAGGTACTGCTTAGATTGAAATGACTCGTTCATTTCAATTTAGAAAAGGGTCTCTTACTATAGGGATATGTACACTACAAAGTGAAGTCAGATCAAAACTTTCATAGATCCTGTGTAGTTCACTTTTCATAGATCCTCTGGTCCACCTACTGCTTCATGCATTTTTTTACTGTAGAAATGCACTCAAGATTTGTATGCTGGATTTCAAACACTAAATAGAATTTAAGCTGAAACAACTCTGATTTACATGGTTTTGTGGGGAAAAAAAACCAAGGTTCTGGGAAGACAGAGTTATCCGACGAGCAAGGCTATTTGTTTTAGCCAAAAGTAATTAAAATTGTTTTGTAAAACCTGTTACCAACTCAAAACATGTATTAGTTGAATGTTTACAGAAACATTTATAAAGAAAAGCTCTTAGCTGAAATCACTGCAAAATCGTGATGGTCCCAACAGATGCTTTTGTTGTTACAGAATCATAGAATTCTATGCATGTGTTCAAGAAAGTACTCTACATTCCAGCATCCCTGGAATAAAATGAAACAAGCAAGCAAGAATAATCCATTTACTCTGGCACCCATAACATGGTCATGGTGCCATTAGTGAAACTACAGCCAGGTCAACATCCAAAGTTGCAGCATTGAAGTGCTAACAAGTATTTGAGCAGAAGTAGCTTCTTCAATAGGCATGTAATTGACAGAAATGCGTTTAATATAGTTTCTGAATTAGGATAGAATGCCTCAACACTAAAGATAGAATTGAGAATGGAAATAAAACTATTTGTGGATGCTTGACAAAATTTCTTTAAGCTAAGATACTAGATGTAATTTATATTTAAAAGAATCAGTATTAAATTCTCAAGAAATCCTGCAGGTTTATTTGTCAGTTATGGTCAAGGATCTGTGGACTGCTTGTGTTGCAACTGTTTCATAAACGGGTGCAATGGGAGCAAAGGCTGTCATAGTTTAAGTTGAAATAATAAACACATTTCCTACAGAAATTATGTGTGCTGTTACCAATGATCATGTCATCATCCTTAAAATAAATACAGTTCTTTTTTCAGAACAATTGAAAAATATTTCCAAGTTACACTTGAGTTCAGACTTTTTTCACGTTAGGAAATTGTTTAGTTAGTTTTTTATACCAAGTTCATGAACTTCATATTTGCTTTACCAACTCTCCAAAATATCTAGAACAGACGGTATGAAAATCATGTATGGTTGATCAAAATGTATAATCTAGTCATCCAGACTAATTCTGAAATAATTTCTGAATGAATCTTAAATATTTTCTGAGAGAGTATGTGTCTCTGTTCTTACTTTTCACTTCAAAAGGTAGCTTATTAAATGATGAATTACTCTTTCTTTTAGCAACAAGTCATACCTTCCTCTTCCATATAGAATCCTATAGTAATGGATGTTAACATTCTCATGTGAGAATGCTCACATAGCATTTGTTTGCTGCTTAGATTTCTTTCTAAGACTCTGAGTAGATCTATGACCTTTTTTACCATGATATCTAGCACTATGTGGACTTTTTGGCATTTGACAATTGTTTTTCTTAATGTTTAAACAGAATATTTGTGTTGCAATTTAAGTTAAGTGCATTCTATTTTGTTCTTGTCCTCACTGAGAAGTCAGAATAATTGATGCCTGTCTTTCTATAGCATTCTTATTGTTATTTACTGACAGCTTTCTTCCCTGAGTTATCTTTTCTCAGGTCTACACATGCTCTTTTATCATCAGTTTCACTTTCCTAACTTTTAATCACTCTCTGTCACTCAAGGTTGTGAACTCTTTGCTTGCTTTGTTCTGTTTTTGAAGTGTGATGAAAATGTTGAAGCTGAGCCCTTAATAGTATTAAATAAAGGAAAGTATACTAATTGCTCATTTTACACATAACTCCTAAAAATGCCATTCAAGGCTGCGTTTATTTTCTTGTTACCTGTTTTGAAGCATAATCTGTTATCCAGGTTGTTGGAGTTGAGGTAGTTATCCTCTATTTTCTACTGTTTCTTCATATCTCATTATTTGTCTCTATTTAAGTGCCTGAATATATCTTTATTCAACCACCTAATTGATGCCAGTCTATTTTTTCAATTTATCAAGCTCTTATTATGATTCCTTTCCTGAAATATACTTAATGTTTCATTTCCCAACCTTTAAATAATTCATAAATTTGATTAGCTTACTGCCTCCTTTCAATTCTCCAGTCTGAGCCTTTATTTGAATCCCAAGAATCCCTAAGTAGGATTTCAAGGCCCAGTTCAAAACTCAATAGCCCAACGTGGCTTCAGTCATTAATGTTGTTTCATTTGGGCTGATACTTTGCTTGCACTTTTCCATGAAGTAGTTTAACCAATCCCTGATCTTTACATATTTCCAAAGGCTGGCTTCAGTGATTACTAAAACTTCCTGAGGAGACCACGTTGATTGTGCAGTCTTCTCTTAGTGTAAGAGCATCTAAAAAGAACTAGCTGAATATAGTTGGAGGAACAATATGGCCTAACAAATCTCTATTGTGCCTCCTTTGTCTATAGACCGTATGCTGTTCATTTCCTGCTCAAAGACCTGGAGGAAGACCACGATGGTTGTGATAGTAAAGTCTATCTTTTCTAGTTCCCCATTCCCCAAGCCCCTGTGATGCTGGGTTGTGGACTTCATGGGTAGGTGAGACTGAAGGGACACCAGGAATGCAGGATCCCTTCATTGTGAGCAGCAATCACTCTTCCATATGTTACTGTTACTGGTTGTTTCCCGGTACTGTTTTAGGCATTGCAAGGTGCATGCTCAGAGGTTCTTGCTTCTCTGAAGTTTCATGCAACAATTGCTTCAACCTGCCATTCTGATTCTGCATCCTTTTTTATGGAGCCACGGCTTCATATGACAAGATTTTTAGAAGTGGTGGGTCTAAAGAGCACTGGCTCTCTGCTTTCAGTAAGGATCCAAGCCCATATTTTCCATGGTAGATGAAAAGGAAGGCAGTCTTCTCTATCCCCTTCTTGGCCTCTTTCAAATAACCCAGGAGTAAAGGAATCATGTGGGGATTAGAAACTAATCTCCATGCATGTTTCCAATGCTTAATTAGCATGTCTCTGAAGAGTGATCTCACTGACAGTGAGAGCACCTTAAAGCAGCCTTACTTCCCAGAAAGCCCATTCATTACAGCTGCTGAGCTGCCAGGAGGCTAGAACAGCTCTCTGCTCCCTGGTCCTCAGCTGGCACTTTGCTGCCAGTGCAAAGAGCTGCAGCTGCTACAAGGAGGGGCAGTAATAGCAATGCGTACTCTGTGAACTACAGCGTGAGGGCCTCCTTCCATGTCCAGATCATGAAGACCAGGCCAAGCCATAATGTTTTATCAGACCTAGTTAGTTTTTGGGAGGAGTTTGTGGCATTTTCATATCTTCTTCAATCCCTTCCCCTCTTTGTGATATTTCTTATCAATAAAGTCTCTTACTAAAGCTACACAAGCCAATTGTCAAGCAGAGCATGCTTTGCTTTGTCATCTGCTGCTTCTTTCACAAATGTTTCATTTTGATTTCTTTAAGGTTTTCTCATTGTTAAGACTAAGCTAAATACATTAGGATGACTCTACCCTGCAGTATGAAACAGAAAAAAACATCAGGTATTGTCTTGGCAGCTAATTTTTTCAGTTCTATGTTTGAAGCTCCAGCTTGCCAATTAAAGTCTGACTTGTAAGCAGAAGACCTGAGTGAAAGAATGTGCTGTGGGACCCAAGAGCAGCTGGAGAAGGAGGGAAGCACAGCTTAGTTAAAATATACTTTGTGCAGGTGTCTTTGTTGTTAAACTGAAGTGACAGTCAGTTGGGCTGCTAGCATGTAAACAGGTTAGGTAGGTAGGAGGGGAAAAAGGCTAGGCTAGCAATGAGTTATTCTGGCTTGCAGCCTTTTTGAAGTAAAATAGCAACCAAAACAACAACAACAACAAGAAACAGAAAAAATAGAAAAGGAGTTTGTTTTAGGCTTGGGGGGTTTTTTTGTCACCAGACATGCTTCCAAGGAAATTTGAATTTAATGGGGAAAATTATTCTTCCTGTTAATAAGAATTTTCATATAGCCTAAAGAGATAGAGAAATTTTACCAGAAGCTTTGGCCAGAAAATAATAAGAGGGTTTGAGCACAATACAGTGAAAAACTTTTTCACATATGGTCTGGGCTGGTCATTTTTGAAATACTATAGTGATGGCCCCAAAAGTTTGACAATACCCTTAAAGAAAAATGGAAAAATCAATATGGCTATTGGAAAATTCTTTTGGGCTTGCGGTAACATAAAGTTTAATTTTGGTTTGCTGTATTCCTATAGCTACTCTTGGCTATTTCCATGTTAATGCCATAAGGCTTTTAGATTTTTAGAAGCTAACTATGACCGTTGATTTATTTCTATTTAGACCAGCAACAATACGGTTTTGAAATGAGAATAAGCTAGTTATAGACCAAAATTCTACTCTATATCAGTGGGTTTTAGGAACCTAGCATAATAGAATAACCCAATCTAATCTAAACTGGTTTTAAATTTTTTTCCTATTAGCTTAATTATCAGCTCTAATCACAGCTTAGTTTTTGAGAGTCTGTGAGTCTGTCTGCTGTCTCCCCAGTAAGAAGCTCTACCAATAACTACCTTGTATTGATTAGGAATATAATTCTTGCTATAATAGCTAGAGGTGTTTCCAAACTACTGCATCACTGGAACATTTTGAACAGGATATAACTCACAGATAGTAGGGAGTATTCTTACACATCTTTCTTAGTGTACGCACAGAAAGAGCATCAGCATTATTTCAGATTTTGAGCTTGAATAACATCTGGAAAAAGAAATATCTTTGCAGGCCAGCTTTCTGCCTGCAGTTTTGGAAGATTAATATTTTCCATCACTTACATAAGTTTTCTATTAACTTTATTGGAAGAAGGACCCAGGCCTTTAATCAATAATGTAAGAACTAAGTAAGCATTTTCAGTCACTTCTGTATGTGCCACAGGTACACCTGCAGATTAAATGAAGTAGGAGTATAAATCACTTAAATGTTAGTAACATATTTAAGAAACATACTTATTAACATCTTTAATTGTTATAGACCAACTCAGACCTTTCTGCAAAGAAAGCAATTAAATTTGAGGGCTTTTAATATCTCTAGTTAGCAGTTTAAGCCACAATGTTTTCTTGCTCTATTTCATCTTCTCTAAAACATTTATTTCAGTTTTTTGTGTACTACAATGAAATATGCTTACTGGAAGTTTTCCTAGAAATAAAATTTCACCCTCCTAATATTGCAAGAAGCAGGCATATAAAATTAATATAAACAACTTGGAGCAAACATATCACCAGCAAGTATTTATGCCCACCATAGTTTGTGGTATAATCATGTTTTTTGGATGATACTGGAACAGTGAGGATGAGTTTAATCAGATACATTCTTTTACTATGATAACTTTGTTTGAGTCCATATATTCTTCTTCAGTTGAGTTCAGAAAAGAATGATACTATCAGGACACTGATCGGCCTTTATGTCCCTAACCAGCTTTACCTGGGACCCCCATCCACACCTACAGTGCCAGGGCTACTTTTAATCCTAGGCCTGGGACTTCTTTCTTCTCTAAGGTATGTTATAGGAATGTTAGTTCTTGGCCTTGCCTCTAGATGGACTTTAGACCCATGCTGTAGCTCCTCTTCTGGAGAGACCCCTTAGATGCGTGTAGTAATAGCCTTGTCTCCAGTCTCATTCCCAGCTTAGTCACCT